>CM055640.1:62501854-62931854 GCA_029378325.1 Elaeagnus macrophylla | reverse complement strand
TTAAATAGTAATGAATAGGGTGAAGAGTTACATTAATCCTTTTGTTTACATAAAAAGTATTATTTAGTCATCTAGTTTAGAAAATGTATCATTTAGTCATTTTGTTTGTAAAAAAAGTGCTAAAGAAGGACATTTTGTATTTTTTTTAACATTATTTTATTATTAAATTCTACATGTGATTAAGCAAAAGAGGGCAAAGTGGTCATTTTATCGAAATTAAAATTCCTACCCATTCAAAGACTCAAAAGCATATTAAAATCCTTTTTTTAACATCCTAATCTTCACCATCATTTTCGTTCACACTCATATTTTTCTGTAAAATTTGTGAATCTCTATTTTCATATTCATTTTCAGCTCACATGAAAACTCCGCCTTCATCATCTCCTTTCTCTCCATCTCTGCTTAGTTTTTTTTTTTTTTTTTGCAACAATGGAATAAAACATGAAAATGACACTGTATTGCTTTTGAGGAATTGAGGCTGAAATGTCAACTTCGTTGACTCTAAAAAATCTTGTGACACAATTTTTTGGTTGTTCAATGGTAGATAATTTTTTTTACAAACTATTTTAAGTTGTTGGTTAGGGATGAATAAATGTGAATCCCTTATTATTTTTTTATTTTTTAAGAGAAATTGATGATAATGATGGTTCAAATATGATTAAACTGTTTATTTTGTTAGGTTTCACCAAAAAATGATATATTAAATAACATTAATTTTCTTTCTATTTAGATAGTTAAACAAGCAATTTATTTCCTGTTTAATTACCCTGTTACAATATATTAATTTTTTCTTCAATATACTCTTTGAGAATTTTTGTCATTTTTTAAGGATTCAATCCTCCTTACAAATACTAAACAAGTCTTTGTTTCTTCTCTCTTCCTTCGGTTATCCATTTTACTATTAGAAATGAATGAAGGCAGTTCACGAATGGTGGGTTAATGGGGTTTTGGGATTTTTGTTTAGGTCTAGGGAACGAATGAGTTAGTGAATATTATGGATGTTAGGTTATTGGGTATTGCAACTTTTGGTTTTTATTTTTTTTAATATTCATGAAATGAAAATTTTGTCCTCTTCAATATTTTAGCTTGGAATATTTTAATAATAAAATATTAATCACAAATACAAAAAAAATTTATGTGACCCTTTTTTATAAGCAAAAGGATTAATGAATACATTTTGTAAAGTAAAGAATTAAATACCACTTTTTATCAAAATAAAAGGATCTACATGACATTTTTTTCTAATAAATAATGATGATATTGATATTGGTATTGGTATTGGTTTCGCATTAGACTTTAAAGTTACTCTACCAACATTCTACATATATCTCTATAAATTATTAAAAAATGTTAAGATAATATTTAAATAAAGTAAAGAAGAAAAAAAATCAATTACATCCCATGTGTTTGGCAAATTTATTTGAACATAACTTACATATATGACAAACTTATTTGAATACAATTGATAAGTGCTTGAAAATCATTAATATTCTATGATTTAATGCGCTCAATTGTAACTAATATATTTAATTATAACACTTATTTAATTATTTGTATAAATATATCGTTTTAGAATCATTGATATATTTTTGTATATTTTATGTGTTTTTAACTTCAAGAGATAATGAATGTAAACACACAAAGATAGGACACTTGGAATACTCAAATAACAACTTAGGAAGCAAAAAGACTAAGGCATGTAAGCTTTACATCAGAAACCAACCAGTATGTAAGAGATACGTATGAAGTCACACACAACATTGCGTGCCGCGGCAGAAGGTGTGTACCACAGTGCACAACTCTCAAATTTTTTTACTGGGCATGATTTTCAGGGTATGCTTTGGCAGGGAAAATTGTGTACTGCAGAACGCCTATTTTTCTGGAGAGTCCAAATTTTGTACAATTCTTACATCTATAAAAAGTCCTTTATGTTTCCAACAAACACCCATAATTAGATACGACTTGATACGAAACTTTTAGAATTTTTTGAAGCTTTTTCACATCTAGGGAAGCAAGAGAAGTCAATCTTAAGGACTCAAAACATAATAGAAGATAGAATTATAAGTTTTTGGTGAAGAAAACATCATTAAATTCAATTTGCGTGCGGGTATTTAGATCTCCTAAATTTTTGACATAATTAGATTGTTGTTATTCTTATTCTCTCCTTAGAATGAATTCTAGATTTTATTTGACTATGAATATTAATTTAAGTATGAATGACTAATTTTACTAAGTATGTTTAGATTTGTTGTCATATTTACTTAGATCTATTTTAGTGAATGTTTTAATTGCATAAATAAATAAATATTACTTTTTGATTAAAATGTGTTTAAATATCTATTTTATGAATGCTATGGGTCAATTTAATGCTCATAAATAGGTTAAAAAATCTAAAAATTTAGTTTTAGGAACATCAAATTGACTTTATTTTAAAAAATTTAATCAAATGTTTAAATTGATGACTTAATCATGATATTGGTTTGCATACATAACTTTTCTTGTACACAATTTGATTAATTAGTTGATATATCCGATCTATAGGATATTAATTAGTTAATCACCAAAGAAAATTATTCGATTAGTATGAATTTTCATAAATGAAAGGAAAATCGACAATCTTAATTTATATAATCATTCATGTTAATTCACCATAATATTTTGATGCAAATATATTCAACTAAGTTAGACGTTCATAATTTTAGCAAAAAAAAAAAAAAAAAGTTAGACGTTCATAAATCTTACATTGGTATTTTATAATTTTGTAAAGCTAGTATTGAGCTAAACATTCATTTATTAATTATTCTTTTGCAATCATTGTTTTCGTTCTTATCGTGATTTTATTTACAGTTTTTAGGAGTTTTAAGAAGTTGAAAAAGTTATTTTGAAACATTAGAATTCCTTGAAAGATTAACCTTATCAGTTATCGCTTGTTATAAGTAATTTGTATACTTACAAGTACTATAATTTGCATATCAATAACTTATATGTTTGGTAATCTTGTTTGAACATGTTTTATATGAGCACTTGGTTCGCCAAACATTTTTCAATATATAGAAAAAAATTGCAAAAATTGCAGAGTTGATGATATTTCTCTCAGCTTTTCTTCATTATTTAAGTTGGGTGTCTAAATTTTTCATTTTAAAGTAAGTAAGAAGTATAATGATTAAATAATTATATAATTTGGGCTAATATTGGAGGTTGTATTGTTAGTGGTAGGAGTGGGTGTAGGTTTGATAGGTCGATTATTAAGTTAATTTATAAGCCGACCTATAACTCCTAAAAAACTAACATTCAAGCCAACTTACAATGTCGGTTTGAGGGAGATTGGTTTGGCGATTTTGGACCTATATTTTACTTAAAAATTATTATCACAATAAAAAATACAATAAAAAATGTAAACAATATTTTACCCCTACAAACATTTTTTTTAAAGCTAGAGCATACATGTATGGTACTATTGGTTATAAGAACTACATCCTTGCTCTTATCCAATGCTTGATAAATTTAAAGCTATCAATATGTACCATATGTGAATGATATCTCATTATTGACACTTCTTCATGTTTAATGTTCCAGTACTCACCCCATAAATTCAAAATCATGATTCCACACATTGCATATTTATTTAGGGCTTTTATATCGTATATTTGTATAATATTAATTAATAACTCATTTTATTTATTTTTTATAACATTTATTATGTAATATTTTAAAAAATTATTAATATATAAAAGTGTATGTCGGTTCAGTTTTATCAATTTTTATTTTTGTCAAACCCACAATTGAACGGACAATATCAGTTTTATAATATTTTGGACCTACCATACCAATCAACCTCCAACAACAAAAAATTAGGCTCGATTTGGACCTAAACTCAGGTTGGTTGGTCGTTTTTTTTTTTTTTTTTTAAATGCTCACCCTTATTTGGTGGTGATAGTGATGGTAGAGGTAGACAAAGTTGTTGCTTAATTGTTTTCTCATATTGAAGAGAAGTGAGGGATGTATGTAATTAATGATAAATTTTTCTTTTCGTTATATTTTTAATTATTTTAATGATTTAAAATATTAGTATCTATATTTAGTTGAATATGTGAAATGTGAGTAGAATGACTCATTGCATTAACTAATGCCTTTATATCTATTATCTTTATATAAAAAAAGGAGTTGCCTCCGTAATATTTATTTGACATTTTTTTGTTTGATAATTTTTTTATTATCTCTTGTATCTTGTTACTCATCTTTTAAGAGATAAAAAATTACCTATAATATTTATTTGATATTTTTAGTTTGATGATTTTTTTTTTTTTTAATATTTTGTTATATCTTATATATCTTTTAATATGTATATAAAAGAGAGTTTGTGATTTTATATTTATTTGATAACTTTTGTTGGTTATTTATATTTTCTATTTCTATTCATTTGATATATTTTGTAGGATAATTTATATTTCTTTTAATATATAATTGGTGTGAGTATATTTATTTTATAATTTTTTATTTTCAGATGAATAATATTTTTATATTTTTTATTTATATAATATATTTTATTTAGAAATTTATATATTTTTAATATATCTATTACTTTATATATATAAAAAAAAATTGCTCTATGATATTTATTTAATGATGATTTTATTTGATATTTTCTTTGACAATTATTAAAGATATAATTTTTTATTTTTATTATTATTTTTAAAAAAGGGACAAGGAATTTATTAGGTATGTCCTAAAATAGAGTTGAGAGAACTTAAATTATGAAATATGTCTTATCTTAATGTCTTTTTTTACTTTTAGGTATTTTGATCCTTATTATAAATGTGAAAAAAATATTTTCATTATTTTTTGTTTTATTTTCTATCATTTATTGAGTTTTATTTCTTACTTGCATTTTTATTGACAATTATTTATTTATTTATTTGAAGTTTAAAATATTAATTTTTTTTTTATTGAAATGGATTATTAAGTAGGTCATATCAGTTTATCACAACTCATTGCAGTTTTATTTTTTTTCTTATCAATCTTACTTTATGACTCAATTTATTTAACATAATTTTTTTTACTAATTTTTATTTACGGGTATACAATATAAAAGTTGTCACTCACATATCAATGTTGTTTTGTACGAATATACATGCTTATAAATTAAGGAGGTTCTCATACTTCTTATTACTGAAATTAAATTTGAATAATTTTAAACATGAGTTTTAAACTATTATGCTATATTAAATAATTTTAGTGAACAACTTCAATTTGTATAATATTGTATTATACATATTATTTGTAGTTTGCTATGTCCAAGTTTATTTGAGTTTAAAGTTTTGGTTTTAATAAGAGACTTTTTTTTTGTCTTTTAAATTATATAATAAACATTTTACTTCGTAAATCTTTAAAAGTTAATTAAAAAATATAATTTTTAAATAATTTTATTATTTTTTGTGAGGACCTCATTCTAAATTGTATAATATTATTTTAAAAAAAAATGTATAATTATAAAAAAAAAAATTTGTTATTTTTTAATTTAAAATTAATTCTTTTAATTTATAATTATTATTAATACACAATTACGTGTAACACGCATGATTAAAATTAATTAAGTCCAATAAATGGTGGTCCTTGCTTGATCATTAAAGGGAGAAAAAATGGTGGTCCATTTTCAGGGATGTTTAAAAGCTTTGCACAATTTACCTATTATCAGTATCACTCCACTCGAATTTTTGCCGGTCCACCTAATTTCTACAGGTACACAAAAGCCAAGGATATTAAGAGAAATTGGAAAATATGATTTTTTTTTTAATATTTAGAAATTGCATAAAATAAAATTCAAAAAGTTATAACAATAAAAATTACACTATAATAATATTAAATAATGTTTAATTAATCAGAGTTTAATATTAAATGAGTCTAACTGACTAAAATATAAATTAAACAACGTCCAATTGAACAATATTTTATAATTGAATTTTAAAGGAATAAAAAAAATGAATTGAAAATTGAAGAAAATAATAAAAATTGAATTGTTTTGGTTGTATTTACTTATGTTATTTTGAAATCATAATAAACATAGTTATTTTCCTAAAATGTTTAATTAATGTAAGGGAAATTATTTTTAAAAAAATTAATTTTAGAATTTTTATTTTTATTTTTATGGATTAATTTAGTTCTGACTTTTCTTAAGGAATTAAGTCGTGTAACTTACTTCTCAACAATTGTGTGGACACAATTACTTAAATCTCTAATTTAGGAAGGGAAGCTGGATACAAAAGATATCATGATTATTTAATTTAAATAGTTTAATTTCATAATTGTTATATGAGATATCAAAAGTTTCTTAATTTTTGAAAAAAATATCATAATAGTTTCATTATTATGTATAAATAAGAATTTTAGTCTTATAATTTTTGAGTTAGATACTTATAGTCCTATTATTTTTGAAAGTTAGGCTATATAAGTCATCAATTTTAATATTTTTGTTAGACTAGAAGTACTTATTTTAAAAAATTATATGATTAGAATTGCTTACCTTTCATAATAACTGGACTTATAGTACTTAACACATAAATTACGATAATAAAATGCTTGTTTTAAAAAATTATAGACTTTTGATACTTAATTCAATAATTATTGGAGTAATGTGATTATTTAATAAAAAATATAAAAGTTATTGGACATTTTTTTCGTTTATGAAGGGGTTTTACTACCGACAGCCCGTTAGGCATGAACAAATATTCAATAACATGTTTGCAAGCAATGTCCCTAAAGAGCATATATTCAATAATATATATTTGCTTTCGAACTGAGCTGCATGTAACAGCAAATTAAGTCTCAAAGATAAAAACACTTGCTATTACTATACGGTAATATTGTGCACCTAAATATAATGTAGTATTTAAAATTTGTTATATCTATTATATAAAAATTTTGTTAATAAATTTAGTCTTATAATAATAAAATAAAATTACGCTTGAATTCTAGAATTTTGCAAAGTTAAAAATACCATTTGTGAAACACATAAGTCAACGAAATTGTCCACGTTGAAAGTCATTAGTTCTACACTACACATACATAAAATCTAATTCGATTAATGTAAATTCGATTATTGTAGATATGTAAAAGTTGTCCAAACTTGAAAAGGAACAATGATTGATTGACAGAGTTTTATTGATGAAAGGGCACGAATGTGACAAAATGCATTGGCAATGATGACCAATGAAACATGAAGCCTTAGTTCAATCTTTCCTCTTTTCTTTTTTTCTTTTTCCTTTTCCGGTAAGAATTGTGAAAGCAAAAAAGTTCACATGCGAGCCTAAAACAACAAGCAAAGCCATATAAGCACAAATTTAACCCAAAAGATATTCCAAATCAAGAAGGAAATAAACAAAGAAAGGATTCACAATAACTGTTGAAGCATACATGTTGGGACTTTTGGCTCCAAAATAGTAAAAATTCAGTTTTAATCAATTGTTTTTATCAAGAATCGAATCTAAAAATGTTCTTTAGATCCTAGAAAAATAATAACATAAAAGAAATCAACAAAAATATTTTACGTGGTTTCAATAATCCTACTCCACTAGAAAGACTTACTTACAATTCATTTTATTAGTTAAGAGAAAATATACAAGGAGATTACATGGCTTAAAACAAATACAAGAAAAAAGATATCAAAGATTCATACCACCGAGAACTCTAACCTTAGCTTCCATAAAAACCCTCTCTTTCTTTCCCTTATTTCTTCATTGAGACCCTAGAATAACACTGCCTGTCAAAGAAACACGCACCATGCCTCGGCGCTATTTCTCTCTTCTCTGTCGCTACTCCACATTAATTCCCTTTCTCCTTTTTATATTTATGTATATTGCTTAAATGAAGGTTTTAGGATTTATTAGTGCACTTTTTGTTTAATTATAGCACAATTGTCATTTTCAGAATCACGTTGTATGGTTTAATGAAGTTCAGGTAAATTTGAGTCCAAAGTGTCAAACGTGCACAAGCGACATGGCAAGTGGGATGTTGGCAAGAAAATAGCACACAAGTACGTGCGCCTTGGCCCAACATTGTGTAAGCTGTGACCTAGTCTTCTAGGATCAAAATGGACATTTTTTATGACTACGCGCGCAAGGGAGTGGATATGTTTGAGCTGTGGTAGAGCCTCCTCGGGTTATATTTGTTTTCCTAGATTTCATTGTGGCAGTGGTGGTGAGTTATGTGGGTCGCGGGCTGCGGGCCGTGCAGATTTCATACAAAACTTGGACTTAATTTTCAACATCCTAATTAGATACAAAACCTAATGTACTTAGGATTTGCTTGTGCCTATAAATATATATATATAGAATCCTAAACCTTGAGAATCATTCATAGGGCATAATTTTCATAGAGCATAGATTAGTTTTTAATCTTCAAAGAAGCACAATACTTTAGCAGATTTGGTGAGAGAGCCAAGAGCTAATCAAGAATACAAGAAAATGGCATCACTTTTGGAGAAAAGTCGAGTAAAGATTAGTTGTAATTTTTCTTCCACTTTTCTTTCCCTCAATTGTAATATTTTCTTTCATTAATATTTTGGATTTAATGAAAATCATATCTAGTTAATTTTTTATTGATCTAGGGGTCTTATGAACCAATTTTCTAACATGTGTTGATCTAAATTATTTCCCTCTTGTGATTGCAATTTTTTATTATATTATTTGATCTGATTTAATTGGTTAATTAATTGATTGATCACCAATTAATCCATAGAGGCATATAGGTAGCTTTTAGATAATTATTTATATGTTTATCTTGATTGAATATCATGCATAGTTTCTAGGCCTAGAGGTATGATTCGTATATGTGTGGTCAATAATTGACGCTCTACATGAGTAATAATTTAATACAATTAGCATAAGAGTGTGATTAGGATATGTTATTATATTGTGTGTATTTTACTTCAGAGAGGAATACATGCATAGTTTAGAGTCAATTGATCTTATAACGTGTTGATAATTGCTTGGGGGAGAAAATTAGTGATACACATGCTTAAGAGATTGAGGGATTAATGATTCCTAGGTTATATCTCTCACACGTATCATTGTTGCGTTTGTGTTTGATTGGAGTGTTGGCTATTTATTTATCGTTATTATTTTTGTTGTCCAAATAGTGGTCCTAATTCATATTGGTACTCAGTTGTTAGTTATACTTTCCTCGTGGGTTCGACATCCTATTTTTAAATACTTATTATTTTTACCATCACATATACTTGCAATTTAGAGTGGACATATATTGCATTTCTTGGCTGTCTCTCTCACAGCACTACTAAGATGATATTTACATGCCTTATAAACCCATAAAACTAAGCCTCATAAACCTTCGGCCTAAAGAGCTTAGTGTAGTGGGCTGTACAAATTAAGCCCAAAACAAGTAAATATATCCCACACGTGCACTTAGTAAATACATATAATGAGAGTTGTGGTTCCATAATAAATACAACATAGTAAAAGCCCAATATAACTTTACACATAATGAATCCCATTACTTTAACAACTCAGGCCCAATAAGAAATAGTGTGGCACATATACAAATCTCCATCTTTACACTACATAACTATATGCTTTCAATGAATTACAAATTAGCCTTCCCAAGTTGGTTGCTAATTTCTTAATAACAGCTAATTGGGCATTGGGTTGGTAAAGTAACTCTATAACTTTCAATCGAAATCTTCACAATCCTTAAGTCAACTTCACTTGACCTCTAGTCCAACTTGTTTTGTCTTTCGTACATGCTACCAACAATCATTGTACTCAATCAAAGATTACAAGCAAAAAGTTAGATTTCTCATTAATCATGAAAATAATAAACATTTTATCCCTTTTGAAAGATCGTCACCTCTCAAATTACTTGTAATATAAGAGAAAGCAAAACTCTTCACAACACAGTAGACATGTTTAATTTTCAAACACCAAACCAACATCATCAATACTCGAATATAAAAGTGTTCATTTTTCAACCAACAATCAACAATGAGTTCTATTTCAATTAAATTAACTCAAATAACACAACTCATTAACTATTCCAATACTAGTTACTATAGAACAAAACATATCCCAAATAGTAAAACATACAAGTATAGTACTACACTTACATGTGCTCAATTTACTTACACATCATCTAGTTTTGGGACACTAAACTGATGATAAACAATAAATATCATGGAAACATTCACAGGTCAATAAACACCTTTATGGACTCTTAATATGTCACTTTTTCAATTACATAAATCATGCAATAAACATGTCTCTCATATTTTCCATGCATATCACTTTAGTTGGCTCTGCCTCAATTATAAATTACTTATTATAAAACAATTTAAGCATGTAAACCAAGTAATAAACTTTTCTATATTGTTACATGCAAACAGTACACAATCAATATATCAACAAATACATATATCAATTAACATTAAATTGATTAAAGAGATTATTACTAACATGCTTACATCTTCTAAGCCAATTTACATCATATAGATTCCATATCAATAACATGCAAGGGAAAATATCGATAAACATATAGAGACATCACACACAAGTACATACAATCCATTTAACCTGTTTCACAAAGCCAAACAACTGCAACAAAATCACTACATTTTAGGCTTTTAAATAATTTCTATTTTTCACAAAGAATCTCAAAAAAATCCAACACACCAAGCCATATTCCAGATTCTTAAATACAATATCATTACAAGAGTTCACTCTAAGTCATCTAAACAGTATCAATTGTCATACACAAGTACCAAGGTTTACATGTATATATCTCTCAAGTGGCTTACGAAATTACTGTAGCTTCTTTTCCTTTCATTGCATCCTATTGAGTACCATCACCAAGTTACAAAGCACCTCCATGCTCACCATGGATCCTAATTGCATTAGCTACAATCCTGCAAGTTCAAATGCTATACCTATATGCTCCACCTCAATTATAACATATTCCCTTTTATCATTGTCAGTAAAAGAATAATAGAGCAAGCTAACAACCCACCATGTATATCATACTCATACAATACTTTAACCATATTACTCAAAACAACATTCAGTTTCTAACCCAGCCTAATGTTCAAACAGATTATCAATTCCACATTTCTAAAAGTTGGTTACCAGCTGAGAACATTAAATCATTCAAATAATGATAATAATAAAAAATTTAGCAATAACCCATCTTAGAAATGTTGACAATCAAGCAAAACCAACATAGACTAACAAATGCGATACAATTCATATTTTACTTTCATAAGAACTAGTCAAGACCTTACAAACAAATATGAATTACAAAAACACAATATCTACTTACATGCTTCCCAAAGATACAATTAGACCATGGCATACCACAAATATAGCAAATTGAAACATTAGCAGTACAAATATTAAATAGACTTTTACTTTGACAATTTCTACAAGTTTCTCATTCCAATATGGTCAACTATCCATGCCATAATAGAAAATTTTTAAACATAGGTGCAAACAAGACCACAACTCCACAAGTTTTCTTAACACTACTCAAAGACCATTATCCATATGCCCAAATAACACTATTTAGTGACCATTTATCACAAGCTTTACTATATCAAACATGCACAGTCAAAGGCTACAAAACGTACAAAACTCATAATGTTATAACAGTCCAAGTAAAAAATTCATATCACACATGCTTTCAACCTTTTATTAGGTTACCTAGCGCTAGGAATTTTTAAGCATTACAAAACTTTTACTATTATGACACACATAAAAGGAACAATCAAGATATCAAATAATCCAAGATTCCATAATTTAAATTTAACAGTTATAATAGCCATCTAACAATGCAACACTTTATCACAACCTGAAATTTTCATGCATGCATATACAATTTTAGATTTATCAATAGGTCATCTTTTCTTTTCGTAATAGGTCACACCACTAACACTCATCTTTCCATAACAGTAGTGAAAGCACCTAATTGTTTTTAGATTTGACTTAGACCATGGCTGAACTACTGGAAATAGGTTATATCAAATCAAGTCTATCTCTAACATGCAATTGCATACATAATTCAAATTTCATGTTATGTTTTTTTTTTCTGTTAAAGACAACAAAAGAATATATACATCAAAATCTCAAAAAATATATAACATTCAATTTTGCTAACACCATGGATTAATCATAGAACTCAACATGATAATCTCAAGATTCTCAATAAAAATCTTTCATAAATAATAATAAAATAATTTAATTAACATTATCAAGAGTTCACATTCATTGCAAAATTAATTTAGAACTAACAACAAATATCTTTTAAAAAAATATAAAGATGAGAAGGCCTTGCAGCACTGCTATACTATCTTCCATGTGCAATTATTTTAGCACCTTGCAACCACGTCCAGGAGGATACCCAATGAGTTGTCTCACATTGCTCGCCTCCAAACCTTGTTATTTCTTTACAATACCTTCACATGTCAACCTCATTCAATTTTCAAGTGTTGTACCCATCTTGTGTTAACCCAAGAAAATTTCACATTTTCTCACACAAATTATGATCACAAACTTCCCAAGAAACCTGACTATTTCTTTTATTACTAACAAGTGACTAGCAAGCTTACAAAAAATAATAATAGGCCAAAGTCTTGATTTTAAAATAAAAATAAAAATTAGAGTTCATAACTCTGGACATATTAAAAAAAAAAAAAAAAAAAGGAAACAATACATCATTTCTCAGTTTATTAAAAACAAAAATTGATTTCTTTATTCTCTCATATTTTTATACTTTAAAAAAAAAAAAATTAGAGAAGAAATCTTCAATGAATAAGGACACACAAAATGATTTTACCCAAATCATGAGCCAAAAGCTCACCCAAGGACAAACATAAAATCATATTTAAATAAACATATCTAAATCACTATAAATCCCCTTAACATGATTAAAACTAAAAAATTAAGGTTTCCAACATAAATTTCAGAATTAAAACAAATTTTCAAATAACAAATTTTTAGACCATAAAATATACCATAAAATTTTAGAATTGAAAATTTCATGAAAACCGTAAATAAAATTGGGAAAAATCATATCATCACTTTGGAAGCCCAACCATGGGCTCTGATACCAATTGTTGAAAAATTTGGTTTCAAAATTGTAAAATCTCAATTTTAATCAATCATTTTTTGTCAAGAACAGAATCTAAAAATGTTCTTTAAATCCTAAAAAAATTAGAATAAAAAAGAAATCACCATAAAGTATTTTACATGGTTCGAAAATCATGCTCTATAGGGAAGGCTCACTTGCAACTCATTTTATTAATGAAGAGAAAATACACAAAGAGATTGCATAGCTTAAAACAAATACAAGAAAAAGGATATCAAGGATTCATACCACCAAGAACCCTAACCTTATCTTCCATAAAAAAAACCCTCACTTTCTTTCCCTTATTTCTTGATTGAGACCTTTGAGTAACATTGTCTGTCGAAGAAACATGCACCATGCCTCTGCATTGTTTCTCTCTTCTCTGCCGCTACTCTACATTAATTCCCTTTCTCCTTTTTTATAATCTATATATTGCATCTCTTGGCTCTCTCCCTCACGGCACTAATAAGATGATCTTTATATGCATTATAAATGGAAAAATTTCAACAATACCCATAAGATTTTGCTTATCTTCATTATTATCCTCAACCTTTCAAAAATAGACACTAATACACCCAACGTATAATAAACCTTTACAAATATTTCTAACTCTTAACGAAAGTTAATCAAAACTGGTAAAAATTGTAAGCCAGATATAAAATACCTAAATTAACTTCAAAGCTAGAAAATTTTTAACAATACCCCCAAAGTTTTACTTATCTTCACTAATACCCCAACCTTTCAAAAATGGGCACTAATACCCCCAATATTTAATGAATCTTCACAAATATCCCTAACCCTTAACGAAAGTTAATCAAAACTGTTAAAAATTTGAGTCAGTTATGAAATACCTAAATTACCCCAACAACCAAAGTTAAAATACCAAAATTACCCCAAATCTTGCAAAATACAAACAAAATTGCTACAATTTCTACACCCATGCCCTGCAATTTTTTAGTTTATTACTTTCTTATATGAAGAAGTTCATATTTTTATGGTACAAAATAAAAATCTACACTAATTAAATAAATATTTAAAAATATTAAGGCTTATTTAAATTACAAAATAATTCTAAAAAAAGTAATCTAATATTTTTTATTTCTCTTCTCGCTCATATTACTTTATCTCTTTCACCATTGATTCAAAAAAAAATATTTCTATATTTTTTATAATTTCAAAAAATTTCTTTTATTGTTGAATTTTTTATATGAAAATTGATTAATTAGTTAGTTAAATTCACAAAACAGTTTTAAATTTTTTTTCAATGTCTTATAAAAAATTAAAATTTTACATTTTGATATATTTAAAGTAATCAAAAAATTACTTAACATATTCAAAAAATAGAATATGTGTTCATAAGTATTATCATATTCATGAAAAATTACTGTTATTCTCATGTATTTAACATTTTCTTAACTCTCTTAAAATATGAGGATATGATTGACATTATTCAAATGTTACCTGAAAACTCAAGGGTTTTCCTAAAAAATTTCCTTAGTTGGGTAAGAAAATTACTCTTATACCTTTGTATTTAACATTTTCTTAACTCTATTAAAATTTGAGAGTAGCATTGACATTATTCAAATGTTAGGTGTATTGTTGAAGATACCTAAAACTCAAGGGTATTGTGATGAACACTATTTTGATCTACTATTTGTTATGTTTTTAAGTGTTTATTTTGCAATTAATCTCGTTATAATCTTGTTTTGGAGGGTATTATATTGTTTTGCAGGTCAAAGTAGGTTTGGAAAGAAATGTGGAAAAGAGAGCAAAGATGAAGTAAAAATGTCTAAATATGTAAGCCTTACATTAGGTGCCATTCATTCTGTAAGCCTTACATCGATAACCAACAGAGTATGTACAACGCATGTACATAAATGTACATACCATGTACACTGTTACATGCAAGGCGCGCCGCGGCGAAGGAATTGTGTGCCGCGGCGAGAGGCTCTCGGGTTGAAATATGAAATTCATGAAAACATTGTGCGCCGCGGCATGGAAAATATGCGCCGCGGCGAGGAAGTTTCTGCTTTGGACCCAAAATCATGAACACATTGGGCGCCGCGGCATGAAAAAAGGCGCGCCGCGGCGCGCGCGCGCAGATTACAACCTCCTCAGCCACACACGCACGAATTCTTTTATGGAAACCCTTACATATAAAAGAGACCAAAAGCAACCTAGCAAGGATATAACACTTCTCCAGCCTCCAGACCATTATCAGCCTCCACCAACTCGTGAACAGTGCCGAATTCAGATTTTTCATACAATTTTGAGAGAGAAGTTACTTCATCAAGGCTATTCCATTGGAGCCTCATTAAGAGACTTGAAATAGGTGATCATCTAACATCAAGGATCTTGTTGCAAGAGTGAAAGTGAGTAGATTCTTGTTTGTAATCTTTCTTTATCTCATTAGAACTCTTTTGATGATATTTATAATGAAGAATCTGGATTTGAATCCGATCATGTGTAGCTAAACCCTTTTGTGTGGGATTTTAGGGATGTGACTTTGAATGGATAATGTTTATGTGGTTTGATTATTATTTGAGTGATTTGTTTCATGTTCATTGCTCTTCACATCTATATTCATCAATTATTTTTGGCCAATTTAGTTTATGAATGTTTGAGACTATTTTTAGGATTGAACTTTAGAAACGCCATCTAAGTCCAATTGGGCATTATTGAGCATGAACTTAAATTAAGTGCATTGACTTGTCTTAATTTAGGTGATTAAACTACATTTTCTAAAAGTAATGCTAATTAACTAATTAACGTTCTGGATCAAAGAAGCTAATTAGTTAATTAAGGGAAAACCACCATTGATTTGGGATTTTCTAGGATTAGTAAAAGGAATCAATAAATTCACTTTATATGCTTGATTGAGGAGACCACTAAACCAATTTATCCATACTTAGTTCACTAACTAATTTCCCACATTCGTTCATCTCATCGTTTCAACAAAACTTTCACGTATTTACTTTTATTGTTTTAGTATTTTTATGATTTTAGAAACCATTCACAAAACCAACCTTCGATTAGAGTGTTTAGAATTTATTTAGTTGTTACGTTTTGGATTACATTTGACTCTTTTAAAAACCACCGCAATTCCTTTGAGAGACGATCTTGGGAGTATACTTGTCGCTTACTACAAGTGACTCGTGCACTTGCGAGCTTTTATAAATTACAAAATTTGGGTATCAAGTTTTTGTGCATCAAGTTTTTGGCGCCGTTGCCGGGGAATTGGCGTTTTTGAAACTGTTATTTGTTTTCTTTTTAGTTTACTATTTAATCTTTATTTTTTCTTGTTTTTGTGTTTTAGTTACTCGTTAGAGTCGTATAGTGTTTGGTGCTCTAATTTTTTGTTGTTTTTGATTGTGCATGCACGGTAGGAGATCTCTTGGAAATCCACTGGTACCGTTCATAGATAACGTCAACAGGAGACAAGCACATTTGAGACCATCCGGCGCTGACATTTTGGAGGACGAGCAGCCACCAACAATGGGAGAACATCTACCTCCACACAGAGAGATGACGATGAAGGAGTATGCAAGGCCAATCATTGGCACTGCAACTTCTTGCATCCAACTAGGGGAAGCAGCTAGAAACTATGAAATTAAGAATATACATTTTAATATGTTACCGTCTTTTTATGGGATTCCTAACGAAGATCCTCTAACGTTTATTCGTGATTTCTATGCCACTGTGCAGACTTTTCCGCTACAGGGGCTAAATGAGGATCAGCTGAGGATGAGATGCTTCCCATACACGCTTAAAGACAAAGCTAAGTCATGGCTTATGACTCTTCCACCTGGATCTCTTTCAACTTAGGACGCAATTTTCAACAAGTTCATGGGAAAATTCTATTCCCACCAAAAAAACTGCGGACCTAAGAACCAAAATTGCAATGTTCTCCCAAATGGACGGAGAACCATTTCATGAGGCGTGGGATCGCTTCAAATTGCTTCTGATTCAGTGCCCACACCATCACTTTCCGTTGCAACTCCAGAATCAATTCTTCTATGACGGATTGACACAACAGTGTCAATTTACTGTGGATAATGCCGCGGGAGGAGCAATGGGAGAAAAGACCGCTGATGAGACATATGACTTATATGAGATGTTGGGTGCTAATTCCCAACAAAAGAGCTCTAGAGGGCGGCGAATGGGAGTTAACGAGGTAGCTCCGGAAAATGATATGGCAATGCAAATTGCGGAGCTTACAAAACAAATCGCACTCCTCACCTCAAAGAACACACCAACTCAAGAGGTATGCGGTATTTGTAGTACGTACGGACATGGTGCTAACATTTGTCCTTTTGTTTGTGATCAAAATGCAGGTACAAGTTATGAGCAAGCGAATGCTATGGAGGGATACCAACCGAGGCCAAGGAATGATCCTTACTCGAACACGTATAATCCTGGTTGGAGAAATCATCCCAACTTCTCATGGAAAGGAAATAATAATCAAGGGTATGCTCAGAATAACTTCCCACATCATCCAAACAACAACAATTCCCAGCCTACTCTTCCTCACAAACCAAGCTTGGAGGACAACTTGAACGCATTCATCCAAGTTAGTCGGGAAAATCAAATGAAGAGTACTCAGAGATTGGACTCGTTGGAGGCTTCGATGAAAAGGGTTGAAGGCCAAGTAGGTCAATTGGCAGAACACCTCCAACGTCAAGAAAAAGGAAAACTACCGAGCCAACCTGAGCAAGCGAAGGCGGTGACGGTCCTTCGCAGTGGTAAGATCGTAACTAAAAATTTACCTGAAATATCTGATGATCTACCTTTTAATGCAGGAAACATGGAAGAAGGCAATGAAATACCTAAGGAGAATGATACACCCAAGGCTAGGGAAGGTGAACCTTCAAAGAAATCAAACGGAGAGTCATCTACCGCTCCCCAATTACACAAATCATCCGAGCCTTACCGACCTCCGGTACCTTTTCCACACCGTCTCAAGGACGATAAACAGGATAAGCAATTTTCTGATCTTTTTAACATGCTTTCTAAAGTTCAAATAAATCTGCCCTTATTGGATGTTATTAGAAATGTGCCTTCCTATGCAAAGTTTTTTAAAGATCTAAATACTAGGAAGAGAAAGTATGGTTTAAATGAAAGGATAGTTGTTTCTGAAATTTCTAGTTCAATTCTTCAACAACGTTTACCACCTAAACTTAAGGATCCCGGGAGTTTTAACATTAACATTACTTTGGGGAATGAGAAAGTGGTACGAGCCATGCTAGATCTAGGTGCAAGTATAAACTTAATGCCTTATTCGATTTATTTGCAACTAGGTTTAGGGGAATTGAAACATACTACCATGTCCCTACAATTAGCTGATAGATCTGTGAAATATCCTAAGGGAATGGTAGAGGACTTGCTTGTACAGGTTGATAAACTGATTATACCTGTCGATTTTGTTGTGTTGGATATGCAGGAGAATCCATCTATGGACAAAGAACACACCATTCTTCTTGGTAGGCCATTTATGGCCACTACTAAGACAATTATAGATGTCCATAGTGGAAGTCTAACTATGACAGTTTTGGGGAAAACTGTCAATTTTAGAGTATTTGATTCCTCCCCTTTACCTTCTATATCCTCAATTGATGAATGTTCTTCTATTGACCATATTGATAATCTTGTTTATGATGCCTTTTTGCAGGATGAAGTTAAGGACGGACTTGAATATGCTTTAACAGTTGATAGGATAGAGAAGGAATTGGATGATGAAACTAAGGGTTACTTAGAGCTGTTAGATAATGCTGAATCATTAGAAGAACCAAGTACACCCTTAGAGTTACCCAAAACCCCATCTAGGGAAGACACTGCTCCACCTAAGCTTGAGTTAAAAGATTTACCAAAACATCTTAAGTATGTATTTTTGGGTGAGGGGGACACTTATCCGGTCATAATTTCATCTACCTTGACCCGAACCCAAGAACGAGCAATAGTGAATATACTTAGGAAACATAAGAAAGCCATAGGATGGAGCATTGATGATATTAGAGGTATTAGTCCCACCATGTGTATGCATAAGATAAATCTTGAGGACAATACCAAACCTGTGAGAGAAGCCCAAAGGAGACTTAACCCTATTATGCAAGAAGTAGTGAAAACGGAAATTTTAAAACTCTTGGCAGTTGGGGTTATCTATCCTATTGCGGATAGCAAATGGGTCAGCCCGGTACATGTGGTACCGAAGAAATCTGGGATCACTGTGGTAAAGAACGATAAAAATGAGTTAGTGCCCACGAGATTGATCACGGGATGGAGAATGTGCATTGACTTTCGTAAATTAAATTTATACACAAAGAAAGATCATTTTCCTCTTCCTTTTATTGATCAAATGCTTGAACGTTTAGCAGGGCATGATTTTTACTGTTTTCTTGATGGTCTTTCAGGTTATTACCAGGTGCCCATCGCTCCGGAAGATCAGGAGAAGACCACATTCACGTGCCCATTCGGGACATTTGCCTTCAGGAGGATGCCATTCGGTCTTTGCAATGCCCCCGCCACATTCCAACGATGCATGATTTCAATATTCTCAGATATGGTGGAGAAATGCATAGAGGTATTTATGGATGATTTTTCAGTTTT
The DNA here is from genome assembly GCA_029378325.1 of Elaeagnus macrophylla. Taxonomy (NCBI): domain Eukaryota; kingdom Viridiplantae; phylum Streptophyta; class Magnoliopsida; order Rosales; family Elaeagnaceae; genus Elaeagnus; species Elaeagnus macrophylla. The sequence goes on along the minus strand of CM055640.1, from coordinate 62,912,129 downwards.
TGGAAATTCATTTGATGATTGCCTGAATAACTTGACTCGCGTGCTTGAACGTTGTATTGATTGTAACTTGACCCTTAGTTGGGAAAAGAGTCATTTTATGGTTCAGCATGGCATTGTATTAGGACATGTTATTTCACGTAGAGGCATTGAGGTGGATAGGGTAAAGATTGATCTAATAGCCAAACTTCCACCTCCCATTAATGTTAAGGGAATTAGAAGTTTTCTTGGGCATGCGGGTTTTTATAGGAGATTTATTAAGGATTTTTCCAAGATAAGTCATCCCCTATGCAACCTGTTAGCTAAAGATGTTTCTTTTGTTTTTGATGATGATTGCTTGACTGCTTTTAATGTTTTGAAAGAAAAATTAACTTCTGCACCCATTATCATGGCACCTGATTGGTCACTCCCCTTTGAGATTATGTGTGATGCGTCTGATTTTGCCATAGGGGCTGTCTTAGGTCAACGAGTAGATAAGCGTTTGCATGTAATTTACTATGCTAGTAAAACTCTAAATGACGCTCAACTTAACTACTCAACCACCGAAAAAGAATTTTTGGCTATTGTGTTTTCTCTTGATAAGTTTAGATCTTATTTAGTAGGATCTAAAGTAATTGTGCATTCGGACCATGCTGCTTTGCGTTATTTGTTAAGTAAACCGAATGCCAAGCCTAGACTAATTCGGTGGATTTTTGTTGTTACAAGAATTCGACTTAGAAATCAAGGATAAAAAGGGAACGAAAAATGTGGTAGCTGATCATTTATCTAGGTTGATTTCTGACTTTGACACTACTGAGAGTGACAAAGATATTGCTATTGTTGAGACTTTTCTTGATGAGCAGTTATTTTCTGTGGGTCCAAACCCTTGGTACGCTGATATTGTAAATTTCCTTGCTAGCGGTTTGTTGAGGCCTAACATTTCTTTTCAGGAAAAGAAAAGATTTTTTCATGTGTGCAGGCAATACTTCTGGGATGATCCATATCTATTCAAGATTTGTCAAGACCAAGTCATCCGGAGGTGTGTGCCGGAAGAGGAGCATGCAAGTATCTTAACTTTCTGTCATGAACTTCACTGTGGAGGACATTTTGGCGGTAAGAAAACTGCTATTAAGGTACTTCAATCTGGTTTTTATTGGCCTACACTGTTTAAAGATGCCTATAATTTTTGCATGCGCTGTGATAGATGTCAGAGAACTGGTAATTTAAGTAGACGTAATGAAATGCCTCTGACATATAATCTTGTTGTTGAGTTGTTTGATGTGTGGGGAATTGACTTTATGGGTCCTTTTACCCCTTCTTCTGGTTTTGAGTATATCTTAGTTGCTGTTGATTATGTGTCCAAGTGGGTAGAGGCTATACCCACTAAGTCTAATGATGCTAACTGTGTTGTGAAGTTCTTGAAGGAAACAATATTTAGCAGGTTTGGCACACCAAGGGCAATAATCAGTGATGGAGGGAGTCACTTCTGCAACAAAATTTTTGATGGATTGTTGAAAAAGTACAACATCACACATAAAGTGGCTACTCCATACCACCCACAGACATCGGGACAAGTTGAAGTGAGTAACCGACAAATTAAGGGTATTTTGGAACGTACGGTGCGACCTTCAAGGAAGGATTGGGCCTCGAAGCTCAATGACGCATTATGGGCTTACCGTACGGCATACAAGACACCTATTGGGATGAGCCCATATCGGTTAATTTATGGCAAAGCATGCCATTTGCCCGTTGAGCTTGAGCACAAGGCCTATTGGGCAATCAAGCAGCTGAACATGGATTGTCAACAAGCGGGCGAAAAACGCTTACTTCAACTTGATGAGCTTGAAGAGATTCGGAACGAAGCATATGAGAATGCTAAGATTTACAAAGAACGCACAAAGCGCAATCATGACAAAGGGCTCGTTGGTAAGTCTCTCTATCCTGGAATGCAAGTACTTTTATTTAACTCTCGTCTTAAACTTTTTCCAGGAAAGCTTCGATCAAGATGGAGTGGACCATACAAGATTGTGGAAATCTTTCCACATGGAGCTGTTGAGCTAATCAATCCCAACACACAAGCAACTTTCAAGGTGAACGGACATCGTGTAAAGCCTTACTTGGAAGGAGTCGTTCCCCGTAGAGATGTGGAGTGCATTGAACTGCATGCACCTTAGCTATGCGCATCGTCTTGCTAAGACGTTAAACTAGGCGCTTGGTAGGAGGCAACCCACCGTTTTAGGTATTCTCTATTGTTTCTTTTAATTTACTTCAGTTTAGTTTCGTTTTTGTTTGCCCTCTCTAAAATATTTTCTGAACATGTGTGTAGTTGAAAAACTTTGAGGACAATGTTTAGTTTAGGTTTGGGGGAGCATTTTACATTGAGGATTGGTAACAACACTTTCATGCTTTGGTCACTTTTTGATGAATAACTAGTCTTTATGCATTGTTTATCTGATTTTTTTAAAATGTTTGAGATTTGTTGTAAGGATCGGTTTTAATTTGCAATCTGTTTTTCATGCTTTTGATGTTGAAACTGAGATGAACCCAAATCTTGTGTATAGGAATTGAATAGTGGAGACTACCTTGTGAGAATATTGTTGAGCCCTTAATGTTTTATTCGGAGAGATAAATATTCTTCTACTCTTTTAAACACCTTTCATATCATTTCAAATTATTAGATGATCTCTATAGGCTTTTGCATTGAATGTTAGGATTTTAAACATGTAATGAGGGATCATGTGCTTAATTGAATTGCTTAGATTAAATGACTTAAGTAAAGTTTGAAGTGTTTGCCTATTTCATTCGTGCTTGACTTTTTAAAAAAAAATAAAAGGGAATTCCTATATCAAACACAACAAGAGCTAAGAAGTAGCCATTCACAAATTACATATGTATGTGGGTCTTAAAAAAAAAAAAAGAGAAGAAGAGATAATAAGTTTATTATGACCCTAAGTTCTTCAAGTATGAATGGTTAATACAAAAAAAAAAGAGAGAGAGAAATAGGAAATAAGTTCCCTTAAAGTCAAAACATTTTCATTCTATGGCACACTTGAAGTTTTTGCTTGAGGATTTTAATTGAAGCATGAGATTAGTAATGTGATTCCTTCATAAATCCTATCATTTGATTCCTTTCATGAGATCAATGTTATGCACTTTTGAGCCTTTCTTGTTTAATCATATGCGAACCTATTAGCTCGTTTCTTTACATAACTTCTATTCGCATATACATTGTTGAGTGCTTGAACCCATAGGATCGGTGTGATTTAGAGAGTAATTATTGTGAGGATTAGAGTTGAAACGAATTCATATTCTTAACACTAGGTTTGGGAGAGTCAATGTTGATACGCTTTTAGTATTGGGATTTAGATTCGTGAAGCGAAATTGATCTAAATGGTGAACCTTGATGAGTTAGATTGTCGGATAAATGGGTGCTTAAATGTTTTGCTATGAATTGGAAAGAAACTAAAGCATGACAAGTTTTGTTAACTTCAATTTTAGTTTTGTATTTGGCTTTTTAATTTTAGTTTTGCTTGAGGACTAGCAAAATGTAGGTTTGGGGGTATTTGATTAACACTATTTTGATCTACTATTTGTTATTTTTTAAGTGTTTATTTTGCAATTAATCTCGTTATAATCTTGTTTTGGAGGGTATTATATTGTTTTGCAGGTCAAAGTAGGTTTGGAAAGAAATGTGGAAAAGAGAGCAAAGATGAAGTAAAAATGTCTAAATATGTAAGCCTTACATTAGGTGCCATTCATTCTGTAAGCCTTACATCGATAACCAACAGAGTATGTACAACGCATGTACATAAATGTACATACCATGTACACTGTTACATGCAAGGCGCGCCGCGGCGAAGGAATTGTGTGCCGCGGCGAGAGGCTCTCGGGTTGAAATATGAAATTCATGAAAACATTGTGCGCCGCGGCATGGAAAATATGCGCCGCGGCGAGGAAGTTTCTGCTTTGGACCCAAAATCATGAACACATTGGGCGCCACGGCGAGGAAAAGTTATGCCGCGGCGGGGAGGTTTCTGTTTTTATTCGTAAATCAGTATCACATGTTGCGCCGCGGCATGAAAAAAGGCGCGTCGCGGCGCGCTCGCGCAGATTACAACCTCCTCAGCCACACACGCACAAATTCTTTTATGGAAACCCTTACATATAAAAGAGACCAAAAGCAACCTAGCAAGGATATAACACTTCTCCAGCCTCCAAACCATTATCAGCCTCCACCAACTCGTGAACAGTGCCGAATTCAGATTTTTCATACAATTTTGAGAGAGAAGTTACTTCATCAAGGCTATTCCATTGGAGCCTCATTAAGAGACTTGAAATAGGTGATCATCTAACATCAAGGATCTTGTTGCAAGAGTGAAAGTGGGTAGATTCTTGTTTGTAATCTTTCTTTATCTCATTAGAACTCTTTTGATGATATTTATAATGAAGAATCTGGATTTGAATCTGATCATGTGTAGCTAAACCCTTTTGTGTGGGATTTTAGGGATGTGACTTTGAATGGATAATGTTTATGTGGTTTGATTATTATTTGAGTGATTTGTTTCATGTTCATTGCTCTTCACATCTATATTCATCAATTATTTTTGGCCAATTTAGTTTATGAATGTTTGAGACTATTTTTAGGATTGAACTTTAGAAACGCCATCTAAGTCCAATTGGGCATTATTGAGCATGAACTTAAATTAAGTGCATTGACTTGTCTTAATTTAGGTGATTAAACTACATTTTCTAAAAGTAATGCTAATTAACTAATTAACGTTCTGGATCAAAGAAGCTAATTAGTTAATTAAGGGAAAACCACCATTGATTTGGGATTTTCTAGGATTAGTAAAAGGAATCAATAAATTCACTTTATATGCTTGATTGAGGAGACCACTAAACCAATTTATCCATACTTAGTTCACTAACTAATTTCCCACATTCGTTCATCTCATCGTTTCAACAAAACTTTCACGTATTTACTTTTATTGTTTTAGTATTTTTATGATTTTAGAAACCATTCACAAAACCAACCTTCGATTAGAGTGTTTAGAATTTATTTAGTTGTTACGTTTTGGATTACATTTGACTCTTTTAAAAACCACCGCAATTCCTTTGAGAGACGATCTTGGGAGTATACTTGTCGCTTACTACAAGTGACTCGTGCACTTGCGAGCTTTTATAAATTACAAAATTTGGGTATCAAGTTTTCGTGCATCATATTGCTGAAATTTTTCCTTTATAAACCCATACAACTAAGCCTCGCAAACCTTTGATCTAAAGCTTAGTGTAATGGGCTGTACAAACTAAGCCCAAAATAAGTAAATATATCCCACAAGTGCACATAGTAAATACATATAGGCTAATTCTACTAGCATCCCACAAGAGATTTCAAATGCATACCCTTTGGATATTTTTTTACTTTTCTAATTTTTCCCTTTGTAATATAAAATTTTACTTTCTTATCCAAATGTTTAATTTTAAAGATTTTTGAATCAAAACTCATGATTTTTGAAAGTAATTTTTATCAAAAATTTAGTAATTTTATTTTCTTTCATATCTTGGAATATTTTATTCTTTTGATATTTTTAAAGAATTTCTTTCAATTTTTTTAAGATAATGTCTAAAAAGACTTTAAATTCTTCTATAAAATTTGTAAGGTTTATTTGTATTGGCAATTTTTGTGGACAAAGTGTTTAATTGTAATCTAGCATAAGTGTTCACCGTTCAATCAGATGATACATGATGATGGAGTCACTAAGCTTGCAATGCTCATATGAAAGGTAAAATATTCTCTCATACATACATCCTCACACAATTGAGCACTACACTTAGTATGAATAGAATTGTTGTGAAAGTAGAGTCCTTGTTTAAGTAGAATTGTTGTGAAAGCAAAATCCTAACATGAGTAGAATTATTGTGAAAGCAAAATTCTAGTATGAATAGAATTCTTGTGAAAGTAGAATCCTTATATGAGTAGAATTGTTGTGAATAGAATTGATGTGAAAGAAGAGTCCTTGTTTGAGTAGAATTTTTGTGAAAGCAAAATCCTAACATGAGTAGAATTGTTGTCAAAGCTAAATCCTGATATGAGTAGAGTTGTACTCTATCATTAATTCTCTTTCAAGTCAAACTGGACTCTATATAAGCAACACTTGTTTGTGCAAAACATTCAACCCACACCGAAATAATATTTTCTATATCTATTGAAGCTTTCAAAGAAAAATGTTATTCTCTTCATCTATTAATCTTAGGCACTTTCTTATTTTTAATTGTTCAAACATATTGTGTGGTTATGTTTGAATAATTCATGTACCTAATTGCTTTTCATGATATTGAGCTTTGCATGATATTTCTAGAGTTTACTAGTTGATTTGTTTTTACATCGTATGCTGTTGAATCTGCTAGTTAGGGTTTTTCATTGTTTGAATCCGCTCTAGGACACATTTTGCAGTTATGCTATTTGTGCTAACGTTTCAGGTGACGTGCTCGGTATTTCGTGTGACTCGAAATTACCGAAGTTGACGGGTTCGATTGATCTTGTGGGACTCAAGTAGATCGAAACGTTGGTCCGGATCCAGACACTTAGCTTGTGGAGGCTATGAAAGAAGCGGCGGCTCGTAAGTAAATTACAGAAAGGGGGATCTATCTGTGAAGGGTAGTTCTAGGACCTATGGTTGTAATTGAACATTGATTTTCATAGTGGATAGTTAGGTGGTCCGGTGGACCGGTGGTTTTCCTCTTAGGTCATTGGAGTGGCCTAGGTTGTTTCCACCTAAAAATATCGTGTGTTATTTTTTATTCTGCTTTTTATCTTTACATGCGATTGCATGTCTGGCCGTTGTGATTAGGTTACATAATTAATATTTGTTAAAATTGAAAATAACCTATTCACCCCCTTCTAGGTATATTTGATCCGTAATTAAAAACCTTCAAAATTTTCTTTTATTTTTGTGTTTTCTAAATATTAAAATTTTTCTTTTAAGGTTTTTATTTGTTTTTGTGATAAAATTATGTTGTTCATTTTTATTTTTATACATGCTAAAAATATTTTTGTAAAATCTTTCTTAAATTCTTTTTTGTTTTTAGTGTTTCGAACTAAATTAATTAATTTCTTTAGATTAGAAATTTGTGCTTGTGTATGCATTTTTATTATTTATGGTGTAACCATGTTAGTTTTTTATTCTAATTGTAAAGTACTTTGTAAATTATTAACTGTGTTATTTCCTTGGGTAATCCTTTTGTTATTTCTTTAATTTATAATATTAATTCTATTATTTTTTTTATAATATTTTAAATAATTTACTTTCCTATTTGAGTTTGGTCGATTATATCTTATTTTAAACATTTTGTTTAAAGCCTTCTTATTAAATTTGTTTATGTTTATGGCTTTGATACCGATTGTTAGAGCTGACTTTTAATTTTAAATTTCAGTTAGCATATCTTCCAATTTGTTCCTTAAATAAATAAAATCCAAAGATTAGGTTATCAAATTCTTCTTCATTTACTTGTACAAATTTTTGTGTAAAATAATTTCTTAATATTTTTCCTACTGGATGGTATATTAGGTATAGTATACTAGAAGCATAATCTGTATAATAATATAAAAGAGTATCAAATCTTTTAAAATTTTTTAAACATGTTTCATAATCTTCATTATCAAAATATTCTTCTAGTAATTCAAGATATTTTCTTTCAAAATATTCTATATTAGTCATCATTTTTCTTGTTGAGTTCCAAGTTCATATTCTTCAAGTTCTTGGTCTATCCATTGACTTAGTTATTAGATTTTCTTATTTTCTTCTATATCCATTTTTACTAGTTCAAGTCTTGCTTCAAGATCTAAATGTTCCTTATTTTGTCCTTTTACTAAATCATTTCTTTTTTCTTGTTTAGAAAAATAGTCAATTAATCATTATAAATTTTCAATTATTTTAGATCTTCTTGTGCTTTGTTCAAAGTTATCTTTTATAGATGTTTTAAAACAAATAAGAGATTGTTTAAGATAAATTGCATCTTTTAGATTTTCTTAATTTTCAGAATACTTCTTACTTTTACTTCTATAAAGTTTTGTCTTAGATTCCTTTTCATGCTATAGTGTTTATCTTCCATCAATTATAATTTCATGCAATATAAATAAGATTTCAACAATATTAATGAAAATTTAAGGTATACTAGCCTCTATTTGCAAACTAACATGTTTCTGAATATGGGTCAACTGCATACTTTCGTTTCCTTGCTATCTTCTTTTTGTTCTAAAGAGCTAAGCCTCACTCTAGATCCAAGCTTTTAGTCCTTTTGACCCTGCTCATCTTATGAGATCCGTACTTAACTTACTAAAGGTAAGAGTGATAATTTGGATTAAAATGGACTTTTATTCATCAAACAAAAAGTTTATACAAACTAGAGAACTAGTAACCTTGAAAGGGTTATTAGTTCTTACTTATTGTTAGATACATAGCTAAAACATGAAAATAGAAAAGTGGATAGATGTTAGGTTTTTGAAGTGAATCCCTTAGTTGTAGAGAGTTCCCTTTTATAGACATAAGGGTTCCCTGTTTACATGGTAGGATTGTACTATTCCTAACTTTCCTGTTTGGCGTTTAACGCCTACATTATTGACACTCTTGGCACCAACTGTTAGAGTGGTCCTACATGGTTCATTCTACTGATGAACTGTGTGATGAGCTTGTGTCCACGCATGCTTCTTTATCTCTGATGCAATAGATGCATTTGTGGTCCTCTGATTGTTGCTTTGAATAATGACAAAATACCTTTTTAGTTTCCTCACTTACTTTAATCTCATTGTAGTTGAAGTTAGCTTTATAGAAATTACTTTTTCACTGTCTTCCTTAGTGATAACTATATTACTTTGAGAAGTAATAATAGTTTTACTTGTACTGTAATTAATCTTAATTTCTGAAGAGTTATTAATTCTTCTTATTTCATAATAAATTTGACTTAATATCAGTCCTTTTTCTATACATAATTCCTCAGGATTAAATTCCTTTTATGGTAAAGATTTTCGTCGAGTAACTTCTCTTTTATTATTTGCTATACCAATTTTAATGAAATGATAAGGACTTATTGGTGTTTCTTGGTTCTAATCCATTAATGAACTGAAACATCTTAAATAAATAGGTCTATTTGTAGCCCTGATTTTATTTTTGATAGATTTTTTGAAATTTTTAGGAAAATATATTAATTCCTTTAATTCATTTCCTGGATATATATTTTCTATTAATCTAGCATGAAATATTTTATAGACAAATACTAGATCAACTTCTTCTAAAATGTTGAATTTACTACCTGATAGAAAATCTTTTTCTGTAGTATAAAATTTCATATCATCAAGATGTTCCTCAATAGTTTTTCTTGCTAGATTATATAAGCTTAACCATTACTGTTTTGTTAAATTCCTATATCTTTCTCTTTCTTATTCAGAAGAATTATTTGTTATTTCTCTAAAAGTTACTAATCTTTGGATTTTTCTAAGGTTTTTTAATCTACTAGTTCCTATTGTTGGTTGTTGTACTATCTGTGAATAATTTTTTGTTATTTTTGTTGGTTTTAGTAATTTTGAAACTTTATGATTAGTGTAACTTTCTTCTGCTTCTATCCTATTAGTAAAAGATCTATGAATAATTCCACTAAATCATATTATTGCATTGCTTGTTTCTAGTCAATTAGTGTATATTTCTAGTTTTGGTCCATTATATACTACATAAACCTTTTTTGAATCTTCCTTTTCAGCTTCATCTGCCCAGTTAATTTTTTCTTTTTTCTTTTCTAGGTTTTTACTAAGTTTTGGATTGTTATTATCAGTTTCTATTTTTGGAATTTTTATTCCTTCATTTTCAATTTCTGGAGAAGTTTCAACTTCTTTTTCTTTTGAGTTTTCCTTAAGTCATTCTAGATTAACTAGAGTTTGCCTATTTTTTTAAAAAAATTTAAGTTGTAATACCTCTAGTTGTTCTCTGAGGCAATTGATTTATGTTTCATTAATTACAATTTTCTTTTCTTTGATTTGTATTTCTATCTCAAGTGGATCCATTCATGTCATAAAAAATATAGTTAAAGGTACTAATTCTCTAGTTAAAGCATCTGTTAAACTATTTTTTCTTCTTGAAAAATGTTCTAAATTAAATTTATAATGATTAAACTATTGTTACCATTTAATAAGTATTCCTTATTTATAATCACCTATAATATTAATTCTTAAAAAGTGTCCAAAATTTTTATTGTTAGTTCTAACAATGAATTTTGAACTTATAACTGATGCACAATGACTTGATAATCAAATTTTATATTTGTAATAAGCTCGCAAGTGCACGAATCTCTTATAATAAGTGATAAGTATACTCCCACGATTGTCTCTCAAGAAATTGCGGTAGTTTTAAAATGTTATTTATTTTCTTATTTAGTCGAACAAACAATTCTAAATATTCTAACAATTATCGGTTGTAGAAAAGATTGTAAATTCCTAAATTAATTCTATCACTAAAATAAAATGCAAATAAAAGTAATCACAACCAAAGTGGGGATGATGGATATAAATGGAAATCTTAGTTTGCTATCCATTCATGAAAAAAATAAATTAAGCAATTCAATTAAAAGTCGGATTTAATATTTTTTTCGCTAAACCTAAAAAATTCCAAATTAATGGTAATTTTCACTACAATCAATTAATTAACATATTTGATCCGGACCGTTAACTAATCAATTGGAATTAGCTAAAGAAAATATTTTAATCACCTAACCTAACACAAATCAATGCAATCAAATTAGGCACTTGTTCATAATGCACAATCAAGCAAAAATGTTTCTAATGCTTAAATTCTAACATATTCTTTCTAACTACAAATCAAGATTTGGCCCATCATTAATTCATAATCAGAAATATTAAGAACATGAACAAGAAATAAATCCAAAATTCAAATATTATTAAATTATAAAATTGTTCTTCCAATCATTGGAAGCAATACTAATATCCCCAAATACATAAATTAGCCAACCATAACTAAATTGGTATCAATCAATTTAATCATGGGAGACAAACCACAAAATTAAAGAGAAGAAAAAGATATACAATAAAAATACCCCAATGAATCCTCTAGCTCCAAAACCTTGAAGTTGGTTGGTCCCTTTTCTCAATTCCTTGGAGCGTCTTCTCTTGATTTTGGGTGAATTTTTGGGTGGAAACCCTTGCTGCAACAGCAGCAAAGAGAAGGAGGAAATTGGTTGTAAAAACTTGTGTTTGGGAGATGTATAATGTGGTATTTATAGGAGAAATGAAGTGACACACGCGTGTTAGGGTTTATGGGCATTTTTGGCATGAGTGCCGTGTCACACATTTTTACCCGCCGTGGCGCACACTGAATTTTGGCTCTAGAATAAAAAACAGATACCTCCCCACCGCGGAGCGCATTTTCTCATGCCTCGACGTGCGTTGATTTTTCCTTGTATGTAACCCTTACATAGTTTTGACTCCCAATATAAGCCTTACATTCTCTTGTTTTTGTTACTCCATTTTCTCTATTTTTGTGTCATTTCATTCCAATATTCTTTTAAGAGTCCAAAAATCTACAAAACACATAAATAGCTTCCAAAACACGAAAATAATAAAATAAAACATAAAATGAATGCTTAAAAACATAACAAAATATAGGTCAAAATAGTGTTCATCAAATACCCCCAAACCTATATTTTGCAAGTCCTTTAGTAAAATTAAAATTAAACTATACTAACCTGAATCACTTTCGTGGATTGTTACGATTGCATTTAACATATACATCAAGCCTTGAAACCCCTAAGTTGTCCTAGTGGATGAGTTAAAGTCTCGTGAGGGTTTTCAGTGATGATTCCCATAAACATCCAATTAAAAGAAAAACTAAAATGACAAATAACAATACTACAAGTAAAAACTACAAACTTATATCAACAAAATTTCTCATGCTTCAATTTATTTTCAATTCATAATCGAGGCTCATACATAAGTTTATCCAATCATCTTGACACATTAAGGATTCATCATGCAAATCAGTTTCGCATCACAAGTGCATACTCCAATATATATATATATATATATATATATATATATATATATATATCAATATTGATTCACCAAAATCTAGTGTTAAGAATCTGAATTTGCTTCAACTCAACTCTTGACAAGATTCACTCTTAATATCACAATGATCCTATGGGTTCAAACACTCAACAAAGTATATGAGAATAGAAGGTATGTAAAGAAATGAGCTGATACGTTCGCATATGATTAAACAAGAAAGGCTCAAAAAGTGCATAACATTGATCTCATGAAAGGAATCAAATGATAGTATTTATGAAGAAATCACATTATAGTGTCATGCATCAATTTATATCCTCAAGCAAAAAATTTCAAGTGTATGCCCTAGAATGCATTGACTTTAAGGGAAATTATTTCCTATTTTTCTTTTTGTATTAACCATTTCACCATTTGAAGAATTTTAGGGTCACAATAATAATTTTTTTTACTATTATTTTTTTATGGACCCAAATACATGTGTATTTTGTGAAAGGCAAATTTTAGCTCTTTTGTGTTGGCTATAGGAATTTCCTTATATCTTTTAAAGTTAAGCATGAATGAAATAGATAAACACTTAAAATCTTACTCAAATGATTTAATCTAAGCAATAAAATTAAATATATTATTCTTCATTAGATGTTGAAAATCCTAACATTCAATGCAAAAACCTATAGAGATCTTCTAACAATTGAAATAATAAGAAAAATGTTTAAAAGAGTAGAATAACAATTATATCTCAAAATGAAATGTTATTGGCTCAATAATGTAGTCACTATTTGATTCTTAAACACAAAATTCGGGTTCAACACAATTTTAATATTAAAAAGTATGAAGTATGAAGTATGAAGTATGAACTATGAACAAAAACTAACTTTTACAACTAATTTTGAATATGTAAAATAAATCAAACAAAACATGCATAAAGATTCAATTACTCACTTGAAATTAACAAGAAAACATGATAGTTTTGTATCAAAAAGTTTTTATTGGACCTATTTGTACCCTAAAACCTAAACTAAGCATTGTCCTCAATGTTTTCAACTACGCATATTTTCAAAAAAGCATTTAAAAGGAACAAATAGAAAATTAACTAAACTAAAAGAAAACGAAAAATATTATCTAAAATAATGGATGCTTTCCACCAAGCACTTTTTTAACTTCTAAGCAAGACGCAAAGATTCATTTCTATCTGTGTGATATCAATTTTTTGAGCTAATATCTATGCTTCCATGTCGGTACTGATTTCTTGTATCAAGCACAGCACACACTTTTTTTTTGGAAGTGGTATACAAAAAAGTCAAACAAGATTTTCTCTCAGTTTACGAACTTGCCTAGAACTTTGGTTTATAATTAGTAGCAGTCTTGATAGTGCCATTTAATTAGGTTTTGCGCTGAATTTTCAATGTGATTTTGCGCTGTCTATTCCCTTAAGATTTTTCAAAGACAAAGTTCGACCATTGATCTTCGAGCAAGTGTGCGATCCCCTCCAGGAATTTCAACATTCCAATCATGTTATACTTCCAGCAAATATTGAAATTGAAGGAATTTGAACTCAGCATCTGCTGCCATGGTATTTGATATTGTTTTTCACGTGTGCGTGTAACATGGCGTTGGATCTTAGTGCCGGTATCTCAAAAAATCACTTAATGTCTTTTGGTGATATTCTGATTGAACAAAATTTCTTGAGTGTCAATAACAAGTTACAATTTTTTGTTTGTTTGTTGCCCTTTTGTTTCCTCTTCCATTTGTTGTTAAACCATTTGTGAGGTAAAGTCTTTGTATGCATCATCAAGTGACTTTTTTATTTTTAATTAATTAGCTACAAGTAATCCTTTGGTGCATGAATATCTGTAGCCACAACACCTTGTCCATTGGAAAGAGGCGAGGCAATAAGTTTCCCAGTGAAAGGCTGTCCAAAAATCATCCTGGTGAAAGTAAGAAAATGGACAAAAAATCCATGAAGAATAAAAGGAATAGAATTAGAAAGAGAAGTGCACGTTCTATAACCAATGGTGGCCTTTCTTCAGTACCTGCTCTTGATGTTTCTACTAATGATGCCTCCATTGCTATTTCTTCCACTTCTAATGTTCGTGCTACTAGCAATATTGCTACTCAAGCCAATTAAAAGGAAAGGCAGAGTGGTCAATCAGTTTATGGATTTATATTCATGTGTAATGGAAAAACCAAACCTCAATGCTATCAGCATCGTGTTTTTGGGCTGCCTGCAGGGAAAATAGATTTTGTAAAGGGAATCAGACGGCGTACAAAACTCTTTTTATATAACTTTGATGAAAAACTTCTTTATGGTGTGGTGTATACAAGGCAACATGTAAGGGAGGGTTAGACTTGGAACCGGCTGCATTTAATGGGAGATTTCCTAGGTAACATATAGTTCCTTATGGGCAATCTTTGCGCTAGGCACCTAAAGGGTTGATGTTTGTTACTGTACCTGTGGTATCATGGGAAATGTTTTGGTTCTCTTTTAAGGTCCAATCGCATAAAGTTGGTTAGTAAAAGAGCTAATTGAAGTATAGTAGATCTTATACTCTACTCCCTACTTTTAATTATATGTTGGAAAAGTAAATGCTTTCTAATTTGATAGAATGAAGTTAAAGCTTCCACACAAAATTCCTATACTTTTAGGAGCATGTAGTCTTGCTTTACAATTTCCCCATTTTTGGCTTCTAGATCTGTCATCAATTATTTACGTTAGCTAAAGTTCGTTGAGATCCTTTACAATTTCCTTTGCTTCCCCCATATCTTCTTTTTCCTACATCGATTCATAGAGGTTTATTTGACCTTGTTGAAGTCATTCTTTTTATTTTGATTTCTGATCGACTTTTTGTATATTCTTGTTCTTTTGTTCAGGTTAGATTTAAGATGTTCCAGGACGGTTTACCTCTTCCTGAGAGGACTCTGAAAGTACTTCTTAAAGACAATTATCAAGGTGGTTCTAAGTTTAGACAAGAGCTCAATAGAAAACAGGTAAGGAATAGTAAACTGAGAGTGAAGAAAAGTTTTGAGAAAAGAAATATCTATTCATTCACACTTAATTTCAATTACACTGTACATCTGAGTATTTATAGTCAATTATACTAATGTAACTAAATTCATACTAAACTAACTACTTGCTGATGTGGCTTTACAATTCTAACAGAACCTGAACAAACTCTAACCTCAAAGTAAGTACAATACACTGGTACATACACAACACATACTGTAACATCCCTCGGCGAGCTCATGGTTTGGGAAGTACCATGAGCTTGGGCCTAAGAGCAAGAAACTGTGTGACAGATAGAGGTCTAGTTAATGGGTCAGCAAGTTGATCAGGAGCATGAATATGTTGAAAAGCAAGAGCACCTTTAGACACCAAATCACACAAAATGGAAGTCAATCTCAATATGCTTCATTCAGGTGTGAAAAAAAGGATTGTAGGTTAAATAGGTGGCACTTAGATTGTCACAAAAAATGGTAGGATAGGAAGATGAAGGCACTCCTAAGTCGGCCAATAAAGAGCATAACCAAATCAACTCAGTAGCTGCAACAACAACACCCTTATATTCGGACTCGGTGCTTGAACTAGCCACCACTTTTTGCTTACTGGATTGCTAAGAAACTAAATAATACCCAACAAACAATAAGCACTAGTGCTCTTCCTATCATCATCACACAATGCCCAATCGACATCACTATAAGCAATTAAATCCAAAGAAGAATGAGCTAAATGGAGACCAAAATGGGAGCTACCCTTGAGATACTATATCACCCTCTTTAGAGCATACCAATGACACTTAGTGGGATTAGAGAGACTAACATGATTTGTTGACAGTAAACACAATATTAGGCCTAGTTATACAACAGTATGGCAAAACCCCAACAAGATTGCAATACTAAGAAGGATCATCACGAACAGAACCATCAGTCTTACTAGGAAAAGATCCAGACACCATGGGAGAGGGAACAAGCTTAGATAAAGCTAAACCACTATGAAGAACCAAATCATCAATGTACTTCTCTAGGCTTAAGTGAAGGTTGGTAGAACTGCATGTAATCTGAATACCGAGAAAATATGATAGTTCCCCAGGATCATTCAAGGCGAACCGAGTATGCAACATAGAAATAATACTAGTAACCTCAGAAGGATCGCTACTAGTGATCAAGATATTATCAACGTACACAAGAATGAGAACAATACTGTGAGAAGTGCACTTAACAAAGAGAGAGGAATCAGACTTAGCATTGGAGAAACCAATGGAAATAAGAGCAGAACTTAACTTTTGAAACCAGGCACATGGGACTTGTTTATGCCCATAGAGGGCTTTCTTAAGCCGACACACCATACTAGGAGCAATGTCAAAACCAAAAGGAGAAGCCATATAAACTTCTTCAGTGAGATCACTATTCAAAATAGCGTTGTTGACATCAACCTGTCTCAACACCTAACCCCTTGAAAGAGTCAAAGTGAGGACAACTCAAATGGTTGTAACTTTAACAACAAGACTAAAAGTCTTACCGTAATCTAGCCCAACAACCTGCAAATATCCCTTAGCAACCACATGGGCCTTATACCTTTCCAATGTATGATAAGGTTTGAGCTTCACTTTGAACACCCATTTACAATTGATAGTCTTCTGAACATGAGCCCAACAACTTGTAAATAACCCCTAGCAAGCACATGGGCCTTATACCTCTCCAATGTATGATCAAGTTTGAGCTTCACTTTGATCACCCAATTTATAATTGATAGTCTTTTGACATGAGGCAAGATAACAATCTCCTAGGTCCCATTTTTAACTAAGGTATTATACTCAGCATCCATGGCTACCTTCCATTAGGGAATGGCTAGAGCCTCTTAAAAGTCCTAGGCTCGGGATGAATAATAGTGGCATTGAACACACGAGGCTACAAATGGCCAATTTTATCCCTAGTAAGCATAGGATGAATATTAACAATATGTACATAAGGGATATAAGAAAAATTTGCAACAAGACTAGGCTCGAGAATGGGTTCAGAAAACAGAGGAGGAAGAATAGGACACAGAAGCAAATGAGACAAGACAGGGCACTGTGGAAGAAGAAGCAGGTTTAAAAATTTACTCGACATGATAGAAGTAGACAAGGAAACAACAAGAAGTGAACTCAGAAGAGGGCGCAACAGTACAAGGAATAGAGTTGGGAGTGGGCAAAGACACATACTAGTCACTATCAGAAGAAGAAAAATAAGAAGTAGCATACAAAAAAGGAAAGCTATTTTCTTGAAACCTCACATGCTGGTTGACATAGTACCTGCTAGTGGATTCATTAGGAGAAATACCCTTTTTGTTTGCTAGCATACCCTGAGGAAAACACAATTACGAACCTATCGTCCAACTTGTGCTTTGTATGGGCACAAATACAAGGAAAAAAACAACCAAACAACATAGTAAGCTGAGAGTGAAGCTCTCCATCAATTAAATCATCAAGGCCGTAATCAACAATCCAGCTCTCCATTTGCTCTCATCAGAGCAAATAGTTGTTATGATTCAATTTTACAGAGATAGAAATGGAACTTGGTGTTGTCTAGGACAACAATTGAGCAAGAACTCCAATTTGAGTAGCAGAACTGCGAATTGAACTCTGAGATAAAGCTGGTAAAGGCGAGTGGAGAGTATCTCAATAAGATGCCATAGCAACTCAGAGTGAAAAACCCCAAAATAAGAGGCGAATAACAGAGAAGAAAGAGCACGAAACATTAATTGCTAGATCAGGGGCTCTGATACCATAGTCAACTGAGAGTGAAGAATAGTTAAGAGAAAAAATATATATATAATCATTCACACTTATTTTCAATTACACTGTACATCTGAGTATTTATAGGCAACTATACTAATGTAACTAAATTCATACTAAACTAACCACTTGCTGATGTGGCTTTACAATTCTAACAAAACTTGAACAAATTCTAACATCACAGTAAGTACAATACACCAGTACATATGCAACACATACTCTAACAAGGAATACTTTATCCTTTATGCAGTTACCTAGTTACCCGTTTAGCGACTTGATTCGTCACTTATATTCAAGCATAACTTGTTTCACTACTCATGGAGTGTGCTTTTTAAATTTAATGAAGGTGAGGTATCTGATGTCAGCTTTCCGCCCAATCACTCTGACAGAACCTACTACTACTGATCCTCCTCTTCCCAATGAGGCAAGGCCTCAACCATTCACACATACTGTAATGGAAGAGAGATCTCAGCTCCCTGCAGGGCTTCTTAATCAAGAGATCACTTACTTAGCTGGGGTGCACCGTAATCATTCGCAGCAGGAGAGGTTTTGGCTCCCAGCAAGGCTGCCTACTCAAGAGGTTGCTTACTTATCTGAGGTGCACTATAATCATTCATTACAGGAGTGGTCTCAGCTCCCTAATCAAGAGGCTGCTTGTCTAGGCTGTACTGTAATCATTCACCGCAGCTCCCTGGTAATCAACCCAATCAAGTAGTTGAACATCCCTTATATGATTGATATCAAGTTGAAGCAAATGCATGATCTCCACAGCCAGCTATGGATTCTAGGCTTGATGTTCACCAGACTGATCCTCCTCATAATTATGGTTGATATTATTTAGCAGGATACATACAAGGTATACTTGCCGGACAAGCCCTTTGTGGCCCCACCAGATCCATATCGAAGTTGAATTCATTCTCTTACATTTTTATGTAGCCATAACTGTAAGGTATCATTTTTGGTTTTTGGTAAATTCATTTTAACTTCATGTATATTGTGAAATGACAATTGGGACATACTCCAATGTGCATCGTAATGGTGTTTTCTAGAAGGTATTGACTTGACTCATCCTCTCTTTACATTATAGAGGATGGATCAATCTGTTTGCAACTGTCTATGTTGGGTTGGATGTTTAAGTTTAGATTCTTAATGTTTGACTATTTGAATTATGATACCAAATTTGATTACTTTGTGCCTATTAATCAGGTATGAAGTTGCGGATGAAACAGTAACTCGGGATCAAGTTGCTGAACATAGAAGTCCGTATCAGGCTTCATAATTGCCAAGAGAGAGAGAGAGAGTGTGGATTTGTTCCTAGTGCAAATCATGTGGCTGGATATTATGGTCAGCCTTTTCCGGCTGTTGTAACATCACGTGTTTCTTTAAATATGTAAGGCCTCAGGTGCATTTCACTTATTCGAGAAGAAAGGGTATTAAGGTCAATTAAAGAAGCACGCATATGGGGAACCATGACGAATGAGAGTTTGTTACTAAAGTTGTTACTAGAAATCCACGTAGGACTTCTAGTAGAATTGGCGAGGAATAGAATAAGTAGAGGAGTGCGGTGAGGAAGTGCATTATGAAATTGGTGTAAAAGAGCTCAGCTCAGTGGAGACTACCAGGCCTCTCGAAAGCTTGGCTAATGTTTTCACGTTTCTATTATTCAACTATCAATACAATTTTTCATTTGAATTGTTTTCTATCCATTCTGTGACAAAATACACATTCTTTGCCACCATCCTATGCATTAAGGTAATGTGCTCATCAACAAGTGTATGTTCTAGAATTCCCAAAAGAAAGACAGAGTGGATTTGTTATTAGTGCTATTCAAGAAGCTGAAAATTATGCTCAACGTTTACTAGTTGTTGCAACCTTGCAGGTTTCACATGCTTTGCCACCATCCTATGCATTATCTCAATCTGCTCTTCGACAAGAGCAGCTGTAATCGTCTCATGAACCCTACTATCCTTTACCAGTCCACGAGAACCTTCGGTGTAACATGTGGATTATCTTCAAGGGCCATAGGCTGGAAGTTCTTAGACAAAGATGTTGGTCACCTCACAATTTTTTGTGGTTGGAGGTCCAGCTACTTACTGCTAGGTATGACTGGGGAAAGTCTCATCAATCTGGTGTGGCTACTCTCGTTCTCTGCACATAGTTATTGATATATTTGTATTAAGATATATAATATATGTTTATGTGAAGTGTATGACCTGCCATCTCTGGTTTCTTGCATAAATATTTATTTGAGGGCCCAAGTGTCATTTTACCTCCCAAACCTTCTGCCTTTTACGAAATTCTAAGCTCAAAGAGGGTTTGGGAGGTAAATGATGTTTAGGCCGTTGAAAATAGCATATGAGTGGCACGAGATTGACTAAAACTAACTCAAAAAACAAAAATGCTACACGGTGCAATAGGTTGGGAATATATTTACAAGTTACAACCTGCCCCAAATGTTGAGGGTATAAAACATACTTTGCCTATTTAATATCATTGAAATTATTCTCTATTACTGACTACTGACCCAAGAAAAAAAAAAACATTGAAATTAAGTATCAAAATAAATGCATCATTTTTCTGATCATCTCATAAGATTTATTCGAAGTACAGCCTTGATGGTGTTTGTGCTAATTTCTCAGAATGCAGAGACTTCTAGTTTAGAATCTGCAACAGCGATTTAGGCCTGACCTAGCCTGAAGATTTTAAGGAAAGTTTCCCATTTTCACGCATGTTTTCATTTTCTATGAATATCATTGGAGTTCTGAACTAAAAAGCATGAATTGGGAAAAATAAACGTTGAATAGTGTTTGGCACGAGTTTCTATTGTCTTGGTCGTGAATTTCCCAATACTGACCGATTAGGCGGTAGTTCAGTGGTTTTAGGCCTCAAGGTTAAGGCATTGGGTTCTTGTTCTTATACAATAGGGCGCGTGTTCGAACCTTTAGTGTGCTGGAGTTGCTCTTGAAGGGCACTCAGACACAGGTACCTCCCGCGTTCTGTTGTCGAGTTCTAGTTTTCTAGCGTTCTCTGATCCGCTCCTGATTGGTATCAAAATTAAAATGGCGAGTTATTCTTAGTGGTGTGGTGGTGTGTGGCAATAGTCCTATCCTTCTTAAACTAAGGGGAGTTTAATGTTAATAAAATAAAAAAAGAATTTCCCAATACTGCTATTTTTTTTTTCGAAAAAATGCCAACAATGCTTTTGTGTTTTGATCAAATTCAATCAAACTTTTCCTACCTTTCTTCTAAAAGTATTTTAGTATTTCTCAAACTGAAAAAATATTAGCAACACATAAATTTGTACTTAAGTTTTACTTATACTAATTAGCGTAATATATGACCAAATAATTTTAAACATGAAAAAAATTTGCATACCTTTTAAGAAAATTTGGCCACTTATAACATGATATAATATTAGAATTGGAGGTCAAGGTGCATATAGCTAGTACTTGCAGTGAAATAATAGTTGCATAAAAATTATATTGATCATTCTTTAATAATATGAGCTTTTAGAAGAGTTGATTTATCAACAAACTTTTAATATTATTAATTGTGTTATAATTTGGATTTTAAATCTTAAATATGTGTTTTATCTCTTATTTGTTCTTTCTACTTTTCTGCTCTTATAATTACTAGTTAAAAACATGTGCTTTACTTATTTTAATTTTTTCCTTAGTTAATTTCTATGACATATTTAAAATAAATAAAAAATTAATTTTCTTATATTTTAAATTAGACTTAATTACTTCTTTGGTCCCCAAACTTTAACTAAATTCATCTTTAGGTTCCCAAACTTTTAAATTCTACAATTTAATCCCTTAAATTTTAAAAATTTACACATAGGTACTATATTGGTATTAAAGTACATATTTTTTAATTAAAATTTTAAGGCCTATGTGTGAATTTTTAAAAGTTTGGGATTAAATTGTATAGTTTAAAAGTTTAAGGACTTATGTGTGAAATTTTAAAAGTTTGGAGACTAAATTATAGAATTTAAAAACTTGAGGACCTAAATGTGAATTTAGTTAAAGTTTAGAGACCAATGATATAATTTAGCCTTTAAATTAATTGTGAAAATAAAATAATATTTAAAATTCTTATTAGATATGGTAAATCAGAGTCCTTATTAATGTAATCATTATTTTATTATCATTTTTAAAGTCCTTATTTAATGTGATAACAGATCTTAAAAGAGCAACTACATAATTTTATATATAGTATAGATTTAGTTTTATAATACTCTATCAACACGATAATATTTGTTCAAAACTTAAGGTTTTATATATGGGAATGATCTTGGCTATATTATGCCACAAATGTTTTGCGATATAATTTCGATCACAAAATTCATAAGTTCTTGAATTTTTTATATTCTTTTATGATTAAACTCAAATCTTATTTTCATTCAAAATCTATCAAGATTTTTTTTTTATATTTCTTGATCGATTCAATTGGGTATCATAAATTAATAACATTTATGGTTCATTTTCTTTTTAAATTTGTTGTTTGTTTTATATATTAAATATCTATATATATTTATATTATAGTTGTCTTCAATAATCTCATATATCATATCTTGTTAGGAAGGTAACAAACTCTAGAAAGGTCTCAAATCAAATTATGTTATTTTATTGTAGACTACATATTTTATTGTTTACATATCTATTTTATATGATTAATTTGTTATAACTTATATATGTTTTTGTTTAATTATTATTATAAAAATTTTGTTTTGTTAAATTTTTAGAAAATTGTTTGAATTATTTAACTATTTTTAAGATTCAATTTAATATTGTTATAAAAACAATTATTATCAAGTAATAGATTTTTAGTTAAGTTTATTATCATGGTCATTAATAAAATTTGATATTAATTTTATTATAAGATACTAATTTTTCTTCTTTGCAATTATTCTGATAAATATGTTATAACCTTTTTTATCTTATTATATTTAAATTTATCAATATAAATATTTGTTATTACTAAAAAAATTATAAATTTGAATATTTTGCAGTAAATTGATAGATAGTAATGTCACGTAACATTTGTCTGTATTTGCTTTTAGCTCTAATTAATAATTTTCTTCTATTATATGATAAAATATATTCAATGCCTCATGTATGCTATTAAATGACAACATTGAGAGCAAAATATTTTTTTGACAAGAGAGCAAAATTGAGATCATATTCTATGCGCAATTTTTATTAGTAAAATTGGCTATTAAAATAGCAATAAAATAGCATCTATATAAATAGTACATGTCATATATATGACTAAGTATATAAGGATATTTTGATCACATCATCTTTAAAATAAATGTCATTGGATGTTGACATTGAAATGAATATAATCAAGTAAGAAAAATATATTAAGTGTATTTTGAAGGACCAGAAGTGATTAATAATAATCACTATTTATTTAAATGGCTCAAATATGAGTATTATATGATTGAAATTCAATTTTGATAATTTAAGATCTTTAAAGTGTTCAATATTTTTAACATTTTAAATGAAAAAGTAAAAAAAAAAAATAATTTATTCAATCATATATTTTATTGAGAGCCAAAAATATATAAATACATAGATTTTTTATGTGCTTATAAAATAATAATGAGAGTAAAATTGACAGCAATTTTGAATATTTCATATGTTATATAGTGTTAAATGTTATATGTAACTTATAAGTTTGTTAGTTAGTTAGTTACTGATGTCATTGTTAGCTAGTTAGTGATCTATTAGTAAGCACCTAATACCACTTAACAGCTCACACGTATGACACTATATATATTTGTAAATCCTTAGCAGTCAAATATTAAGAAATCATTTGCTCAATCTTGTTTCTCTCTCCCTTTTCTGCATGGTATTAGAGCTCATGTAGAGTTCTTGCGTCCGAAAATCTTCATCTCTTTTTTCTCAAGTTTCCTATGTTTTGTTTCAATGGCGAATAATATTGAGAGAGCTCAGTCAGTAGAAGGTCAAACTTCATCTTCATCCTCCAACGTCAATGTTGTGAATTTGAGTTTCACGATCAAATTGGATCGTACAAACTTTCTAGTGTGGCGCGAGCAAATGCTCTCTATCATAACTACTTATGGATTAGAGGATTACATTGATACCTCAGTGATTCCTCCTGCTCATTATCTTCCCGGTTCTACACAGACCAATCATGTGTTTTGTCAACTAGAATCGATATAATGCACTTGTGAAGAGTTGGATATATGGTTTAGTCAGTCCAAGTATGAGTTCTCATATGGTTAATGTTGGTACAACCGTTGAAATGTGGAAAAAATTGGAGAGTGTTTTCTCTTCTTCCTTTGGAGCTAGGTTAATGGATTTCAGGCTTCAACTACAAACCTTCAAGAAAGGAAATCTGTTTGTTGAAGACTACATTCTTCGTATGAAAATGATTGTTGATCATCTTGCAGTTGTTGGACACCATGTACCTGATCATGATCCGGTGTACTATGCATTTACAGGTCTTGACTCAAATTGGAACTCTTCTCTGGTATTACGCTGAGATCTAGTCCTATCTCATTTGATGAATTGTATAGTCATTTACTTGCACACGAGACAATCTTGGATCATCAATATAGAAATAGCATGTTTCATGCTAATGTTGCTTGGTTTGGTGCTTTGAACTCTAATTCTCATAGTAGTCATTCCAAGAATTCACATAATAGAAGTGGTGGTAATCCAAATGCTAACTTTGGAAGGTCTACAAGAAACAATTGGAATTTACAGGAGTTCTTGGCTTAACAAAGTACTGGTTCTCAAAATTCAGATTCTAAAGATTACAAGAGCAAGAAACCTATGCACAATAGTGGCTCTACTCTAAATCACGTTCAGTGTTAATTTTGCAACAAAACTGGCCATACTGCAAATCAATGTTTCAAACTTAGGGACATTCTTCTTGGACGAAGTACCAATCCAAAGGCTATGGTTGCAGAAACTCAAAACAACTCAGAGGACAATCATTGTTCTTCTTTTTGGCTTCTTGATTCTAGTGCTTCACATCATCTCACAAATGATGGAAATCCCCTCCATGATTCCTCTCCTTACACTGGGACAAATATGTCCTAATAAGTAATGGTTCCTCTTTTTCTATTGCTAATAGTGGTCATGCAACTTTGAAGGTTCATGATTATTCTTTCTCACTTCCTAAAGTTTATCATACACCACACATTGATGAGTGCTCGAAAAGCACTAATATTTTATGGTTTATTGCACTTAATTGTTTAGAAATAGATTTATTATTTGTTGTTTATTCCATTAATTTCATAAATCTATTAATTCGGAATTACGGGTATGTTTTAGTGCATTTCAGGTGTTTTTAGCGTCAAACGAGTTGAATAATGCAAACACACAAAGACGGAGAACTTACGGCGCTCAGATCACGAGTTACGGGTAAGACAAGTCAAATATGTAAGCCTAACATAACGAGCCATCACATATGTAAGGGGGTAAATATGAAGAAAGGAAAGACAACACGTGCTGCGGCGAGGAAAAGGCATGCCACGGCGGGGAGCTCTCGGGTTTTGACCATTATTTCTAGAATTTGTATTGTGCCGCAGCGGGAAAAATGTATGCCGCGGCGCACCTATTCCTATTGCAATCAAGATTTGTGTAAACCCTTACATCTATAAATACCCCCTAGACTCCCCCTTACACACAACTCGAACAACTTTGAAACAACTTTGAAACACAACAATTTTGCGAGTAAACAAGAGATCTAATCCATTTTAGGAGCTTTGCCACACTCAACGAAGCAAGAGAAACCATTTTAAGGATCTAAGGAAGCCACTGACGATCGAAGATCAAGCTTTTAGAGAAGAACGCTATCCCATTCATAAGCAGTATTTAGATCTAGGATTTCCTTGTTGTTATAGAATTCTATTTTCTTCTTCTTTTGTTGAAGTGTATGATCATATTATATTTGTCTATGAATTTTAATATGAACATGAATGGCTAATTTCATTATGGATGTTTAGTTTGTGTTGTCATGTTTGCTAGAATTATTTTTGGTGAATGTTTTATTGATTTAATATAAATAAATTACCTTTTGATTAAGAGCATGTTTAGATATTTAATTATGAATTTTTATGGGCCAATTTGATATTCATAGTTAGGTTGAAAAATCTGAGAATATAGTTTTAGGAACGTCACCTTAACTTTATTCCAAAACACTTAATCAAAGCTTCAAATTAGTGACTTAGTTATAGCATTAGTTTGATTGACATAAATTTCCTTGCGCATAATTTGATTGCTATTTGATATACTCGATCGTAGGATGTTAATTAGTTAATCAACAAAGAGAATTACCCCGACCGTAGGCATTCTCGTAATAAAAAGGAAAAGTCAATAAAATCGTTTATTAGAACGTTCATGTTATTTCACCATTACTTTTCGATGCAAGCATGGCCAACCAAACTAAACGTCCATACATCCTCCATTGATTTTCAAATCTACTTGAATTGATTGTGAATTTGCAATATTGTTTTCGTTAATTGTTCGTATCACTGATCTCGCCACAAAACAAACTCTCTTTACAGTTTTACTAAGTTTAGGACTCTAGTTACTTAGAGTTTTAGTTTCACTAGAACTCTATTTAATTGGTACTTTTAGTTAAGTTAGGACTCTAATTAGTTTAAGAAAAAGGTTGTTTAGAACCATTGCAATTCCTTGAGAGACCGACCTCGGAGGTTTGCTTGTCACTTTCTACGAGTGATTCGTACACTTGCGAGTACTAAATTTATCACATCAAGTTTTTGGCACCGTTGCTAGGGAATTGGCATTTTAAATAATTTTCTTTTTAACTTTTTAGAGTTTCTGAATTAGTTTTATTTGTTTATTTATTTTATTTGTTATCTTTTATTCAAAAATACAAAAAAAATCAAAAAATTAAAAAAATAGTGCTTAAATTTCAATTTCATTGCTGCCATGATCTTTGTTTGCTTTTTATTTGTGCATGCAGGGTAGGAGATCACTTAACAAGGAACTCTCTCCCTTCATTGACAACATTCATAGGATCAAACACCGGTCAAAGAAACTGGATAATCAACTTCAAGAGGAAGAAGTCCAACAATAATTGCAAGCAGCAATAGGTGACAACATGGCTAGGCAGATGATGAACAAAGAGTTTGCAAGACCTATCATTGGGACCGCCACATCGTGTATTCGACTTACAGAGGCAGCTAGGAATTATGAGTTGAAAAATATTCATTATTCCATGCTTCCCTCCTTTTACGGTATCCCTAATGAAGATCTTTTATATTTTATGCGTGAATTATATGCAACTGTGCAAACCTTTCTGAAAGTTTTTAATTACGGATCAAATATACCTAGAGGGGGGTGAATAGGTTATTTTCAATTTTAACAAATATTAATTATGTAACCTAATCACAACGGCCAGACATGCAATTGAGTGTAAAGATAAAATGCGGAATAAAAAATAACACATGATATTTTTAGGTGGAAACAACCTAGGCTACTCCAATGACCTAAGAGGAAAACCACCGGTCCACCGGACCACCTAACTATCCACTATGAAAATCAATGTTCAATTACAGCCATAGGTCCTAGAACTACCCTTCACAGATAGATCCCCCTTTCTGTAATTTACTTACGAGCCGTCGCTCCTTTCATAGCCTCCACAAGCTAGGTGTCTGGATTCGGACCAACGTTCCGATCTACTTGAGTCCCACAAGATCAATCGAACCCGTCAACTTCGATAATTTCGAGTCACACGAAATACCAAACACGTCACCTGAAACGTTAGCACAAATAGCACAAGTGCAAAGTGTGTCCTAAAGCGGATTCAAACAATGAAAAATCCTAACTAGCAGATTCAACAGCATATGATATAAAAACAAATCAGCTAGTAAACTCTAGAACTATCATGCAATTCTAAATATCATGAAAGACAATTAGGCACGTGAATTATTCAAACATAACCACACAATATGTTTGAACAATTAAAAGATGAAAGCGCCTAAGATTGATAGATGAAGAGAAGAAGTTTTTTGTTTAAAAACGCAATCAGATTTATAAAAACTTATTTCAATGTGGTTAGTTTTATGCACAAACAGCCCTCACTTATATAGAGTCCAACTTTAGCTCAAACAGGATTTGTAATAGATTACAACTCTACACTTATCAGGATTTAGCAATTACCACAATTATACTCAAACAAGGATTTTGTTTTTTAACATTAAATGGGGTCAATTAGGTAAAAGTAACATATGGGTCGAATTAAAAGAGTTTTAGTAGAGGTGAAAAACTGACTCGACCGATCTAACAACTGGCTCGATCGATCGATCCAATGCTCGATCGATCGACCAGATTTCTCGATCGATCTAGCTCAACCCGAGAGCACCTAGATCGATGTTGTTCCAGAATCGATCGATCGAACAGGACTCGATCGATCGACCAAAATTCTCGATCGATCTATCTCAACCTAAGAGCACCTAGATCGATGTCGTTCCACACTCGATCGATCTATAACTCGATCGATCTAACTATATACTCGATCGATCGACCAACATATGCACAATATATTTTTCGTTATGATCTATACTAAGTGTAGTGCTCAATTGTGTGAAGATGTATGCATGATAGAATATTTTACCTGTCATATGGGCATTGCAAGCTTAGTGACTCCATCATCATGTATCGTCTGATTAAACGGTGAACTCTTACTCTAGATTACAATCAAACATTTTGTCCATGAAAATTGCCAATACAAAATAAATCTTACACTTTCCACTGCAGGGACTTAGTGAAGATTAACTACGCATGAGGTGTTTTCCATACACTCTTAAAGATAGAGCTAAGTCTTGGCTCATGACATTGGCACCCGGTTCTTTGGCCACTTGGGACGATGTTTACAACAAATTTATGAGTAAGTTCTATTCCCATCAAAAAACATCTGACCTGAGAACAAAAATTGCTACTTTTTTGCAGATGGACGGGGAACCCTTCCACGAGGCTTGGGACAGATTCAAATTTCTTTTGATACATTGTCCACATCATCACTTCCCGTTGCAGCTACAGAATCAGTTTTTCTACGACGGATTGACACTACAATGTCAATTCAAAGTTGACAACGCTGCAGGAGGAGCTATGGGTGAGAAAATAGCAGATGAAACTTATGAACTATTCGAGATGTTGGGAGCCAATTCCCAACAAAAGAGTGCTAGAGGAAGAAGAGTTCGAGTCCACGAATTAGGCTCCAACAATGAAATGGCCATGCAACTTGTTGAATTGACCAAACAAGTGCAACTTCTCACTACCTCCAACATGAATCAAATGCCAAAACATGAGGTATGTGGAGTTTGTGGTTCATATGGACATGGTGCTAAAGTTTGTTCTTTTACAGGTGATCTTTATACAGGTACTACTAAAGGGGCAAATTTAATGCAAGGGTACCAACCTAGACCTAGGAACGACCCTTATTCAAATACCTACAATCCTAGATGGAGGAATCACCCTAACTTTGCTTAGAAACAAAACAATAGCCAACCATTTGTCCAAAACTAAATACAAGGCCAAAATGTAAACCGACAATTTCCACAAAATAAACCAACCGTAGAAGAAATCCTAAATAATTTCATACACTCCTATAGTGGAAGGATGGACTCTATGGAAACTTCAATGAAAAGAGTGGAAATGCAAGTGGGGCAGCTAGCGGAACAAATGCACAAACAAGAGACAGGAAAGCTACCCAGTTAACCCGAATAAGCCAAAGCTGTCACGGTTCTTCAGAGTGGTAAGGTCGTTACTAAAAATTTACCTGAACTTTCTAATGATTTACCTTATAGTGCAGGTAACATGGAAGATGACAACAATATTTCTAAGGAATTGGAGGAAAGCAGTGACAAGCATGAAGAGCCTTCAAAGGCGACAATTGGAGAGTCATCTAATCCACCTAAGCTACATAAGTCATTGGAGCCATACCGACCACCTGTACCATTCCCGCACCGTTTAAAGGATAGTAAGCAAGATAAGCAGTTTTCTGATTTGTTTAACATGCTTTCTAAAGTTAATATCAATTTGCCATTGTTAGATCTAATTAGAAACATGCCTTCTTATGCAAAAATTTTCAAAGAACTAAACACTAAGAAAAGAAGGTATAAGCTTAATGAAAGAGTAATAGTATCTGAAATTGCTAGTGCGGTGCTCAATGCAACTTACCCCCTAAGTTAAAAGATCTAGGTAGTTTTATTATTGATATTACTATTGGGGATAGGAAAGTAGCTAAGGCTATGCTTGATTTTGGTGCTAGTATCAATTTGATGCCTTACTCAATTTTCTTGCAGCTAGGTTTGGGAGAGCTAAAACCAACAACCATGTCCCTTCAACTTGCGGACAGATCTGTTAAATAGCCGAAGGGGATGGTTGAGGACTTACTTGTACAGGTAGATAAGTTAATCATACCTATTGACTTTGTGGTTTTAGACATGCAGGACAATCCATCTTTAGACAAGGAGCACACCATTCTTTTGGGTAGACCATTTATAGCCACTACCCAAACCATCATTGATGTCCAAAGTGGAAAGTTGATAATGACAGTCTTAGGAGAGACTGTGCATTTTAAGGTTTTTGATTCATCTCCTTACCCTTCTATATCTGCTATTGATGAATGCTCTTTTGTAGAATGTTTAGATTCAATAATTCATGATAGTTTCGTGCATGTTAGATTAGATGATAAATTGGAGGTAGCACTTACAGTTGGAGAGGTAGATGACATCTTAGACTATGAGGCTAGGGAGTACAGTGAACTATTAGACAATGCCATATCATTAGATGATGCTAGTACACCCTTAGATTTATTGGATGTCCCACATGATGATGAGATTGCTCCACCTGAATTGGAACTTAAAGAACTACCTAAGCATCTTAAATATGTATTTTTGGGAGAGAATGAGACCTACCCTGTTATTATATCATCTACACTCACCCAAAACTAAGAGGAGAAATTGATTGGAGAGCTTAGAAAGTATAAAAAGGCAATAGGATGGAGTATTGGGGATGTTAGAGGCAATAGTCCGGCAATGTGTATGCATAAGATTAATTTAGAGGACAATGTCAAACCAGTTAAAGAAGCACAAATGAGACTAAACCCAATCATGCAAGAGGTAGTTAAGAAAGAGGTTTTGAAACTCCTAGCAGTAGGGACGATTTATCCAATTGCTGATAGAAAATGGGTTTGTCCCATTCATATGGTACCTAAGAAATCTGGAATAACAGTGGTTAAAAATGAGAAAGATGAATTAGTGCCCACTAGGATAATTATGGGTTGGAGGATGTGTATTGATTTTTGAAAGCTAAATTTGTACACCAAAAAGGATCACTTCTCCCTCCCTTTCATTGATCAAATGTTAGAAAGACTAGCTGAGCACGATTTCTATTGCTTTTTGGATGGTCTTTCAGGTTATTATCAGGTACCTATCGCTCCGGAGGATCAAGAGAAAACCACATTCACATGCCCATTTGGAACTTTCGCTTTTAGGAGAATGCCATTTAGACTATGCAACGCACCCGCCACTTTTCAGAGATGTATGATGTCGATCTTTTTAGACATGGTGGAGAAATTCATTGAGGTATTTATGGATGACTTTTCAATTTTTGGTAATTCCTTTGATGATTGCTTGCATAAGTTTTTTGGTGCTTTGAACTCTAATTCTCATAGTAGTCATTCCAAGAATTCACATAATAGAAGTGGTGGTAATCCAAATGCTAACTTTGGAAGGTCTACAAGAAACAATTGGAATTTACAGGAGTTCTTGGCTTAACAAAGTACTGGTTCTCAAAATTCAGATTCTAAAGATTACAAGAGCAAGAAACCTATGCACAATAGTGGCTCTACTCTAAATCACGTTCAGTGTTAATTTTGCAACAAAACTGGCCATACTGCAAATCAATGTTTCAAACTTAGGGACATTCTTCTTGGACGAAGTACCAATCCAAAGGCTATGGTTGCAGAAACTCAAAACAACTCAGAGGACAATCATTGTTCTTCTTTTTGGCTTCTTGATTCTAGTGCTTCACATTATCTCACAAATGATGGAAATCCCCTCCATGATTCCTCTCCTTACACTGGGACAAATATGTCCTAATAAGTAATGGTTCCTCTTTTTCTATTGCTAATAGTGGTCATGCAACTTTGAAGGTTCATGATTATTCTTTCTCACTTCCTAAAGTTTATCATACACCACACATTGATGAGTGCTCGAAAAGTACTAATATTTCATGATTTATTGCACTTAATTGTTTAGAAATAGATTTATTATTTGTTGTTTATTCGATTAATTTCATAAATCTATCAATTCGAAATCACGAGTATGTTTTAGTGCATTTCAGGTGTTTTTAGCGTCAAACGAGTTGAATAATGCAAACACGCAAAGACGGAGCACTTATGGTGCTCGGATCACGAGTTACGGGCAAGGCAAGTCAAATATGTAAGCCTTACATAACGAGCCATCACATATGTAAGGGAGTAAATATGAAGAAAGGAAAGGCAACACATGCCGCGGTAAGGAAAAGGCATGCCGCGGCCGGGAGCTCTCGTGTTTTGACCATTATTTCCAGAATTTGTGTTGCGCCGTGGCGGAAAAAATGTATGCTGGGGCGCACCTATTCCTATTGTAATCAGGATTTGTGTAAACCTTTACATCTATAAATACCCCCTAGACTCCCCATTACACACAACTCAAACAACTTTGAAACAACTTTTACACACAACAATTTTGCGAGTAAACAAGAGATCTAATCAATTTTAGGAGCTTTTCCACACTCAATGAAACAAGAGAAACCATTCTAAGGATCCAAGGAAGCCGTTGACGATCGAAGATTAAGCTTTTGGAGAAGAACGCTATCCCATCCATAAGCGGTATTTAGATCTAGGATTTCCTTGTTGTTATAGAATTCTATTTTCTTCTTCTTTCATTGAAGTGTATGATCATATTATATTTGTCTATGAATTTTAATATGAACATGAGCGGCTAATTTCATTATGGATGTTTAGTTTGTGTTGCCATGTTTGCTAGAATTATTTTTGGTGAATGTTTTATTGATTTAATATAAATAAATTACCTTTTGATTAAGAGCATATTTAGATATTTAATTATGAATTTCATGGGCCAATTTGATATTCATAGTTAGGTTGAAAAATCTGAGAATATAGTTTTAGGAACGTCACCTTAACTTTATTCCGAAACACTTAATCAAAGCTTCAAATTAGTGACTTAGTCATAGCATTAGTTTGATTGGCATAAATTTCCTTGCGCATAATTTGATTGCTATTTGATATGCCCAATCGTAGGATGTTAATTAGTTAATCAACAAAGAGAATTACCTCGACCGTAGGCATTTTCGTAATAAAAAGGACAAGCCGGTAAAATCGTTTATTAGAACGTTTATGTTATTTCACCATTTCTTTTCGATGCAAGCATGGCCAACCAAACTAAACGTCCATACATCCTCCATTGATTTTCAAATCTACTTGAATTGATTGTAAATTTGCGATATTGTTTTCGTTAATTTTTCATACCACTGATCTCGCCACAAAACAAACTCTTTTTACAGTTTTACTAGGTTTAGGACTCTAATTACTTAGAGTTTTAGTTTCACTAGAACTCTATTTAATTAGTACTTTTAGTTAAGTTAGGACTCTAATTAGTTTAAGAAAAAGGTTGTTTAGAGCCATTGCAATTCTTTGAGAAACCAACCTCGGAGGTTTGCTTGTCACTTTCTACGAGTGATTCGTACACTTGCGAACACTAAATTTATCACATCACACATCACACATCTCTCATAATCTTTTATCAGTGCAAAAATTGTGTGATGATAATCATAAGTTTGTTGAATTTCATGCCTCTGATTTCTTTGTCAAGGATGTCCACTCGAAGAAGGTGGTAGCTCAAGGCAAGGCTCGTAATGGTCTTTACACTCTTGGAGGACACATGCTGTCAAATAACAATACAAGTGCTGAGTCCTTGTGGCATTCACGACTTGCACATCCTTCCAAAGATGTTCTATAGTCCTTGTCTCATGTACTTCAATCATCTAGTCTTTCTTCTAGCACTACTAATAATACAAATAAGAGCCTTTGTGAGATATGTCCTATAGCTAAGGCACATAAGTTGCCATTCAAGTTTAAGCATGTAAGAGCATTAGCTCCTTTTGAGTTACTGTATGTTGATTTGTGGGTATCTCCAGTAGTTGTTAACACTGGTGCTAGATATTTTCTGCTTGTTGTTGATGATCATAGCAAATACCAATGGATTTTCTTCTTAAATGCCAAAAGTGATGCAAAACTTGTGTTTCTATCTTTTCTTAAAATGATAGAATGTAATTTTGATGTAAAAATTAAATTTGTCCAGTCTGATCGTAGCTAAGAGTTCTCTTTACTTAGCACTGTTTTGTCTGATGTTGGTATTGTACATCGTGTTAATTATCCACACACATCATAGCAAAATGGTGCTGTGGAATGCAGGCTTAGACGTGTTGTGGAAAAAGGACTTGCTTTGTTGTTACAAGCTTCCATACCTACTCATTTTTGGATATATGCCTTTCACTCCGTAGTTTATGCTATTAATCATTTACCATCTAAATCCTTAGATCTCAAATGCCCTTATGAAATTCTTTATCATAAGTCACCTGATTATACTTTCTTGCGTGTGTTTGGCTCCTTTGTTTTCCATGCCTGCGTATAATAAACACAAGCTCTTACCCAGATCATCTAAGGGCTTATTCCTAGGATATGCACCACAACAAGCTGGATATCTCTGCTTTGACTTGGATAGCAAGCGTATGTACACTAGTCGTCAAGTCATTTTTCATGAACACACTTTTCCTTTTCAAGTTTCACAAAGTGATCAATCTTTTGATATTGATAAGTTTGATCAACTTGTCTTACTCAGTCCAATTTGCTTCACTTCTTCACATGTCAATAATGAGACTCCTTCTAGCCCTTTGTTGCCTAGCACCTCTAACACTGGTAACAATCTTCTTGTTAACTCTTAGTCTTCCTCATTTGACACCCATTTACCTGTCGTGTCTTCATATGGGTCTTCAAATGGTGTGGCACCTTTGCTTGCCTCTGTCAATTTTGTCAATTCCACAACACAATATAATTCACATGTCTTGCCTTCCACCTATCCTGATCCTATGACCTTACTTGCAGATCCTCAAAATGAACTTCAATTAATTGTTGAGCTTTCTCCCCTTCCTTCGTTGCCTGTCAACTCTCATCCTATGACAATAAGAGGTAAGACTGGCATTTTCAAGCCTAAGCCTTGTGCATTTCCTGTTGCTGTTAATACTATTCCCTCTAGTTCAATTAATATGACTCTTCTTTTAGTTCCTCACTCCATTTGTGAAGCTCTTAATGTTCCTGAGGGTATGCGGTAATGCAACAAGAAGTTGAGGCCTTTCTTAGGAATGGTACTTGGGAACTGGTGGAATGTCCTTCAGGTTGTAAACCTATTGGTTGCAAGTGGATTTTTCAAGTAAAACTTAAATTTGATCACAGTTTAGATAAGTACAAAGCACGTTTAGTTGCAAAAAGATACAATCAACGGGACGGTGTAGATTATTTAGAAACCTTTTCTCCTACTGTTAAACCACAAACCATTCAAGTTGTTTCGTCCTTGGCTCTTTCCAAGTCTTGGCCTATTAAACAATTGAATGTTAACAATGCCTTCCTAAATGGTGACTTAATGGAAATCGTTTTTATGCATCAACCACCAGGCAATGAAGATGTCTCTCAACCACATCGTGTTTGTAAACTTAGAAAGGCTCTCTATGGCCTTAAACAAGCTCCACAAGCTTGGTATTAAAAGCTTAGTGCTGCACTTGTTGAATTTGGTTTCACCAACTCCCAAGAAGATACTAGTATTTTCTATAAGAAAGATAGTTGTGATCTTACTGTAACGCTCATTTATATTGATGAAATTTTACTCACTGGGAGTAACAGTGCCTTTCTCGTCAACCTTATTGACATATTGAATTGCAATTTTGCACTTACAATGCTTGGTGATCTCCACTACTTCCTTGGGGTTGAGATTGTTAGAACTCCAGATGTGATTCATATGAGCCAGCAAAAGTATATTAAGGACCTTCTTAGCAAGCATGGCTTGGAATCTATTAAAGCTTCCAAAACTCCTATGAAAGCAAGCACTATGTTGTCCAAACATGATGGTACTGTTTTGACTGATGCTAGCTCTTTTAGAAGTCTAGTTGGGGCCTGCAATATTGTGTGCTTACTAGACCTGATGTTGCTTTTGTAGTAAATAAATTGTGCCAATTTTTGCATGAGGCTACTAACCTTCATTGGGTTGTTGCCAAATGCATACTTAGGTATCTTAAGGGAACAATTTCTCATGGCCTTACTCTTCATAAGTCCTCAGATCTTAGTCTAGTTGGGTATTGTGACTCTAACTAGGCAGGGTGTGTAGATGATTGTAGAAGCACTAGATCATATGCTATTTTCCTTGGGGTCTCATTGGTAACTTGGGTGTCTGTAAAACAAAAGGTGGTGGCACATTTTAATGCATAAGTTGAGTATAGATCACTTGCTCTTGCTTCGGCTGAATTAATATGGCTAAATTTTTTGCTGTATGAACTCAATGTGCCTATGACCCATACTCCTTTGCTTCGATGTGACAACATGAGTGCTACTTAATTGGCTGCAAATCCAATTCTTCATTCATACATGAAGTATGTAGAAATTGACTGACATTTCATCAGAGATCAGATTGAAGAGGGCACTTTAGAGGTCAAGTATGTTCCCACAGAAGATCAGCTAGCAAACCAAGCCCCTTACAGATTCTAAGTTTCACTCTCTAAAAACCAAGTTTATGGTGTTGCCAACTCTTTAAGCTTGTGGGGGGATCTTAAATGTTACATGGAACTTATAAGTTTGTTAGTTAGTTACTGATGTCATTGTTAGTTAGTTAGTTAGTGATCTGTTAGTAAGCACCTAATAATAGTTAACAACTCACATGTATGACACTATATATATTTGCAAATCCTTTGCAGTCAGACATCAAGAAATCATTTGCTCAATCTTGTTTTCTTTCTCTCTTTTATGAATATTTCATATGTTATATGAAAACACACACATATATATAAATATTATGTGTTTGAAAAAATTATTAAAAAAATAAAGACATTTTGATCATATTATTCATAAACATAAATGTTATCTAATGATTATGTACATAATTTGAGTTATTGTGTTTATATTGATAATGAGTTACCTATGATTTTTATCGTATTATTATAAATTGAAAGCCCATATAGGCAAGTAAAACTTATTTTGAAGCTGTTGTTATGTCATTATGTTTCAACTTTGAATTTTATAATAAACCATGAGCTTCCATGAAAGCGGAATGAAAAAATGTAAATTAAGATTTAATGTTTCATCAATATTATTAATATATTTCCCAATTTGTTCTTGAAAAATAATGATAATAAAATTATGGATGAGAAAATGTAAATTTAGCTCGTAACTATTGCTTATAAATTAAAATGATGAATACTTATACGTCTCAAAGATAATGCAATAATACTAATTATTATTGATATTTTTTTTAGTTAGCACAATTTCATGTATAACATAATAGAAAGTTTTGAAAAATTAAAGTATAATAAATTATATTATATATAATGGCGCTTAAATTCTTCAAAGTGGAGGAAAAATTTAAGATTTTAAATATATTTGCAATAATAATTTTCAAGACTACAAGTAAAATATAATTACATTACATCTAAAGTCTCATATAGAAGCTTAAACTTAAATAATTTTCAAAAAGACCAATCTTATGATAAAAAATGAACGAATGATGCATATTTTGATCTAAATTTTTAATGCTACAAATATATGACTAAAAGTCTATATTTATAAAGTTTTTTTTTTATATATTATATATTGCAAATATAAAATAAATTTTGATGGACTAAAGAAAGTTAAATAATTGTGGACCAAAATCTAAATCTTTCATTATTCATTAACTATATGTATTACATGTTCTTAAAGTAAAATAATCTCATTATATTTGACAAGAGTTGATAATAAATTTCACGTTTTTTAATTATTGATAAATCATCAGCCTTATGATAAGAACATGATATATTTTGGTTTAGTTTAACCCACTAATTTTATTATTTAAATTTATCAATTGTAATTTATATTACTGGCAAAATTAAATTGTATTACTCTTATTACTCCGATTCAATACATTGAGGTGGAAAAACTAATCAACATAAATA
Source organism: Elaeagnus macrophylla (assembly GCA_029378325.1). Lineage (NCBI taxonomy): Eukaryota > Viridiplantae > Streptophyta > Magnoliopsida > Rosales > Elaeagnaceae > Elaeagnus > Elaeagnus macrophylla. The sequence continues at coordinate 62,874,048 of CM055640.1, read as the reverse complement.
TGTGATTTGAGTTTCATCATTTATTTATTATTAAAGGGAAAACAAGCTTTTTAAAAAAATAATTTTAATATTAAAAATATTTTTTGTCATTAGGGGAGGGAAAAAAAGGTAATAGTGTAAAATTACTTAAAATGCATCCATTTTTATCTCGATAATAAAATACTATATATTATTCATGTATTTAGATAATAAAAAATTTAGTTACAAAATGCTCAAAAAGTTATTAATGTCTCTATAGGACAATGAAATAAAATGACAACAAATATTATAACTTGTCAAAATCTTACTAATTATATTAATGCAAAAATAATACATTTATTGATGAAATAAAGGGGGTTAACACTAAAAAAAAATGATATCAAATTTTTTTTTTGGACTCCTATAGAGTCTTAAGTACCAAATAAATAAAATGATATTTGAATAAAGAAAAAAATAAAATATTAATATATTAATATTGTACAATATAATTTTTTTCATGCATCTCTTAATAAAGCAAGAGATGATGATGATCTTTAATAAAGTTAAAAGTTATTAAATACTGACAAAACAAAGTATTGACAAAATACAAAGTATTATTTTAGTTGCATATTACATTAATTTATGCACAAAGTAAAATAGATATAATGTGAATACCCAAGATGTTTATTAGATATTTATAGGGACTAGTTATCTAAATGCCTAAAATGATGAGGTTGTAAGATAAAAAATTACTCCCGTACATGAAATATTACTTTAGTTACTGTTATAAATAAATTAATAGTATTTATTGCTTATAAAAACATTAAATTTAAATGTCATTTATTATTATCATAATTTATAGGTTTGTAGTATTAAAGCAATCTAAATTACTGCATGAATTTTAATAAGTATCTAATATACTCATATTAGCATTAAAATTCAATATTTTTACATGTTTCATAACTTTATTATGGATATAAAATATGGTAATTTAATTTATGTGCTCTTAAAAATGGAAAACATAAATAATTACCTTAAAAAGAAATAAACTTATATTAGATTACTTTTTATGGGTAAAACATATTCATATTATATATTCAATTATTATTTGATTGCACGATGTAAAGATTGTCTCATATTGTTATTCATTTTAGAATCAATTGACATAATTTAGTAAGATAATTGAATTTAATGTATTTATTGATATTAATAAATGTTATCAAATCGTATAAAATATTGAATCTTACAGAAGAACAAAATTATGAGTTTTATTTTAGAGTAAATTACAATAAATTAGATATATGAATTACAATTTTACCTTTTATAATGTATGTTATTTTTACAGCAATATATTTTATAAATGTAAGATTTCTAATTAATTTAACGATGACTAATAAAAAAATTTATTTTCTTAGAACATGTACCTTACAAGTTAAAATTTAAATGTAACGTATGATCGAAGTAAATATATTTGGCTGACAGCTATAAAATATGAATAAATTGGACTATATATGAAGTTAGGTGACGATTAAGTAGGCTCACTTGACATGAGTTATACCATTTACTTCTACATTTGAGAGATTATTATAGTGATGTTAAAATATTTTAATTAAAAGAACATGTTATATTAAACGATTGTCATCATCAAGGGAGCACATCTGTATATGCGTTGTAATTTTTTTCCTTTCCATGGTTTTGTTCTACTAGATTTTTTTTGAAAATGTTTTAATGAAGAAACTTTAACGTATTGCATAAAATAATGTACTTTTTTTCCTTTGCTAATTTTTTGTCTCCCTAAATATTTCTAGCAAAATTTTTAAGGAGCTATATTCTTAACTTATTTGACATCTAGATTAAGTGTTATAATTTAAATGTTAAATCTTAAATATGATATTATCTCTTTTATTATTAGATTTAGTTCAACTTATTTTAAAAAAAAGTTTTAAATGAAGATTTAATCTCTATTATATCGTAAATTTTTATTTAAATAAAGATGTAATTTCTATCATATTTTAGATTCAAAATTCATATTATATCTTTCGAATCCTATAAATAGAACCTTTAATATCGTATTGTAAAAATAACAATAATAAGAATTACTTCATCTATTTTTTTCTCTTTATTTTTCCTCTTATAATTATTTAATTTTATATTAAATTGGAGCATTAAAAAAAAATTTCTTTTAAATTTGTAAGAATAAAATTTTTATTTTGAAAAATTATTCAATAAATATTTTAAAGAAATGGTAAATTTTTTTTTTTTTTTGGAATAAAGAGGTTGTAACTTATTTGACTCCAACTTCCTACCCACATTAAAATTTTATGTTTGTTATAAAACTAAACAAATTTAAGATATGAAAAGAAGAAAAAACAAATAACAGAAATAATTTTCGTTGATTATTATGTTTACAATATACAACTAAAGACCATATTTATAGGATTTGCAATATATTATATGAATTTTGAATCTAAGATACAATAGAGATTAAATCTCTAATTAAATATAAATTTATAATACAATAGGAATAAATCTTCATTTAAAATAAATCTAACTATAAGAGAGATAATATTATATTTAAGATTTGACATCCAAATTATAACACTCTTATATGTCAAAAGCATTGAGAATATGTCTCGTTAAAAATATTACTAGAAAAATATAATTTGACAAAAAACTAGTACAGGAAAAAAGAGTACATTATTCTTATGCAATACCCTTAAGTTGTTTCATTAAAACCTTTCTAAGAAAACCCAATGAGACAAAACAATATAAAGGAAAAATAGTACAATGCGTATTCAAATGTGATCTCCTTGATGATGACAATCGTTCAACATGATATATCCTTTAAATTGACACATTTTAATATTACTATGACATTCTATCAAATATTTAAGTAAATATAATAACACATGACAAGTGTGACTACTTAATCGTCACTTAACTTCATATGTAGTACAATTTTTTCCTATTTCAAAATTTTAAACCAAATGTATTTACTTTGATAATATATTACATTTAAATACTAATTTAAATGGTATATGTTGTTCTACTAATTTAATAAGTCTACTTATCTTTCAAATGGTCCAATATATTCAATATAGATGAAATTTAGAATATATCTCTTTAAATTTATTAGTGGCACATCTCAATGTGTTGAGTCAATACAATAAGAATAATGCAATTTTGTTTTGCCATTAATTTAAGTTGCAATTAAGAAGTTTTAATAATAAATTTGTCGGTTAAATTGAACTCAAAATATATTATGTTCTCATAATAAAGCTGACAATATTATTTTTATAATAGATAATTTTACAGAGACGTGAGATTCACTATCAAATTTTGTCAAATATAAAGAATTCATTTTGCCATTTGGTCCACAACTGTTTAATTTTCTATTGTGTACTAAATCAGTTTTGATTCTTCCTAACTTATTTTGATTATGATAATTATTTAAAATTTTATTAATTTAAATTTAAAAAATTCAAATATTAACTTCTAGTTATGTATTTGAGGCAATTTAGACCAACATATGCACCATCCATGTAATTTTAATCATAAGATTGATCATTTGCAAAAAAAAAAAAATCAAGTTTAAGTTTATATCTTAGACTTTAAATATAATATAATTTTATTTTATTTGTAGTCTCGAATATCACTATTATTAAATATATTCAAAACATTAAATTCTTCCTCAACTTTGAAGAATTTATATTATTAAATATATTCAAAATATTAAATTCTTCCTCAACTTTGAAGAATTTAAGTACAATTATATATAATATAATTCATTATATTTTAGTTCTTCAAATTTTTTTATTAGATCATATATGAAATTGTGTTAACTCAAATAATAATGAGTATTGTTGCATTAACTTTTAGACAAATAAGTATTAATCATTTCAATTGATAGTAATAATTACATGCTTATTACATATTTTTTTCATCCATAAAGTTATAAGTGATCATTATCCATCAAGATCAAAAATGAGACATATACTGAATAATGTTAATAAGACATTGGACCTTAATTAACATTCTTTTAATCTACTTTTATTGAAGCTCATGGTCCATTATAAATTGGAGTTCAATTATGTCGTGACATAACAACAACTCCAAAATATGTTTTATTTGCTTACATGGGCTTTTAATTTTAATAATATTATAAAAATCGTCACTACCACATTGTCAATATGAACATAATAGTTTAAGACATATACATGATAATCATTCATTTCTAAGAATGATATGGTCAAAATATCTTTTTTTCTTAATAATCTATGCAAGTATATAATATGTATATATGTGTGTGTGTGTTTCGCTATTGCTATTTCATGAGTAAACTTTACTTGCAAAGATAGCATACGAAAGATTTATAACTGTTGCTAATTTTACTGTTAATGTTGCTGTGTAACCACACACGAGATTTATGTATATATTTATTTTGGTTCACAATGAAAATAGCACTTTTTTGTCCAAAATTTATCAAATAAAAGTTAATGATATTAAGAACTTAAAAATCTCTAATAACTATGATTGAATTTTAGAAATATAGTACTCTTATTTGAGACATAGTGATAAGTGCTCGAAAAGCATTAATATTTTGTGATTTATTGTGCTTAATTGTTTAAACATAGATTTGTTATATCTTATTTATTCAATTATTTTCACAAATCTATCAATTCAAAATCACGGGTATGTTTTAGTATATTTTAGGTATTTTTAGCATCAAATGAGTTGAATGGTGTAAACACGCAAAGATGGAACACTTACAAAGCTCGGATTACAATTTACGAGCAAAACGAGTCAAAATATATAAGCCGTACATGACGAGCTAGCACATATGTAAGGGAGTACATGTGAACAAAGGAAAGGCAACGTGTGCGGCGGCGAGAAAATTGTATGCCGCGGCGGGGACCTCTCGAGTTTTGACCAATAATACCAATTTTGTGTTGTGCCGCGGCGAGGAATAGTGTATGCCACGGCGCGCCTATTCCTATTTCAATCAGAATTTGTGTAACCCTTTACATCTATAAATACCCCCTTTAGAATCCTCTTTCAACACAACTTTATACACTTCAATTTTGTGAACAAACAAGAGATTCAACCAAATTTTGGAAGCTTTTCCACACTCAACGAAGCAAGAAAATCAATTCTAAGAATCCAAGAAAACCATTGACGATCAAAGATCAAGCTTTTGGAGAAGAATGACATCCAATCCAATAGTGGTATTTAGACCTAGGGTTTCTTCTTATTATAGAATTTTACTTTTCTTTTTACTTCATTGAGTGTATGTTCAAATTATATTTGTGTTGCCATGTTTGCTAGAATTGTTTTCGTGAATGTTTTATTGTTTTGAAATAAATAAATTTACCTTTTGATTAAGAGTATGTTTAGATATTTAATTGTGAATTTTCATGGGCCAATTTGAGATTCATAGTTAGGTTGAAAAATCTGAGAATTTAGTTTTAGGAACGTCACCTTAACTATATTTTGAAAAACTTAATCGAAGCTTCAAATTAATGACTTAGTCATAGCATTAGTTTGATTGGCATATTTTCCTTGTGCATAATTTGGTTGCTAATTGATATACCCGATCGTAGGATATTGTTTAGTTAATCAACAAAGAGAATTACCCATCGTAAGAATTTTCGTAATTAAAAGGAAAGTTGGTAAAAATTGTTTATTAAAACGTTCATGTTATTTCACCATAACTTTTCGATGCAAGCATGGCCAATCAAACTAAACATCCATATATCCTCCATTGATATTTAAAATCTATTTGAGTTAATTCTGAATTTGCGTAATTATTTTTGTTAATTGTTCGTTACCATTGATCTTGCTACAAATCACACTTTGTTTACAGTTTTACTAGGTTTAGGACTCTAGTTATTTAGAGTTTTAGTGTTACTAGAACTTTATTTAATTAGCATTTTAGTTGTTTTAGGACTCTATTTAGATTAAGAAAAAGGTTGTTTAAAACCATTGCAATTCTTTGAGAGACCGACCTCGGAGGTTTGCTTATCACTTTCTACGAGTGAATCGTACACTTGCGAGTACTATAATTTGCACATCACATAGGTAGTGATTAATATATATCAAATTAATCACTCGTAATCCTTCAAGATATACTTTTTGTGAGGTTCACAAGTGTTGGCAGTTTCGTGGACATAATTTTTATGTTGTAATGTATTAGTTAATAAGACTTCTCCTAATAATTATCAAGATATCATGGCTCTCATAGTGGTCACAGCACTTCAACGATTAATATTCAGGTATCTTGTATACATATTTAAGTGCATTTCATATAGGCTTTTGTTTAACTAATTTATGATATTTTGAATGACTTTTATAAGCCTTCTTAAATAGACGGATCAATCCCTCCTTGAGACGGATCGATCCAAGTACAAATCGATCCAAAAACGATCCCATACAGATCCTCCCTTCACTGCGTAAAATTGAACACCCAGTCTTTTTTAATCTGGATCAATCCCCCTATAGTTGGATCTATCCCATTTCGATCCTCAATCGATCGTGTTTAATCTGTGCAATTTTATTTTGGAGGTCTAGAGAGTTGGATCGATCTCACCATAAATGGATCGATCTCCCTATGGGTTGGATCGATCCACTTGTGTGCTGGATCAATACCCCTCCAGTACAGATCGATCCCGCCATTTGTAACTAGGTTTTTACAAGAGATTTTTAATCCTAGTCAATCTTAAATTACCTATCGTATTTTGACACTTTAACAAGTAACGTATATTTACTAGGTTTTCATAAAACAATATGATACATCATTATTTGTATATAAATAAATGCCTACGCTTTTGACTCAAACCAACTTACTAATTTTATGATTCGTGTGGCTAGCCTTAGATTCATATTTCCATGTTTTACATCTATGCTAATTCATGCCTACTTTATTCCTTGATCCTTGATCTATTATATTTGCATGGTTATGTTAGGATAGATTTGCGCTTATTCATTATATCGTGGATCATTGAATACATATATGTGCTTAAACTATAATTGTTATAGATTTTCAATTTGCTTCCACTTACATCTGATTATCTGACTGAAGCATTTGATAGAACTTTTCATTGCATTAGTCCCCTGATGTGATAAATTTAGTACTCGCAAGTGTACGAATCACTCGTAGATAAGTGATAAGAAACTTCCAAGGTCGGTCTCTCAAGGAATTACAGTGGTTCTAAATAACTATCTTCTTAATCTAAATAGAGTTCTAACAAAAATAAAACACTAATTAAATAGAGTTCTAGTGAAACTAAAATTCTAAGCAACTAGAATCCTAAAGCTAGTAAAACTGTAAAAAGGTGTTTGATTTGTAACGGGAACAAAGTACGAGCAATTAAACGAAAACAAAATCGCAAGTAACAATCAATTCAGATAAATTTGATAATCAATGGAAGATGTATGGACGTTTAGCTTGGTTGACCATGCTTGCATCGAAAAGGTATGGTGAAATAACATGAACGTCCTATATAGACAAAATTACCGACTTTCCTTTTAATTACGAGACTGCCTTCGGTCGGGGTAAATCTCTTTGTTGATTAACTAATTAACTGCCTACGGTCGGGGTAAATCAAATAGTAATCAAATTACGCGCAAGGAAAAACATGCCAATCAAATTAATGCTATGACTAAGTCACTAAATTGAAGCTTTGATTAAGTGTTTCGGAATAAAGTTAAGGTGACGTTCCTATAACTAAATTCTAAGATCTTTCAACCTAACTATGAATCTCAAATTGGCCCATGATAATTCATAATTAAATATCTAAACATGCTCTTAATCAAAAAGTAATTTGTTTATATTAAATCAATAAAAGATACACCATACACAATTCTAGCAAACATGGCAACGCAAACTAAACATCCATGATAAAACTAGCCACTCATGTTCATGTTAATATTCATAGACAAATAAAATATGATCATACACTCCAACGAAAGAAGAAGAAAATAGAATTCTATAACAACAAGGAAACCTAGATCTAAATACTGCTTTATGGATTGGATAGCGTTCTTCTCCAAAAGCTTTATCTTCGATTGTCGACGGCTTCCTTGGATCCTTAGAATGATTTCTCTCGCTTCGTTTGAGTGTAGCAAAGCTTCGAAAACTGATTGAATTGCTTGTTTGGTCGCAAAATTATTGTGTGTAAGAGTTGTATTCCAGTTCTCTGTAAGGGGGACTCTAAGGGGGTATTTATAGATGTAAGGGTTTACACAAACCCTGATTGCCATAGGACTAGGCGCGCCGCGGCATGCATTTTTTCCGCCCGGGCCGCGGCATGACTTTTCCTCGCCGCGGCGCGCATTGTCTTCAATTTCTTCACGTTTATCCCCTTACATATGTGATGGCTCGTTATGTAAGGCTTACATATTTGTCTCATTTAGCCTGTAACTCGTGATCCGAGCGCCGTAAGTGTTCCGTCTTTGCGTGTTTTCATTAATTGACTCATTTGATGCTAAAAACACTTGAAATGCACTAAAACATACCCGTGACCTCGAATGGATAGATTTATGAAAATAATCAAATAAACAATCATAACAAATCTATATTTTAAACAATTAAGCACAATTAATCACGAAATATTAGTGCTTTTCGAGCACTCATCATCCCCCTAGAACACGCATTGCACTTGTGTTATTTGTGCTAACCTTTCAGGTTGTTCGGTTAATGTGTTCGAAACCTTAAGAAGAGTTGTTCGAAACGTTGGTCTAGATCCATTTACCTACCTTGGGGAGACTTTGAAAAAAAGAGCGATGATTCGTAAGTAGAGTACATAGGGGATTTATCTCTGTAAAGGTAGTCTAAGACCTCTTGTACTTGAACATTTATTTTTTCATAGTAGACAGGTTAGGTGGTCCTAGTGGACCGATGGTTTTCCTCTTAGGTTATGTTGACCTATGTTGTTTTCACTTAAAAATCTGTGTGTCATCTTTTTCTTTACTTTTACAAATATTCCGTAATTACGTGTTTGGCTACTGTGATTAGTGTAAAAATTAAAACTAATCATAATTGTTATAATAAGTTATTCACCCCCTCTAGGCTTATTAGATCCATAACTTAGAACTTTCAACTGGTATCAGAGTCTACACTAGACACACTTAGTGATTTGATTCATAGAAACACACATATGGACCAAATGAAGGAACGTGGGTCATCTGTTAGACCCCGCTCTTTGATGGGTATAATTACCCTTACTAGAAAGCTCGCATGCAAGCTTTTCTCAAACAAGATGAAAAATTCTAGGACTTTATTCTTGTTGGTTGGGAACCACCTTTGGTAATGAAAGATGGTGTAACAACCATAAAGAAAAGAAAGGAGTGGACCCCTGAAGAAAGCACTCTTAGTGGATCAAATCAAAAAGGTTCAACTTTATTTTTGCTGCAGTATCGATGGGTGAATTTCGTCGCATCTCAGATTGTGAGTCCGCCAAGACTGCTTGGGATGCTCTCATGTTAACACACGAGGGTACCTCCTAAGTGATACAAACAAAACTAAGAATGCTCACCACTCAATTTTAATCTCTCAAAATGGGAGAAAGTGAGACCTTTAATGAATTATATGCTAGATTCTGTGATATTTCTAATCCTTGTTCGAACCTTGGAGAAAAATTGAATAGGCAAAGCTAGTCAAGAAACTTCTTAGCTCTCTAACAGAACAATTCAGGATGAAGGTAACAGCAATAGAGGAGACCAAAAATGTTTATACATTAAAACTAGATGAGCTAGTTGAGTCAATACAAACTTATGAAATGTCCCTTGAACCACCAAGGAAGAACAAGAGCATAGCCTTCAAAAGTACAAAAAAGGAATTCTCTTATAGTGATGATGAAATGAATGATGAGTCACTAGTCATGTTAGCACAAAATTCAATAAATTCCTAAAGAAAAAGAGTAAACAAGACAATCAATCTAGGAACGGACAATCAAGTCATTTTAGAGACCGAAAAGCCAAAGAATCCAAAGCTCTCAACACCGAAGGTAAGAAATCTAAACCCACTACTCCTCAATGTTATACTTGCAGTGGTTTTGGACATATTTCTGCAGATTGTGCAAACAATAAAAAAAAGGTTGGAAGAGCCTTCCATGCTACACTCAATGACACAGAGAGTGAGGAGGATAATCCAAGTGACTCAAAAGATGGTGACACTAACTATCGAGCCTTCACCGTGACTACCAAAGCAAAAAACACTAATTCAGACTCTAGCTTAGATGAACATAATGAGGGAGTGGATTCTACTTCTTTACTATCTAAATTTAATGTTTCAAGCTTTAATGAATTATTCATGGACTGTTTAGGTGCTAAAAAGGAAAAAAGATAAATTACTTATTGAAGTAACTAAGCTCAACGATACAATAAGTTCTCATAAGGAATATTCATCTAGCTTAGAGAAAGAGTAGATGGAACTGTTAGAACATATTAATTCTTTAAATCTGAGTCTTACAGGAACAAAACAGGAGAACGACAAACTTAAACAAGAACTCAATACTGCTAAAGAAGCTATGAAAAACTTAACCATAGGTGCTGAAAAATTGAACAAAGTCCTAGATAATGGTAAGCCATCCAAATCTCTATTTGTCAAATTCGTTGTCCCTAAAGCTAGAAAGGTAACTTACGCATCTCTCCACTCTGAAAAGAATTTGTTTATTCCAATCTGTCATCATTGTGGTAGGAAAGGACACATTAGACCTAGGTGTAGATTTCTCCATAACCATCGATCTGCCATGAATGCACATGTTTCTAGTACACATCCAAAAATAATTTTATTTTCTCTAGAAACAAACAAATGAAAGAATATGGAAAATTTGTAGTTTTAACTTTTAAATCCATTCCTATTGATATTTCCAAAACTAAAATGGGATGGGTCAAGAAGTATGAATTATAATGCTTCGTGGCCCACGTAGCTTTTAAGACTAAATCAAATATCGCGTGGTATTTTGATAGTAAATGTTCTAGACACATGACTATGGACCGCTCCCTTTTTGAAACCTTTGAAGAATACAATGAAGGAATGGTCACCTTTGAAAATGGTAAAAAAATAAAAAAAAATGTTGGAAAAGGTTCGGTTCAAATAGATGGATTTCCTAAACTTAATGAGGTATTATATGTAGAAGGACTTAAAGCCAATTTAATTAGTATAAGTCAAATATGTAACAATAATTTTCACGTATAATTTACTAACAAATGCTGCATAGTGACTGATCAAATGGGAAAATGCATGTTTAAGGGAACTAGATCACATGACAACTGCTACTGCATAGACACACCATCCACAATAACATGTAACTTATCTAAAAATGATTCAATCACCTTGTGGCACGAAAAGTTAGGACACATGAACTTTAAAGATCTTACTAAAATAAGCAAGAGTAAGATTGTGTGTGGTTTACCCATTCTCTCCAAAGTTGAAACTACTGTATGCAGGCCATGTCAAATGGGTAAGCAAATTCGAATCGCTCATACGAAGATTAATAGCATCAATACAAGTACAGCACTTAAATTGTTACATATTGACTTGATGGGTCCTATGAGAACCAAGAGCATTGAAGGTAAGAAATATATTATAGTTATAATAGATGATTTCTTTCATTATACTTGGGTAGATTTTCTTAGAGAAAAATCATATGCTTTTGATTCTTTTATCTCTTATTGTGCAAGAGTGCAGGTTGAAGCAAGTAGTAAAATCGTAACCATCAAAAGACTAAGAACAGATCATGGAAAAGAATTTGAAAACTCCAAGTACGCCAATTTTTGCAAAGAACATGACATCTCTTATGAGTTCTCCCCACCTATCACACCATAACAGAATGGAGTAGTAGAAAGAAAGAACAGGATACTTCAAGAGATGGCTAGACTAATGCTACAAGAAAGAGGAGTTCCCAAAAGATTTTGGGCTGAGGCTATAAGTACTGCATGTCACATTATAAATCGTGTTTATCTCTGTCCAGGTACGAACCAAACACCCTATGAAATATGTAGAGTTAAGAAACCAAACTTAAAATACATGCATGTCTTTGGTAGTAAGTGCTACATTCTTAGAGATTGAGAACAATTGGGTAAGTTTGATTCTAGAAGTGATGAAGGTATTTTTGTAGGGATTTCTTAAATAGTAGAGCTTTCAAAGTTTATAACTGTAGAACTAACATTATAATTGAATCCATAAAAGTTGTTGTAGATGATGTAGGTAAACAGGTTATAGTTGATGAAATTGCTGATGAAGGAAATTTTAGAGACTCTTAATCTACATTTTTGAGTGACATTGATGAAACAAAGGATGAGGAACTCAAAGAAAAAGAGGAGAAGAAAGAAAACAAACACACACATCAAAAAATCGTCCTCTTGAGAACATAATTGGAGATCTTGAGGTAAGCATGGTAACAAGGAGACAACAAATAAGTGAGGTAACTCACCTATGCTATATCTCCCAATTTGTACCAAAAAAATGTAAATGAGGCCCTTAAGGATGAACATTAGATAAATGCCATGCAGGATGAACTAGCTCAATTTGTTAGAAATAATGTGTGGGAATTAGTACCGAAGCCTAAAGATAAAAATATTAGGTACTAAATGGGTGTTTAAAAACAAATCTGATGAGCATGGTAGCTCAAGGCTACATTCAAGTAAAAGGAGTTGAATTTGATGAAAAGTTTGCACCTATAGCAAGATTTAGAGTCAATTAGGATTTTGCTTGCAATTGCTTGTTTCTTGAAATTCAAACTCTATCAAATGGATGTTAAGTCTGCCTTTTTAAATGGTTTTCTAAATGAAGAAGTGTATGTCGAACAACCAAAAGGCTTTGTTGATCCCAAATTCCCAAATCATGTTTATAACCTGAATAAAGCACTATATGGTTTGAAACAGGCCCCTAGAGCGTGGTATGAAAGACTTACCAACTATCTTTTTATCAATTAATTGGTTCAAGGGGGAGTTGACAAGACCCTTTTTGTTAAAAGACGTGCTAATGATATCTTTATTGCCCAAATCTATGCGGATGATATAGTCTTTGGATCAACCTCTAACTCATTGGTGGATGATTTTGTGCATGTTATGTCTAATGAATTTGAAATGTCCATGGTAAGAGAATTGAATTTCTTTCTTAGTTTGCAAATCAAACAATCACATGATAACATATTTATCTCACAAACCAAGTATGCTTGTAATCTTGTAAAAAGGTTTGGCCTTGAATCTAGCAAGCCTTTAAGAACTCCTTTAGGCACCAGTACAAAAATTACAAAGGATACTCAAGGAAAAAAGTGTTTATCAAACCCTTTATAGGAGTATAATAGGTAGTCTACTTTACCTTACGGATAGTAGACCTGATATATGTTTTAATGTTGGTATGTGTGCTCTCTATCAAGCTGATCCTAAAGAATCCCACCTAGAAAATGTAAAAAGAATAATCATGATTATATCAGGAACAAGTAATTATGGTATAAGCTTTACTACTGACACTACTTGTAAAGTAAGTGGCTATATAGATGCTGATTGGGCTGGAAATCAAGATGATAGAAAAAGCACATCTAGTGGGTGCTTCTACATTGGAAACAATCTAGTATCTTGGCACAATAAGAAACAAAATTTCATCTCACTTTCTACAGCTGAGGCGGAATACATTGCTACAGGAAGCTCCTCTACACAAATACTTTGGATGAAAAATATGCTCAAAGACTAATGTTAAAACCAAGCTACAATGCCCTTATACTGTGATAATTCTAGTGCAATATGCATATCTAAGAATCCAGTTCAACACTCTAGAACTAAGCACATAGATATTAGGCATCACTTAATTAGAGATTTGGTTGAAGACAAGGTAATCACACTTGAATTTGTACCTACTAGAGACAGCTAGTTGATCTATTTACTAAAGCTGTGGACAACTAAAGATTCAAGCTATATAGGAGTGCCTTGGGAATATCTCCCTCAACTTAGACTTCAAATCCCCTTCTTTCCTTATTCTATCCCTTTCTTCTTAATTAAATAAAAAAAAATTCTTAATTTTATGTTTAAGGAATCAATTATTGCATATTTAATTGTGTAGCTAACATGTAAGGACCTTTGTTAATTTATCACACTCACCCACAAACACATGATAAGTGCTCAAAAAGCACTAATATTTCGTGATTTATTGCGCTTAATTGTTTAAAAATAGATTTGTTATTATTGTTTACTTGACTATTTTTCACAAATCTATCAATTCGAAATTAGGGGTATGTTTTAGTGTATTTCAGGTGTTTTTAGCGTCAAAATGAGTTGAATAATGCAAACACGCAAAGACGAAACACTTACGGTGCTCGGATCACTAGTTACGCGCAAAACAAGTCAAATATGTAAGCCTTACATAACGAGCCATCACATATGTAAGGGGGTAAATATGAAGAAAGGAAAGGCAACACACGCCACGGCGAGGAAAAGGCATGCCGCGGAGTGAAGCTCTCGGGATTTGACCATTATTTCCAAAATTTGTGTTGCACCGCGATGGAAAAAATGTATGCCGCTACGCACCTATTTCTATTGCAATCAAGATTTGTGTAAATTCTTACATCTATAAATACCCCCTAGACTCCCCCTTACAGACAACTCGAATACAACTTTTACACACAATAATTTTGCGACCAAACAAGAGATTCATTCAGTTTTAGGAGTTTCGCCACTCAACGAAGCGAGAGAAACCATTCTAAGGATCCAAGGAAACCGTTGACGATTGAAGATCAAGCTTTTGGAGAAGAACGCTATCCCATCTATAAGCGGTATTTAGATCTTGGTTTTCCTTGTTGTTATAGAATTATATTTTCTTCTTCTTTCGTTGAAGTGTATGATCATATTATATTTGTCTATGAATTTTAATATGAACATGAGCGGCTAATTTTATTATGGATGTTTAGTTTGTGTTGCCATGTTTGCTAGAATTGTGTATGGTGAATGTTTTATTGAATTGATATAAATAAATTACCTTTTGATTAAGAGCTTGTTTAGATATTTAATTATGAATTTTCATGGGCCAATTTGATATTCATAGTTAGGTTGAAAGATCTGAGGATATAGTTTTAGGAACGTCACCTTAACTTTATTCCGAAACACTTAATCAAAGCTTCAAATTAGTGACTTAGTCATAGCATTAGTTTGATTGGCATTTATTTCCTTACGCATAATTTGATTGCTATTTGATATACCCGATTGTAGGATGTTAATTAGTTAATCAACAAAGAGATTTATCCCGACCGTAGGCAGTCTCGTAATTAAAAGGAAAGTCGGTAAAATTGTTTATTAGAACGTTAATGTTATTTCACCATTACTTTTCAATGCAAGCATGGCCAACCAAACTAAAGGTCCATACATCCTTCATTAATTTTTAAGCTATTTGAATTGATTGTTAACTTGCGATATTGTTTTCGTTTAATTGTTCGTACTATTGATCTCGTCACAAAACAAACACTTTTTACAGTTTTACTAGGTTTAGGACTCTAGTGACTTAGAGTTTTAGTTTTACTAGAACTCTATTTAATTAGTGTTTTATTTGCGTTAGAACTCTATTTAGATTAGGAAGACGGTTATTTAGAACCATTGCAATTCCTTGAGAGACCGACCTTGGAAGTTGCTTGTCACTTTTCTATGAGTGATTCGTACTCTTGCGAGTACTAAATTTATCACATCAACACACACACACAAAAGATCCATGAATATGTCTTACATGTAATCTAATGATAGTCATTATTTATTACACAAATTGAACACTCTCTAAAGTAGGACCTCACCTTATTTACTTAAATTTTGACATACCATGAGACGATACTATAATTGAAAGGACTACCTACTATGATGTGTGAAGCTAACGTAGTAAACGAAAAGAGCTACCTCATAGTAGTGTGAAAGTCATCTTTTATGGTGAAATGCTCATGCAACTTAATCCTTAAGTAACTTCATAGAAAATAAACAAAAAGGATAAGGATGAACCTTGTTTTACAAAAAGAAAGAGTACATCGCATGATAAAAATATGCTTCTAAATATAAAATCTCTCTTGGAGCAAAATAAAATTCTTAAGTATTATGACAAAACTGTGTTTCTTTTCTACGAGTTGTGCTTTTATGTACTTATTTATTGATATATCATGGATGTACTAATATGACATGTTTATATAATCTTGTTTTATTATTTTAATCACTTGTGAAAATTGATATGTTTTACATGTTCTACATAATGTTTATGTGAAAATTGAATGCTTACAAAAAACAAATGAAAAATTGAATTTTTTTTGTGTGATCACATTTAGGGGGAGTTCTCTTTAAAAAAAAAAGTCCTAGATTGATCCATCTTGAACACAAATCGATTTGTGTTCATGATGGATCGATCCTAAGCCTCTAGTTATAAGTACTACCCTAATTCGGATTGATCCCACCACCTCCATTTTCTCTCCAAAAAATTCTAAATTACCCAAACCTTGTCTAAACCTCACGTTTTTAGCATCAATCAACTCGAATTGACATCCTTTTTCACATTCTGTGGTCAAACTTTAACATAAAACAAGATTCAAGCCATAAATCTACCAAGATCGTTTGGTCCTCTAAATTTTTTAAAAATACGTTTGTGCATTGTATTCTCGATCAAACACCATTTCTATATCACCCAGTACCTGATCCATAAAACCTATTCCTCCAAATCAAGAAAATCCAACATTTTTCAAAATTTTAGATTTTCCCCACTTCCTTTGAAAATTTACAGGTTTGCTCTATTTTAAAATCTAATCCCAATGGCTCCCCAACACACTTAGAATTCTTGAAATGCCTCCACCGTCGCTGGACCTCACAGCGAATGCTTTCTTCATTCTAACGGTACTTAAAGATACAAGCTTATATGTACTCGCACAATATTTATTGAGCGCAAAATCATCTCGAAAGATTTTCATGAACTAGGCATCACTCAAAAATTAATTGAATTGGGATGGCTTAGATTGTTTAGTCTTGAACAAATAGGTTCCCAAAACTTGGTTCGGGGATTCTATGCAAATATCCCCTTAGGAATAAGTGATCCAGGTCCTGAACAAAATGAAGTGTATGTACGAGGTCAATTTGTGCCTTTTATTGTAGATATAATCAACCACCTGTTAGGTATTCTCCCTGTCCAAAACCCTAATTTCAATCTCTTACAGGGGACTGATGATGATTATAATGCTGAGATGGGAATTCAAAATAATAGGATTGTTCGTTTGGGAAAATTTAGCCAATACTACTTGAAACCCTTCTATAGGGCACTGAACCTTTTAATTAGTGCCAATATAATACAAAGGAAACATACTTCTAAGTTTTGTACCATTATAGCCAAACTCATGTACAGTGTTAGCACAGGCAAATCTGTTGACATTGGTAAAATCATTTACGAACGGATAATTGCCAGGTCTGGTCATCACCAAAAAAATGTTGCCTTATCTCATGCTTGCTTGATTTCACTACTGCTTCATGAAGCTGGTATAAATTTTGGACATAATGAACCCAAACTTGAGGGACTTGGACCAATCAACAAGGCTTCACTTTTAAAATTCACCACCCACTGAGAAGCCCGTGGATGAACCAATGGATATCCCACCACTGCATGCTCAATCCATTATCGGACCATCTGGGTCTGTACCTGCGGACTCTAACACTTTATATAGTGATGTTGCCTATCTTGGAGAACAATTAGATATTTTAAATACCAACATGTAATCAATGAACACAAGACAAGAATGAAATGAGAACAGAAGTGAGGGCCATACACACCAACGTCACTGCCCTTTCAGAACAATTCCTGAACTTTTGTACAGACTTGCAAGTGTTCTCGAGCGACATCAAGGATTTCATGAACCTTCACCGTGGTGCTCTATCTCCATCCTAGATTTTTTTTTTTTTTTATGTTTTTCTTTTCCTTTTTTTTAGATTGCTTGCTTTTCGATTAAAACTTCTAGTATTTTGGATGATGTGTTTGTCTTTGATGTAAAATTGCTTCATTTGTCCTTGTTTTCAATTTGTATCTTTCTTTGGCCTTTCTTGTGACAAAAAGGGGGAGTAGATATTCACATCACATGTTATCTTTCATATATACCAATATGCTTTAATTCTTATGATATACATGCTTAACGGGTTTATTTTTTATCTTATGATATCTCCTATACATTGATTGCTATGTTATACGTTTAAATGATTTATTACTGCTAACCGCTTAATACAATACTTTGGCAAGCATGTGTTTCTCTTTGTCATTGTGATTCATGTTAAGTAGTACCAAAGCAAAGGCATCTACCGGGCAAGCAACATCATCTTAGATTAGTTTCACTATGGAAATTAGGATTAAATTTTATTTATATATCTTTTGAGTGAACCTGTAGTGAGAGAGTGTTTCGTCCCACAAAAATTCCAAAGGGGGAGTTTGTGAGGTTCACGAGTGTTGGCAGTTTCACGAACATAATTGTCATGTGGTAATGTTTTAGTCATTAGGACTTCTCCCAACAAGTATCGAGATATCATGGCTTTCATAGTGACCACAGTAATTCAACGACTAATATTCAGGTATCTTGCATACATATCTAAGTGTACCTCATATAGGCTTTTGTTTGACTAATTTATGATATTTTGAATGACTTTATAAGCCTTTTTAAATAGATAGATCGATCCCTCCTTAAGACAAATTGATCCAAAAATGATCCCATACATCCTCCCTTCACTGCATAAAATTGAACGCCCAGTCTTTTTTAATCTAGAACGATCCCCCTATAGTTGGATCGATCCCATTTCGATCTTCAACCGATCGTGTTCAATCTGTGCAATTTTATTTTAGAGTATGGAGAGATGGATCGATCCCACCATGTATGGATCGATCCCCCTATGGGTTGAATCAATCCACTTATGTGTTGGATCGATCCCAAGTCTCACGGTGTAACTTTTTTTATTGGTGGATAAATCCCCCTCGAGTACGGATTGATCCCACCGTTTGTAACTAGGTTTTCACAAGCAATTTTTAATCCTAGTCAGTCTACAATTGCCTATCATATTTTGACACATCAGTAAGTGACGTATATTTACGAGGTTTTCATAAAACAATATGATACATCACGATTTGTATATAAATAGATGCCTATGCTTTTGACTCTAATCAACTTGCTGATCTTATGATTCATGTGGCTAAGCTTAGATTCATCTTTCCATATTTTACATCTATGCTAATTTATGCCTAGGTTGTTTTCACTTAAAAACTTGCGTGTCATATTTTTCTTTACTTTTACAAATATTTCGTAATTGCATGTTTGGCCACTATGATTAGTTTAAAAATTAAAATTAATCATAATTGTTATAATAAGCTATCTACCCCTCCCCCCCCCCTCTAGGCTTATTAGGTCCATAACTTAGAACTTTCACTTTTCTCATTTGATTATATTCATTTCAATGTCAATATCAAATGACATTCATATCAAGAATGATATAATTAAAATACTCTTATATCCATAATCATATATAAGACATATACTTTTTATATAAATACTAATATATTGCTACTTCAAAAACATATTTTACTCATAAAGTAGCATATAAATATTTTTATGATGTTACTTTTGCTCTCAATGCTGCTACTTAATAGCATACACGAGGCAGTGAATATAATTTATTATATATATTTTTGTTAGCATCATAGCCTTTGAGTTCTCAATAATTGAAATATATGCAATTTTAAAATATTGCATTTTACACATTTAAGACAATAATCTAATCTCTTATTTTCTTATATATATATATATATATATATATATATATATATATGTAAATTTTGGAGAATACTTTCTCATAACAATAACAATAATATAACAATATAATTAGTATTTACCAAAAGTACTCCCAGGAAATAATGTGAAGCTTCTTAAAAATTATCCTCCTAAACAGAATACGTTACTAGGAAAGAATAATGACCTTAAGGCTTTCAAGTGCTAGCATTATGTATGATTCAAATAATATCACAATAAAATCATTCTAATACTAATTATGAAATATATTACATCAGGTATACAAACAATCTTTTATTTTTATTTTTTAATTAATATAATTATCATATACTTTAGATGATTAGATCTATAGATGATCATGAAAATAAAAATAAAAGTTGCATATCAATCATTAAAATTAAAATGTGTGCTCCACATATCAATCATTAATATTTATTTTCATAAAAATATTGAATTTAATCTTAAACATTGTTAGATGATTCAAATAATTTTTTAAAAATTTAACAAACCATTTTTTTATAATAATAACAATTAAACAAATATATATATATATATCAATTATAACAAATTATTTGTAGAAAATATATATGCAAATAATAATATTTAGTCTATGATAAAATAAGAGAATTTGATTTGAGACCTTTTTAGAGTTTCTTGCTTCCTAACATGTTGTGATATATAAAATTAGTATTGAGGTTAAGAATAAGAGTTATTGAAGACAAAACTACAACATAAATATATATATATATTCGACATATAAGCTAAAGTAATTTAACAAATTTAAAAAGTACAAAAATTATAAATATTATCGATTTATGATGCCCAATTAAATCGATTAAGAAATTAAAAAAAATCTTTATAAATTTTGAATGAAAATAAAATTTGAGTTTAATTATAAAGAATAAGAAAAATTAAGAACTTGTAAATTTTGTGATTGATATTATACCTTAAAAGTTTTGTGGCATATTATTGCCAATATCATTTCACATATATAAATAATAACGTGTTATAAAACTAAATAAATTTAAGAGAAGAAAAGAAAAGAAGAGAAAACAAATAGCAGAAGTAATTCTCATTGATTGTTGTGTCTATTATATACTGTTAAAGACCTTATTTATAAGATTAGCAATATACAATATGAATTTTGAATCTAAGATATGATAGAAATTAAATTTCTAATTAAATATAAATTTATAATACAATAAATATAAATTTTTATTTGAAATAAATCTAATCATATGAGAGATAATATCATATTTAAGATTTAATATCTAAATTATAACATTTTTGTAAATATTTAATTTTTTTTATGTACTATTTTAACAAATAGATTGTTATCACCTTATTTTGATCTTTTTTTTTAAATCTACCACACGGTATAGTTCTTTTTGAAGTAACTCTCATTATACAAAACAAATGTTATACATGCACCATTCTATTAATTTATTTTAAAAATCAATAGAAATTAATGAGTGATGACTATCACTTAGATATAAAAAAAAAAAAAAACACAACTGAAAAGAAATATTTTTTAATTACAATTTTTCCGACAAATTTAACATAAAAAATCACTTTATTAACAATTTTTAAAAAGAAATAGTGAACTTCAATATTAACGAAAGTTTTCTGTACTTTGAAGCGGACTTATACTACACCCTATTCTAGGTCCCGAATACAGATAGTGATAATTCTCTAACTCGGTGTGAACCGAGATGAAAACATAGTTAATGTCTCGATAATATTTATGTTGTATGGTAAATTTATCCGTACAATAGTTATATTTACTTTGTGAAGCAATAAATTAATATTTATCTTTTATTTTTATAAAAAATAAATAATATTAAGTATATTGACAAAATTAACTACTATAATTTATAGTGATATATAATATATTATATTTATGAATTTTTTATATTTTAGGGGTATTGATGTTGATATATATTATCTACGACAATATCAAAAAAAATAAAAATATCGATATTGTTAAAATATCAATAAAATATTAATTATTATTAATTATAAAATATAAAATAATATCAATAAAGTGACATTTATATTTAATTTCATTTATTTTTTAATATAATTTATCATTAAATATCTTAATAGCAAAACTTATTAATTTAAATAATTATATTAAATTTAACTACATATTACATAACATTTTGATTTATTGGGCACGTGAAATGAATTTGTATTTATATGTATTAAATAAGCAATTATTTTAAGTAATAAGTAATGAATTGTTTTGGTATATTTGAAGATTTATTAAAAAATTTATAATTTTTATAAAAATATTTTTAATGTTCGATAATAATAATAATACTTTTGATATATTTGTAGAAAAGAAGAATGTAATATTTGGCTTTGAATATTTTACTCAATTGTATTGCTTTGTACATATTACATGAATTTATAATATAAATAAAATGACAGAAAAGGACATTAATTAAATACAATAATTTCTACCATATTAACATTTTAACTACTTTTTTATTTCAAAATAAATCTCAACACTCCCCCTCAAGTTGGTGCATACATGTCCCATATACCCAACTTGTCTAAAAACTTTAAGAACACTCGATTTGAGACTGCTTTGGTGAGAATGTCAGCTAATTAATCTTCTGAACGAATCTTTGGTAATTTCACAATCTTTCCATCCAATTTTTCCTTGATAAAAAATCTGTCTACCTCGACGTGCTTTGTACAGTCATGTTGAACTGGATTATGTGCAATATCACACGCTACTTTATTATCACAAAATATTTGGACAGATTGTTTAGAAGGCAAACCCAAATCTTGTAAGAGTAGTCTTAGCCATAGTGTCTCACAAAGTACATTTGCTAAACCTCTAAATTCAGCTTCTGCACTTGAGCGAGCTACAATATTTTGTTTCTTGCTTCTCCATGTTACAAGATTACCTCCTACAAAGGTGAAGTAGCCAGAAGTAGATCGTCTATCACCCTTATCACCAGCCCAATCAGCATCAGTATATGCGTCTATACTTTGATAGTTTGTATTTTTAGTGAATAATACTCTTTTTTCAGGAACAGACTTTAGATATCTCAAAATGCAAATAACTGTATTCATATGTTGTTCTCCAGGATTATGCATAAATTGACTAACAATACTTAAAGCATAAGCCAAATCTGGTCTACTATGAAATAAGTACATTAACCTCCCAATAAGTCTTTGGTATCTTTCTTTGTTAACTGGTACCTGGTTGGATTCAACACACAATTTTAGACCTTCTTCTATTGGTGTATCAACTGGTTGACACGCTGACATACCAGTCTCTTGTAGTAGATCTAAGACATTTTCTTTGAGATAAAAAAATTTCATCCTTTGATCGAGAAACCTCGATCCCAAGAAAATACTTTAAGAACCCAAGGTCTTTCATTTCAAATTCTTTAGACAAATGACTTTGAAGAGCTTTTCTTTCTTCAAGATCATTTCCTGTTACGATCATATCATCTACATATATAATAAGTATAGTGATCTTACCATGCTGTTTCTTTAGGAATAAAGTATGGTCTGAATTGCTCTGCTGATAGCCAAATTCTTTCATAGACTTTGTGAACCTGCCAAATCATGCTCTTGGAGATTGGTTTAATCCATACAGTGATTTCTTTAATCTACACACTTTTCCATTATGAATTTTTGACATCATACTTCCTGGTGGAAGATCCATGTAGACTTCTTCAGATAAATCTCCATGTAGAAAAGCATTCTTTACGTCGAACTGATTTAATGGCCAATCCAGATTTGCAGCTAGGGATAATATGACTCGAATTGTGTTCATTTTTGCTACAGGTGTGATGTGTTAAAATGTGTACTCGCAAGTGTACGAATCACTCGTAGTAAAGTGACAAGCAACTTCCAAGGTCGGTCTCTCAAGGAATTGCAGTGGTTTTAAATAACTAACTTTTAACTTAAACAGAGTTCTAATGAAAATAAAACACTAATTAAATAAAGTTCTAGTGAAACTAAAACTCTAAGTAACTAGAATCCTAACGCTAATAAAACTGTAAAAAGGTTGTTTGTTTTTGGTAACGAGAACAATCATACGACACTCAAACGAAAACAAAATCGCAATCAAACAATCAATTCAATTAAATCAAATATCAATAGAGGATGTATGGATGTTTAGCTTGGTTGACCATGCTTGCATCGAAAAGGTATGGTGAGATAACATAAACGTCCTATATAAACAAAACTACCGGCTTTCCTTTTAATTACGAAACTCCTTTTGGCGGGGGTAGGTCTCTTTGTTGATTAACTAATTAACTGCCTTTGGAGGGGGTAAATTAAATAGCAATCAAATTATGCGCAAGGAAAACATGCCAATCAAATTAATGCTATGACTAAGTCACTAACTTGAAGCTTTGATTAAGTGTTTCGGAATAAAGTTAAGGTGACGTTCCTATAACTAAATTCTCAGATTTTTCAACCTAACTACGAACATCAAATGGGCCCATGATTATTCATAATCAAATATCTAAACATGCTCTTAATCAAAAAGTAATTTATTCATAAATCAATAAAATACACCATACACAATTCTAGCAAACATGGCAACACAAACTAAACATCCATAATTAGACTAGCCGCTCATGTTCATATTATTATTCATAGACAAATAAAATATGATCATACACTTTAACAAATAGAGAAGAGAAATTAATTCTATAACAACAAGAAAATCCTAGATCTAAATACCGCTTATGGATTGGATGACGTTCTTCTCCGTAAGCTTTATCTTCGATCGTCGTTGGCTTCCTTGAATCCTTAGAATATTGTCTCTCGCTTCGTTAGAGTGTGGCAATGCTCTCAAAACTGATTGAATGTAGTGTTTGGGTCGCAAAATTGAGAAGAATGAGAGTTGTGTACGAATTGGTCGAGTTGTGGTTGTAAAGGGGGTCTAAGGGGGTATTTATAAATGTAAGGGATTCCTGATTGCATTAGGAATAGGCGCGCCGCGGCATGCATTTTCCCCGCCGCGGCGCAACACAAATATTGGAAATAATGCTCAAACCCGAGAGCTCCCCGCCGCGGCATGCAATTCCCTCGCCGCGGCGCGTTTTGCTTTGCTTTCCTTCACGTTTACCCCCTTACATATGTGATGGCACATTATGTAAGGCTTACATATTTGTCTCGTTTAGCCCGTAACTCGTGATCTGAGCGCCGTAGGTGTCCCGTCTTTGCGTGTTTTCATCATTTGACTCATTTGACGCTAAAAACACCTGAAATGCACTAAAATATACCCGTGACTCCGAATGGATAGATTTATGAAAATAATCGAAATAATAATCATAATAAATCTATATATCAATCAATTAAGCACAATTAATCACAAAATATTAGTGCTTTTCGAGCACTCATCAAGATGCAAAAGTCTTTATATAGTCAATTCCATATGTTTGAGTGTATCCTTTTGCTACCAATCTTGCTTTATAACGTTCAATTGTACCATCTGCTCGGTACTTCACTGTAAAAATCCATCGACATCCAACAACTTTCTTTATTAGTTGGCGATCAACAAGTTCCCAAGTCTTGTTCATTTGTAAGGATCTCAGCTCCTCATTCATAGCGCTGGAGAGGACGTTGGGCACCACGACGATGCTGCTCGGGAGGCTGGAGGGGAGCGACGGTGCTGGCGTAGCTTGTTGGTGGGTGCTGGTTTTCGACGAGAGCTGTAAGGGCGCGGTGCTCGTTTTCGGTGAGAGCTGTGAGCGACACAGTGGGTTTCGGCAGGTTGATCTGTTGGTGAGTGCAGGTGGTTTCGGGTTTTGTTGGCTGTCGGCAAATGAACGGTGGATGGCAGAATGATGGGTTTCGGGTTTTTTTTTTTTTTTTTTTTTTTGTGGGTGGCTAGGTATGTGGTTGGTGATGTTTTTTGTTGTGGTGGTGTTTAATGCACAAAAACTTGATAACCAAATTTTGTAATTTATAAAAGCTCGCAAGTGCACAAGTCACTTGTAGTAAGCGACAAGTATACTCCCAAGATCGTCTCTCAAAGGAATTGTTGTGGTTTTTAAAATAGCTAAATGTAGTCTAAAACGTAACAATAAAATAAATCCTAAGCACTCTAATCAAAGTTTGGGTTGTAAATTGTTCCTAAAATCATAAAATTACTAAAACAATAAAAGTAAGTGCGTGAAAGTTTTATTGAAACGATGAGATGAATGAGTGTGGGAAATTGGTTAGTAAACTAATCATGGATGACTTGATTTATGTGGTTTTGACAATTAAGCACGAAAAAGTAGAATTTAATGATTATTTTCTCTAACTCTAGAAAATCCCAAATCAATGGTGATTTTCCCTTAATTAACTAATTAGCTTCTTTGATCCAGTCCGTTAATTAGTTAATTAGCCTTAAATCTAGGAAAATAGTTTAATCACCTAATTCAAGACAAATCAATGCACTTAAACTAGGTTCATGCTCAAGAGTGCATAATTGAATTCAGATGGCGTTTCTAAAACTCAACCCTAAAATGTTTCATACATTCACAAATCAAATTGATCAGAAATAATTGATGAACATACGTATTAAGAACAATGACCATGAATCAAATTACTTAATCATAAAATTATCCACACAATCAATCATCCAATCATAGTTACA
This sequence comes from Elaeagnus macrophylla, assembly GCA_029378325.1. Taxonomy (NCBI): domain Eukaryota; kingdom Viridiplantae; phylum Streptophyta; class Magnoliopsida; order Rosales; family Elaeagnaceae; genus Elaeagnus; species Elaeagnus macrophylla. The sequence goes on along the minus strand of CM055640.1, from coordinate 62,847,702 downwards.
TTACCAAAATCCCACACATAAAGAGTTTAGCTACTCATAATGAAATTCAAATCAATATTTTTCATTACAAATAACATTCTATGAGTTCTTAAAGAGCAAGGAGATTACAAATAATAAATTACCCCACTTCCACTTTTCAAACAAGCCCTTGATGTTGGATGATCACCTTCTTCAAGATTGTTAATGGAGCTTCAATGTAGGAGCATTAATTGAATAATTTTCTCTTTAAGGGTGTGGAGAAGAAGAAGAAAAATACTGTTCACGAGTTGGTGGAGGCTCAAAGTCATACTTTTTGTTGGAGGCTGAATGATGTATATATATAGGCTGGAAAAATCATGTGTCCCCTTTAGGTTTTCCTTTTCTGTAAAGGTTTCCATAAAGAATTCGTGCGTGTGTGGCTGGGGGAATTGCAATCTGCACGCGCGCGCTGCGGCGCGCCTTTTTCTATGCCGCGGTGCAGCATGTGAAACTGATTTACGAATAAAAACAGAAACCTTCTCGCCGCGGCGCACAATACTCATGCCGCGGCGCGCAATGTTCTTCAGAATTGCGAACCAAAACAGAAAGTCCCTCGCCGTGGCGCACCTTATTCATGCCGCGGCGCTCCTTGTTTTCTTGATTTCCTAGGATGCAACCCGAGAGCCTCTCGCCGCGGCATATGTTTTATTCGCCGCGGCGCGAAATGTTGTTGGTGCCATGTAAATGTCCTTACATAATTTGCTGATTCTCGATGTAAGGGCTTACGTTCTTAAGCTCTTGTTGGTCCCCCTTACATAGTAAATTGCACCCAATGTAAGGCTTACAGTCTTTAACACATTTTGCTTCATTTTTGCTCTCTTTGACCACATTTCTTCCCAAACCTACTTTGACCTACAAAACAATAAAATACCCTCCAAAACAAGATTATATTGAGATTAAATATAAAATAGATGCTTAAAAATATAACAAATAGTAGGTCAAAATAGTGTTCATCAGTGTTTGGGTGGTGGGCGAGATTTCCGGCGACTATGGGGATTTGTTGGTTTTGTGGATTTGGTGATTTGGGTGTATTGGGTGGACGATTTTGGGGTTGAATGGTGGCTGTGGTTGCAAATGGGCAGCAACTAGAGTTGATTTTTTTTTTATATATTTACATAACCTTAATCGGCTCTAATACCATATAGAAAAGAAGAATGTAATATTTAATTTTGAATATTTTACTCAATTGTATTGCTTTGTACAGATTACATGAATTTATAATAGAAATAAAATGACAGAAAAAAATATTAATTAAATACAATAATTTTTATTATATTAAAAATAATCTCTACTATATTAACATTTTAATTATTTTTTTATTTTAAAATAAATCTTAACAATATTTATAAAATTTAAATGTTAATATTTTAACCGATAGCTATATTTCAAAAAATTGCTTTTTAATTTTTTCTTTCTTTCTAAACTAACTACTTTTTAATTTGCTCCTTAAAATGTGATGAGTAGGGCCCTCATAAGTCAGCGACAAGTTGCAGCTAGGCCGGTTTGAAGTGTCAGAATAATGAATGACCTGCAACTTACCCTTAATTTAATTGGGATAGACATAGTATCTTAACAACACAAATATTAACTGCTTTGTATTTTTATTTTTATTTTTTCAAAATTCAACTTCTTTATGTTTGACCATATCATTGTTTTAAAAAGAGTATTTTTTTTTTTTATAGTAAAGAGTAAATTATTACAGGATTAATTCCTAATATTTTAAAACTTCACACTTTAAATTTTTTGTATTTTTTTTATATTCATTATCTTTTATATTGTAATAAAAATATTGGATTAAATTAGTTGAAGTTAAAAAAAAAAAAAAATTACCATGAATAAATATGCTAAAGATAAAGAATTAATTATATGAAAATAATTAAGAACATAGAATTTAAAGAATTAGGGATGAGTGTAATTTAACTTTCCCTTAAATTGAAGTCCTTTAGCATGTAGCTCAGTTGTAAAATTACGATACCAAGTGTGCATATGGCCATGTGGGCTGTGTTGAAGCCAATTTTTGTTTACCATGTTCTTTGTTCTCTCTGAGTTCAGTCTTGCATACAAGGGAGAACAATACTATTCTGATGTCTAAGTCCACTTTCTTAATATTTATAGGAAAAGTTGGAACCAATTCATAAAAAATAGAAACGGTACAATAAAAAATGAAATTTGAGGCCATTTATAAGCTTGAGGCAATGCAATATCATAATTAATAAAAAATATTTATTTATTAATATTATGTTGATTGTGTGTTGATCATTGATCAATGAAGTAACAATACTTTAACATGCATACCTAACACAAATTCACCAACACGTTGTATGAGAAAACAAATTAGATATGGTGTACCAATTAATAGGGAGAAAACAAGTTCGCCTATCTCCACTTATTAAGAGATGTTAGGAAAGAGGAATTTAATTTTATGTTAACTTGATATATATGCATTGTACACATTATAATATAATTAATTTTGTTAGTAATAGTCTAACAACATTATACACATACTCGATCGTCTACGCAACCTTCATATAATATTACAAGATAGGCATAACAAGAAGTGGTAGGGAGAAAGAGACGTTACGTTGAAGGTGTCAATGAGATTATTAGGTGCGACTGTGCAAGGCCGTAGAAAGTTCCTCCTAAGCCATATAAAGCCTAAAGATTTTATAACCCCCAAAAAATATATATATATTTTTAGACATTACTAGCTTGCCTAAGTATTTTTTTTGGTATTCATTTAATATATACACGACAATGCAACAAGTTGACATTATAATGTGAGATACAAGAAATTTACAATTCATTAACTTGAATTGGTTTATACACTCAAATTACACTTGTAAATTTTCTATCATTTTCACATTATTGATTCTTTTGAAATATACATTCAATCAATTAAATAACTTCTTTTTATAATATAAAGTAATACTATAAAAAAACAAATATGCACCAATAATATATCTCATTATCTGAAACAACGTGTTACTAATACTTGAGCAATAATAAATAAATAAATAAATAATTTATTCATTCTTGTATTGTGCGTGTATGTCTTCAAAATAAAAAAAAAAATTTTAATTTATAATATAACTTTTCATTATTAGTCGAATTTTAGTTTGAATTTTTACAAGAAGAAAAAATATATATTTATTTTTTTTATAATATAAATAACTATATATTTTTTAAGATTAAAAATAAATAAATATTTATTTTATAATTAAAAAATTAAAAATAAAACTAACAACTATGTCGATAAAAAAAAATCTCATGTAGGACAAAATTGCGGGCTGCATATTATTGATCAACTTGCTCTACATCTCGAAGTTTGGTACAAAGATATTTACTATTCATCGTGCCAAAATCAGCGTCGCTTTCTGAGGGCGTAAAACTTAAATACTTTTTTTGTTTTCAAATATTAGAACAGACCTTATGCTAAGATTTCACTCTCACATCACGCGTTGGTGTTGATGATAAAATCTAAGATGATCTTAGCGTGTGATATATGTGGACCTTTTCTTTTTGGTTAAGTATTTTACATGCCTGAAGTAGATGGTAGGCTATTATATAATTTTAAGAAAAATTGAATTTAACTATCTTAGTTCAATGCCAATTCAATTGTTGTCACAATAACTATATATATAATATTATTTTCTTTTTCATTCCAAATATATGTATATATTTTTTAATATTTTTCATTTAAAACAAATATATTTAAAAATTAAATTCATTTCAACGTGTGCTTAGAAGTTACATTTATTGTCATTTGCTCAAATTAACTTGGTGCTTTCGATACATGTACAAGTCGTTTTATTTTACATGTCTCTAAAAATAATATGCAAAAAAGGATCCAACATGTTGTGTCTAGAGTTTGGCCCACGTAGCTTCAGTGCTGAAAGATACGCACTAGCGTACAATCTTAATATAAATGCTCTACTAGCTAGCAAAATTGGCCGGTTTCGTAGTAGTGTTACGTACGACATCGAATAAGTTAGAATGAATGATTTTGCTTGAATCTAGACAAGATTGGATTGAGCTATATATAATGTTAGTTAGCGAGGCTAGTCAGCTCGGATTCAACCATATATAGAGTAGAGCATGCGTAAGAGATTTTGCAAATATTTAAAAGCCATGTTCGAGATCTGGAAATGATTGTTGTTTAGATCAAGTTTTCTCATTCTTTTCTTGTTTTACTTGTTTATTTCAAAAGAATAATACAAGTCTATAGATTCCTTTCACTTCAAGTAATAAAGAAGGATCCTACAAAAATAATATCTATGAAAAATTTGAGATAAATTTTGAATAAAGTTATACAATATTATTAATTAATAAGTATAATATAATTTATAATATACAGTAGTATGTTTATTCTCTTATATTAATTATTTATTATAATTTTTTTTTTCTTCATCATATAAATATTTCTATTAAATAGGGCCAAAACGGCTCAGCACAACATGATTAATTGATTTGACCTTTGTGAACCCACAGTGGGGCTGGGGCCTGGGAGGTAAGAGGGAAAGGGGGGGCTAGGCAAAAGCCATGCGCGCATAAGCGTGAATTTGAGGTGACAAAGATCACACACAATGTGAAGTGGTTTTGGGATCACATTTTTGCCCTATCAAATCTCTAAATTTGAATTTCTTATCATTTTATATTTACTTAAAAAATACAACATTATAATTAAAAATATATTTTATTTTTATTTTTAAAAATTATAAAATAAATAATTTAATTATATCTAAAATTTATAAATTATATTTTTAATATCCATTAAACATAATTTTAAATTTATTTTATTTTTAAACATAAATTTTATTAATTTATAACATAAATATATAATTAAATATATATTATTTATTATGGGAGAATTTACGATCCTTATAAATTTTCCCTTTCATAAACAAATAACATAGAAATGAGAACGTCAAACCCCGATCACTTTCCGACCCGTTGACTAGTGTGACATCACTAGCTAAAATCGAAAATGGGTGTATATCATTTTGCCGCATCGCAAAATGCCTACTTGACGCATAAATAATATATATGTATGGTTTGTGATTTTGTGAGAAAAATATGTTTTCTTTTTTTAGCTTGAAAGTATATTTTAATAATTGTTTTTTGTGTGATCATGAAAGGGCTTTATGAACTAGCAAAGTCCTTATTTCCTTCTCCATAAGTTCAAACAATAAGACCAAATAATAATAAATGATTTGATTGGGATATATGATTAGAAATAGTAATAAATGATTTGATTTGGATATGGGAGACTTATATTGGCCGTAGTTACACAGCAATGGCAATGTAACTATAAAAAGTCGAGTTACACGTACTGTATATTACTAGTTTTTTTTTTTTTTTTCTTTTCATATTTGATAAAATATAATAGTATTAATTATTAAGCAATATTTGTTATTATTATGAGTTTTTTTTTTTTTTTTTACCAATAAAAAGAGTAACTCTTTAAATATAAATTTAGGTGATTTTATTATAACAAGATAAAAAATTGATATTACAAAACTTTATAAATTGATTTGCAGGAATATTTTTAAAATTAATAGTTACCTAATTTTTTTATTTTAGTGAAAATAAATAAACTCTAATTTATATATGACTCATTTATTAATATGATTTTATTTTAACTTAATCTCCTAAAAAAATATATGTGTTTTACTTTATGAAAAAAAAAATAAAAATGAAATCACATGTATGAAAGGGATTATGTGGTGCAATTAAATCAAATTAATATATAATAACAACTACTTCATGAGTAATAGAATTTAAACACGATACGAGTATGAGTGATTTGATACGATATTGATAAAACTTGCATAAATTTATTTAATAAAAAGTCAAATTAATAGAGCAAATAAACTTTTTTAAATAATATTTTTTTATTATCTAAATAGTTAATTCTACGTAAACACGATAAATACGATTTAATTGAACTTGATAATCATTTTTGGCTTAAAAATAATTTTACTCATTAATTATTTTTTAATTGATATTAAATATATATGATTTCAATATAAAAATAATTAATTCAATATAAATATGATTTGCTCATAAGTCATAAATAAATTGATTGAACCAACCGAACTGTTCCTTAAATGGATAAGCATACATGTTATGAAATGTCACTTTTAATTTGATTAAAATAATAAAAATATTACTACAATAATTATTCATAAATATTATTTTTTTGGTATAAAAATTGAACAAAAACTAAAAAGCTAAAAAAATGAGAACGAGAAATCATTATTACTTTTTGTATATAAAAATATATTTGTTATAGGATTATTTTAATATTTATTAGTATTAAAAAAAAAAAACTAAAAGAAAAACGACAAAAACCATTATTACTTTTTTATATATAAAGATATTTTTACTATTATCTAATAAATTAATATTATATGAACATAATAACACGATTTTATCAAATTTAATAAGCATTTTATTATCTTATTTTGCTTTAAAATAATTTATATTAATTGACTTTTTTTTATTTAATATGATCTCGACGGAAATAGAAATAATAGTTTAACAAAAATATTATATGATTATAAATGAATTGATGGAATAATTCGATTATTATTAAATGGATAAGTAGGTATCAGATGACATATCACTCGTAATTAAAACAATTTATCCGCAAAAATACAAAGTCAATAAAAATAATTAAGAAGTATATTTATTGGTATAAAAAAATCAACAAAAAATAAAATAAAAGGAAAAAATAGAAGAGAGAAAAACAAAACAAGCCAATTTTAATATATAAGATAAGATAAAGATATTATGAATATACATATATGCTTGCCTGCAGTCAAGACACCAGATTGGAGATCTACTGAATGTGATTAAATTATAAGATACATCGAAAATATAGAAACTTGATCAATATTGCCTTAAGTGTCTAATTGGAGATGTACGCATAAGTTGTTTAATTTTATGTCTCTTTTTGTCCGTCTTTTTCTTTATAATTAATGAACCTACAATTTAAACGCATCTTTCAACTCTACCATACCATATATGGCATACACTTATCAAATGGTATGGAGTCACGTTGTCCAAAGAGACAAACGAGTCAGATCCACAATTCAATAATTATCAATTCATATACATATATATATATATATATATATATACATACATACATATATATATATATATATATATATATATATATATATATATATATATATATATATGTAAGTGTGTGGTGGGTGTGTATATTTATTTCATATGGAAGATAAGATGATGATGATAATAATAATAAGTCATTGAGCTAAGGAGAGACGAGACCGCTAGGTTAACCAAGGAGACTTAGAAGTTAAATTTGAACAATGTATTTAATTTGACTTATTGAAGCTAGGCCTAGCTTTGACTTAATGTTTGAATTTTGAGAAAACAATAAAATTAATACTTTTTAAATTTATAATAATAAAATTAATATTTATTGTGTTTTAATTTATATTTTCACAATTAAAAAAATGACTAATATGTTAATTTTCTTTGAATATCTATTCAATTAAAATTGAACGATGACAATTTAGACCCGTTCAATATTGAATGTTCAATATTTTACGTTTAAATTGAATATTCAATATTATTGAGTGTGCTAATTTTATTACTATAAATTTTAAGAATGTTATTTTTGATAATTTTTCTAGAATTTTTTTTGGTTCCAAGATGCATCTTTAATTGAATTCTTTTTTTATTTTCTAACCGACAGCTAGCTTTAATTGAATGCAACATACATTCTTTTCAAATAAAATTATTATATAACAATCTCCTTTTTATTTGTCAATCAATACATGATCTCAGATACTAAGGAGCTTCCCTTGAAAGCATTCGAGCTTCCCTTGTGCAAACTTATTAATAAGTGTTTATCTGTAGTCATTAAACAAATTGCTTGGTTGGTTAAATTCATGAATATGTGATGGACCTTGATATTATTAGTGTTTATATTGAAAGGACTTCTTTTATGCAAGTAAATACATCAATGTAAATTAATGAATGGAGAGGTTCTCCCTATTATCCTTAACTTGACTCATGAAAAAATTTTCCTTTGAGTTACTATCTTTGTTTTATTTTTCAAATTTTCAAATATGTTCTTAAAAAATTTTAAAAATTATTTAAAGTTGATTACATTTTTTTAAAAAATTATATAACTTTAAGTAAATATCTTAAAAAATATAGAATATAATTACATGACATGTAGAAAACTTAATAAATAGAAAAAGAGAAAATAAAATAATAATGAAGAAAAAATTAAGTTTCAAACATGCATGACACTTGTTTTTAGTAAGTTTTTTTTTTTTTTTTTTTTTTTTATGTCAATCGATAAATATTTATTTATTTGAATGTAGTGAAGGAAACGAGATTGATGAAATGCAATTATATTTTCTCTATTCAGAAAGTTAACTTAACCAATAGAGTTATTCTATCTATATAAATTGATTGTATGCAAAGCTGATGCTTCGTAGATGCAACCGCATCAATTTTCACTTTAAAAGAGAGCCTTATTTTAAAGGAGGTGTCATTGTATATTTTGACAATTATATTAAAATAATTTAACTATTTTAATAATATATTGGTTTACTAAAATCAAATTTGCGTTATTAACATTTTATTTTATATAAATTATTTTCTTCATTACTAATATTTAATCATGTATGACTATTTATCTTTCAATTAATTATCAAATGTTAACATTCCGACATGTTAAAATTAATGATTAGTTATCTCCGCATCCAAATAAGTATAAAACCAAATTAAGCACCCTACAGGGGAAAATAAAGTACTATTCATGAATACTATATAAATTAAAGAACTTTGTGAAAATTAATATTAATGCTGGTTGGGGCAATGACTCAAGAAAGTTTGACATAAGTGATTTATTAGGGATGTTAAAGAAAACACTCATTGTTAAAATTTTAAGGTCATCTAATATTATTAATTTATTTACTGTTAAATTTTTAGCACTCAAAAAATAACAAAATTAACCTTTGAAAAGGCTTTTGACAAATAATTATTGAAAATGAATGTTTACTAGCATACCTGACTTATCTCCCAAATGTTTAATTGCAAATGATATCATTCACTTCTTAAGTTTTTCAAAACAAGTTCTCTATTGTACTCTTAATTGTACTCTTAGGTAATGTTTGATTAGATGTAATAGAATAAGTAATATAATTGATTCTGTATATTACATTATTTGATTGAACTAAACACATATAATATAATGTAATCAATTACATGTAGAGAAGGAAAAAAGATTACACATTCTAACATAAAGAATGAGGATTACATTACATATTCCTATTCTTGTTCCTGTTCCCATGAAACAACGCGTTTCCTTGTTCCTGCTCAACCGTCGTGTCCTGTTCCTGCGTTGGCGTCGTCGTCGTCTAGCTAGCGACGTTGTCCCGTCCCGTTCGTCGTCATCCGTTTCAACTCGCGTCATCGTCTAGTTCGAGTCCTCGTCCAACTCGTGTCGTTGTCCAGGTCGCATCCCATCCAGCTTGTGTCCTGTCCAACCTCCGTTCAGCCGTCGTGCGCCAGCCATCGCGAACATCGTCCAGCTCGCATCCCTCCCTGGCGATTTTGGCTCTCGTCTTTTTTTTTTTTTTTTTAAATTGTATTTTTTTTGCTAAAATTGTATTTTTTATTAATTGTTGTTATGAATTGGTTGAAATTGTGATTTTTTTGCTGAAATTATTGTAATTAAATTTATGTGATTAATTAAAATTTATTAATTGTTATGAATTGTTGAAATTATATATGTTAATTTTTTTTTGTTGAATTTTTGAATTTAAAATAATTATATAATTTTTTTTTCTATTCCATTACATTACAGTGGTCAAACAAAATACTATAATATTAATTCTTTTTTTGATTATGATGACTAAATTAAACACTGTAATAATAATATTAATTTTTTTATATTATATTTTATTATAATTACAATTATAATTAGGGGTGGCAATTTCTGACACGACACGATAGCACGATCCGAACACGACACGACACGAAATTTTTTTAATAAGAATTGATCAATAATTTTTTTTTGTTCTTAAAGATTTTGTTATTTCTTACTATTATAAATAAATAACACAAAAAAAATTCAAGTAAATTTTTTAATGTGTCAACTAACATGAAAACACGACACGAAAAACATGAACAAACACGACACAAACACGAACAAACACGGCACGAATACGATCAACATGACACGATTGACACCCTAATTATAATTACGATTATATTCTACAAATCGTACTAATTGAGGTGCTCGTTGTTTGTTGGTTTGAACCAAATTTTACCTGAATTATTATTCAGTTAGCTCTTGTACTTGTTCTAATTAATACGTAATCCACCGTGTCATAGAATTGGATCAAAAACTTCTTCAATTTTTTTAATGAAATATGCTTTTGTTTGATAAAGAAAAGGAAAAAAAGAAAGTGACTTATACTATGTATTTTTATTGTTTAGGCAAACGTGCTTTAATAATTTAAAAATAAACATTAAATTATATTTTTAAATATGTTAATAAAATTTTTCTTGAATATTAATATAATTTTAAAATTAATTAGAAAAAAGGTTGCAAAAAAGAATGCAATCTTCAACTTTTGCTTGTTTATATGTAAGGATGATAATTTGTGCATGTTAAGTTAATTCGGACGTGCTTGAATTTGACTCGTGTTATAAATTGTTATTCTTAACCCAAATCGAATTTAATTCGTGACATAAATTGTCAACCCAAATCCAAATTAAAAAAATTTGAGTTGGCTCAAATTAGCTCGAATTGGCCCAAATTTTTATTTATTTGTATTAATTAATCTTTTTTTTACCTTATTTAATCCGATATTAATTGAAAATATTATATATTTTCTTATATTTTTAATCTAATTAGAATAATAAAATATTTAAACCAAATTTAATGTATTATAATAATATTAAAAATATAAATAAAATAAAATTTTTGTTACAAGTTTTTACAAAATTAAAAATTAAAAGTTTAAAAATCATAATTGTATTACAAAATAACTCGATGAACTATTACTTAAAATTAAAATAAATGAATATTTTAGACCTAAACTTCATATAATTGTAATTAGTGATAACATAATATATTTGCACATTATTAGTAAGAAAAATTAGCAAATTTTCTATACCATGAATTAACATATTTAACTTGTAAAAAAATTAATAGTAATAATATATAATAATAATTATTAATATTATTATTATTTTATTTTTGTGTTATCGGACTGGCCCTAACCTAATCTTAATTTTTTTATGTTATTCAAGCTGACCTAAATTGGACCCAAATTTAATTTATTTATATTCGATTCATATTTTTTAATTCGTATTTAATTTAAATAATCGTGCTATAGCATAAATTAAACCTTTTATTATTTATCTACGGTGTTGGAAAATACAAAAATATTTTAAATATGTGCTTTTATCTTGAATACACTACTTGATGAAAAATTAGACAGTCAAAATTTAAAAACAAATAAGAAAAAAACAACTAGAATTTGCACGAGAATAATCAGAATTTGTGGGGTTAATTCTCGTATAGCAACTTGTCATATATTTTTCGCTCGGTTTCGTACAAAGCCTAAATTTTTTAATTTAATTTTTTTTATATAAATATGTTTTCATAATATACAGATTATTATAAAATAGTCATATTATAAAATAAATTTTGAAAATATGTAATAAATATATGTTTAAAATGTTACATAAATTAAAAATAAATATATTTAATGCAATTATTAGGATGCGTTTGACATATATTCATCACATTAAAAAAATTAAATATATATTAACTCCGAATGAATTAAAAATAAAATTTTATTTATTAAATTAATTATGCAATTTATGTTATTTTTTTCACTAATCTAACTAATATTGAAGATTTAATTAGGTAGAGAGATTGTCATTTATGAAGCATGTATAAGAAGATAGACAATAAGTGATTAGACGAATAACCAATAAAATAATCAAAAAAATAGGTACCAGTACTGACATATCTGAATGATATTTCAATATTGTCAATTTTATTGGTAAAAGAAGAAAAAATGAAGCTACTTTTAAACTCTATATATTTTTTTTCGTCGTAAAAAATAAGTATAATTCCTCAATAGCCACTTCCACATCTAACCCTAGCTATTTTCTCACTCGTTCTAGTGCTCTAATATTTTCTTCACCGCTTGCTTTATCTCTCAGTACCTCGTCAGCTTTGATCTTATCTCCTTTAGTCATTTATGTCTTGATCCTCCTAGAGATTGATCGGCATATAAATTCTAAGTACACGATAATATAGCAAATAAAAAAAAAAACTCTAGCTAGATTCAAGAAAGTGGACCGAAGCAGACATGGAAAAAGATGTCCACTTCCTTAATTCAGAAAAATCAGAGGAGAAAGAGAGAGAGCAACAATATGAATATGATCATCAATGTTCTTATAATTATTATTGGTCAGAAACTGAGTTCACCGCCATGGTTTCTTCACTTTCTCAAGTTATTAATGAAACTGATGATCCCCATCGCACATCATCATCATCTGTGGTGCAATCCAGCCCATCATTCGTATCATCATCAGATCTGAATCAAGTTCAACCACCTCCTCATCAACCTCTTCAAGATCCTCAAGGTAACTTTATTAATTAATTTTTTATTCAATGGTTCAACTTGTCTTCATCTATTTGTCGTCATAATTTTTTATTTTTTTTAATTCTGCTCATTTTTCATAGACCAAAAATGCATGTAACTATTAATATTATATCTTTTGAAATTATTGTGGTGCATTACCAGACTCATACAAAAATTATTTATTATTCTAAAATATAAGCTATATATTTTATAATATTTAGCAAGGCAAGTACTTTGATTCTATATTAGCAAGAGTACTACTTTCTGGAAACACCGAATTTGTATCTCTTGGTAAAGTACTACATCGGTGTTGTCATTCATATATATATATATATATATATATATATAAATTTAGATTCCATCATAAAAGTTTAATCAATTAGGAGAAATAGGAATAGTACAAGTAACAATGTGAGACTTTATTTACATATTTTCAACAACTTTCCTCTCAAATGAAACACCACAGTCGAACAAACTCTTATCTTCACGCTTTATACTATGTCTGATTCCCCTCAATCGAAGAAATTATTATCTTCATATTTTACATCATAATTCAACTCCTCTCGAACCCACAATAAATATTGAATTCACACATAATAGAGCCCATAGCGAGCCTCGGATTATATAAATACAGTAAGCATTGGGTATAGTCACATATGTGCCTACAATGCTTAAATTTGAGATTGGCTTTGATACCAATTGTAATGAACTTTAGGTTCCATTCTAAAAAATTAACTAATTAGATTGTGTAATCTACATCTTTAAAAATTCATAAATCATTCTATATCTAAGTAATATAAGGTTTTGTTTGCATATTTTCAACAATATATAACTTGATAGACTTGCTTTTGTCATGTATTATAACTTTGGCTGAATTTTCTTGAATGTTATGTCGGTCTAATATCTAGTCCTTACAATTTCTATTACACAAAAAAAAAAAATTCTATTATGAAATTACCCCAAACACTAGTCATATTCTACCAATGAAAGGGAATCATAAGAGCTTCCGTGAGTTGTTGTCCTTCCTTCTCACATTTTCCATATTCCAATGTTCTTTTTTTCTCTATCGATCTTCTTTGACCGTGGTCTTCATATTTAATTTGCTTTCATGTTTATGAAAATGACATGATCTTGCCACTTTTTATCATGTTAATTAGCATTACGGTACGTTTGGATGGTTTGAAAAACAGAAGAAGTGAGTTATAGTAGTATTGAGGATTAATTTATTAGAAGTGATTTTGAATAATTATCTTAAAAAGAAAATACACGTACGTCCAAAATTAATTATGAGTTAAATGTCTTTTCTTCTAGCTTAAAATATGAGTGTTTAAAGGAGAGTCGTGTTGATCGTGCATATATCAATATTTATATAGGAATAACAACTAGATAGGACTCATGCATCTCCTACTCTTTATGCTTAAATATTATTTTTATACCATCATGCTTTATCATATGCATACCTTTGATGACTTTAATGTACTACACATCATTGCCTTATGAATATATGAACAAATTAGCATCAAACATGTGTGTGTCGGCATTGACAATGAATAGTTGATGGTTATAATTACATCTCCACACATCCAATTAAGGGTGTGAAAAACACCATCTATTGATTAAAGAATTATTTTTTCTTTAATTGAATATTTTTTATTAAAGAAGTAGCTATAGCATAAAACAACGATAAGGATTTGCTTAGTTTTATGTATAAAAGGAACATCCATTAGTAGATACTTAGAAATATCTTCTTCATTTTCACTCTTTTTTTTTTTTTTTTTTTGATAGCAATTAAGGCAAATATGAAAGACAAACACGACGCGACATTAAATGAGAAATTACAGAGAGCGATAACAAACAACCCAAATCACCTGTTAAAACAGGCAATGAGGGGAGAAGTTATAATGTATAAATAAAAAAGAGTATTAAATGAGATATTAGAAAGTACAAATAAAAGAGAATATTAAATGAGATAATATCTTTCAAGATGTGCTTAATTTCATTAAATTTTAACTGCTTACACCTCTTGAAGACGGAACTAGAATAAAAATGTTAGGAGATTCAAGTTTCAAATGATAAATAAAATTTATTTTAATAAATAAATATATATTATTGTATAAAAGTATAAATATAAATTTTTAATATTTTTATTTTTTTTCGTATTATTAATGGTATAAAATGAACTAAATATATATTTTTTAATATATTATCACACGCTTACATATACACATACAATTATTATGAATAATGATTAAACATGGGCCAATATAATGTGCTCAATAATTAATAGTCAAAAATATAATTTTAATTTAATTAAATAATAATTACAAGTATAAAAATTTAACTGGATATTTTATGAAGAAATATAAAACATTCACAATTTTAATCAATTTTAAATGGTAAAATTGAAATATACAAAAGAAAATAAAATTACTATAATATAAATTTTATGTAAAAAAAATACACATTTAATACATATATTTGATATTTTATCTATTATATTATACATATATATGAACAATGTTGTAGGTTAATGGAGCTGTGGCCATCCCAGGCCTAGACGTAGTTCCACCCATTGCTCTAATACTATGAGTAATATTAAAATATTGAGAGATGAGAAACATTATAGATGGATAAACGGAATGTGAAATGTTATATTGCTTGCTTTATTATTTCTATTTGAAAATTCTATCCAATTAAGACGTTTTTCATGTCTAGTTTATAAACATTAGTACGTTTCACATTTTTTAATTACTTTATGAAGAGAATGTGAAGAAAAGACATTACAGAGGAGTAAGACAAAGACCATGGGGAAAATGGGCAGCCGAAATACGTGACCCAAAAAAGGCTGCTAGAGTTTGGCTTGGGACTTTTGACACTGCCGAGGATGCTGCCCTTGCATATGATAAGGCAGCTCTAAAGTTCAAAGGCACCAAAGCTAAACTTAATTTTCCGGAACGAGTTCAAGGTACATCTATTCAATTGGCCCATCTTCCAACAACTTCGAAACAAGAGCCTTCAGGATCTGCTCTTGCTAATCCTCCTCCACCTCCTCCAACATTGCCACATGAAAGCTTCCCAGATCTTTATCAATACGCTCATATCTTATCTAGCAATGATACTGATTTCTCTGCATATTACTCGAATCTAGTTAATGATCAAGCTTCTTACCCTCCACATTTATCATCATCTTCAGCTTTGTTGGAGCACCAACAACAACATAAACAAGATGACTTTTGGAGAAACTTTCATGGTAGTAATGCGAGTGATCACTAGCCACTAGTGTAATTTGCTACTTAATTTCAGTAACAATATTGATCAATTAAGTTATTAGATATTGTTATCTTTAAATTTGATTGCTTAATTTTAAGATCATTTTTATCATATTATTATTGGAACCCGATTGCTTTATTATCAAGCTGAATTACTATATAAAATTGGGTAAAATATATTATTAGCATTACTATATTTTGTTTTAAAACTAATGAAACAAAATAAGGTTAAATACTTAAAGTAGAAACACATATAGTTTTGTAATTATGTTTAAAATTAGAAAAAAATATTTATCTTATTCCTAATTGAGAAACTAATACGTTAAAAATTACTTTAATGAGCAGGTGTAAAAGAGCTTTAATATATTCCTAGTGATGAAGTTAAGTCTTCTCACGTTTATAAAAGTGGAAAAAAATAGAATATTTAAAATTTTATTGCATTATTATTTCATGGATTCTAATTAACACTATTAAACACACTATTATTTAAAAAATTTATGCATTGGACGTAAAATAAGAAATATTTTGTGTTTGTAGGAACCACACTTAGAGTACTAGAAGTGCCCTTTAAAAGTAAGTTCCGCTTATTTTTTTTAAATTATGCTATTATTAGGACTTAGTAACTTAATTAATGGATTGATACTCATTATATATATCTCAAGTCTCGTGTTATTAAAGGTATCAAATTAGTACTCTATTTCAAATATTGGTACCTTTATCGTCTAAATTGAAATTTTAATTTAAAATTTTGATCATGTGCCTAGCATGTAACATAAAATAGAAGATAATTTGGTTTTTAAGAATTTAAATTTATTTTATTTCCTCATCTTTCTCTCTTTTTTCCCTCTATAGATGTAACGCTATTTGAATTGGGCTATTAAATTAGCACATATTAATAAAAGCATATAATGAGTATTAAACCATTAATTTAGGTACTACTAAAATATCATAGCCTTATTTTTAAATACTTTGCATGCAAAATGATCCGTTCTAAAAACAATGTATTCTTTTTTTTGCTAAACTATATCATTGATTCTTAAACTTTAATTAAATTCACACTTAGTTACTCAAACTTTTAAATTTTACAATTTAATCCCAAAACTTTTAAAATTTTACACATAGGTCCCTAAACTTTTAAATCTTACAATTTATTCCACAAATTTTTAAAAATTTATGCATAAGTCTTAAAATTTTGATTTAAAAACATATATTTTAGCGCTTAAGATAGGAACATTATGAATTTTTAAAAGTTTGAAGATTAAATTATAGAATTTAAAATTTTAGGGACCTATATATAAAATTTTAAAAATTTAAAGACTAAATTATAGAATTTAAAAGTTTAAAAATTTAAGTATAAATTTAATTTAAATTTAAAGGCTAATGGTGTAATTAAACCTTCATTTTCCACTTATTTTCTGCTATTTACATCTCTATGTGCATGAACCAAGTGGGCCTTCACTTGTCTAAGAATGGCGGTTTAAATGGGCCAAATAAAGACCAAAAGGATGAAGCTTAAAAAGTAACACAAAACGACAACAAAAGAAGTACGTGTTACTGAGAAAGATAAGAACAAGAAGCGAGTAGGGCTGGCGTGTGATTATATCCTTATCTTATCCAGACAAGCACGTGATTGTGGACAAAAGTAGTGGAACCCTCGCCCATTCGATCTTCGTTATTTTTCTTTTGCAATTTATTATAAAAAATATATTTTTCACAAAATTCTAAAACGATAAGTTTGGTAACACAATTTTAGGGTAAAATACTACACTACTATATCTCATTGTTTGATCATTGCCTGATTCTGATTTTGACATGACGCTTTCAAACTTCTCGTATGGAGTATGTAATAGGATTGCAAAACTGAATACATCTTATTGATTAATTAATCATATAAATACGTCATGAGAATAACCAATAGTAATTAAAGATCCTACAAACTAGGAAGATGTTTAAACTAAATCTTATATATTTGGATGACAGCTATATACAGCTAATTATATTCAAATAATACAATCTGATATACAAGACTTTGTCAAGCAGGTAACTAACTCTATTATGCCCCCTAAGATGGAGCTCGGGAGAGAAGTCCAATCTTGTATTTAAGTTGAAGGAAACGTTATTGTGGAAGTGGCTTAGTAAGTGCATCAGTAAGTTGATCTTCATAAGAGACATGAGCGACACAAAGAGCACCATTTTGAACTTCATCCCGTATAAAATGAAAATCTATGGCAACATGTTTCATTCAGGAATGAAAAATTGGATTGGAACAGAGCTGAGTTGCCCTAATATTATCACAATAAATGACAGGGCAGTAGGGAAGGGAAATACCAAGATCAATCAAGAGATAACAAATGAAATTAAGTTCAGCACCGGTATTTACAACGGAGCGATACTCTGCCTCAGTGGAAGATCTAGCAACAGTCCGTTGCTTTTTAGAACTCCAAGAAATTGGATTTTTACCAAGATAAACAACATAAGCACTAGTTGAGAAAAAAGTGTCATTGTCCTCTACCCAATCAGCATCAGAAAAGGCTTGTAAATTGAGAGTAGAGTCTGAGAAAGCATGTGAACTCAGATTATAGTCTTTGTTGAGTTGTAAATCATCATCAATGGTGCCAAAAAGATAACGTAGTAGCCGTTTGACAAAAGACTATTGTTCAGTTGTTGGGCAATGCATATATTGTGACAGTTTTTTAACAGCGAAGGCGATATCACGTCTTGTTATTAGTAAATATTGGAGGCTCCCAACTACTTGGCGATACTCAGTTGGATCAGAAAAAGAAGAACCTGAGTTTAACATGAGAGTCGGACTGGTTGGTATGGGAGTAAGAACAGTCTTGGCATCTTGCATCTTGGTTTGAGTGAGAAGATCCATAATATATCGCCTTTTTGAGTGAGAAGCTTCAATGAAAAGAGTGGAAATGCAAGTGGGGCAGCTAGCGGAACAAATGCACAAGCAAGAGACGGGAAAGTTGCCCAATCAACCCAAACAAGCCAAATCTGTCACGATTCTTCGGAGTGGTAAGGTCGTTACTAAAAATTTACCTGAACTTTCTAATGATTTATCTTATAGTGCAGGTAACATGGAAGATGATAACAATGCTTCTAAAGAATTAGAGGAAATAGGTGACAAGCATGAAGAGCCTTCAAAGGCGAGAATTGGAGAGTCATCTAATCCACCTACTCTATACAAATCATCAGAGCCATATCGACCACCGGTACCATTCCCACACCGTTTAAAGGACAGTAAGCAAGATAAACAGTTTTCTGATTTATTTAACATGCTCTCTAAGGTTAATATTAATCTGCCATTGTTAGATGTAATTAGAAATATGCCTTCATATGCTAAATTTTTCAAAGAATTAAACACTAAGAAAAGAAGGTATGAGCTTAATGAGAGAGTAATCGTATCTAAAATTGCTAGTGCGGTGCTTCAACGCAACTTACCCCCTAAGTTAAAAGTCCAGGTAGTTTCATAATTGATATTACTATGGGGGATAGGAAAGTAGCTAAGGCTATGCTTGATTTAGGTGCTAGTATCAATTTGATGCCTTACTCGATTTTCTTGCAGCTAGGTTTGGGAGAGCTAAAACCAACAACGATGTCCCTGCAACTTGCGAACAGATCTGTTAAATATCCGAAGAGCATGGTTGAGGACTTACTTGTACAAGTAGATAAGCTAATCATACCTGTTGACTTTGTGGTTTTAGACATGCAAGATAATCCATCTTTGGACAAGGAATACACCATTCTTTTGGGAAGACCATTTATGGCTACTACCCAAACCATCATTGAAGTCCAAAGTGGAAAGTTGACAATGACAGTCTTAGGAGAGATGGTTCATTTTAAGGTTTTTGATTCATCTCCTTACCTGTCTATATCTGCTATTGATGAATGTTCGTTTGTAGAATGTTTAGATCCAATAATTCATGATACTTTTGTGCATGCTAGATTAGATGATAAATTGGAGGTAGCACTTACAGTTGGAGAGGTAGATAACATCTTAGACTATGAGACTAAGGAGTACAGTGATCTATTAGACAATGCCATATCATTAAATGACACTAGTATACCCTTAGATTTATTGGATGTCCCACATGATGATGAGATTGCTCCACCTGAATTGGAACTTAAGGAACTACCTAAGCATCTAAAATATGTCTTTTTGGGAGAGAATGAGACCTACCTTGTTATTATTTCATCTACACTCACCCAAAATCAAGAGGAGAAATTGATTGGAGAGCTTAGGAAGTATAAAAAAGCAATAGGATGGAGTATTGGGGACATTAGAGGCATTAGTCCGGCAATGTGTATGCATAAGATTAATTTAGAGGACGATGTCAAACTAGTTAAAGAAGCGCAAAGGAGACTAAACCCAATCATGCAAGAGGTAGTTAAGAAAGAAGTTTTGAAACTCCTAGCAGTAGGGGTAATTTATCCAATTGCTGATAGTAAGTGGGTTAGTCCTATTCATGTGGTACCAAAGAAATCTGGAATAACCATGGTTAAAAATGAGAAAGATGAATTAGTGCCCACTAGGATAATTACGGGTTGGAGGATATGTATTGATTTTCGTAAGCTGAATTTGTACACCAAAAAGGATCACTTCCCCCTCCCCTTCATTGATCAAATGATAGAAAGACTAGTTGGGCATGATTTCTATTGCTTTTTAGATGGTCTTTCAGGTTATTATCAGGTACCCATTGCTTCGGAGGATCAAGAGAAAACGACATTCACATGCCCATTCAGAACTTTCGCTTTTAGGAGAATGCCATTTGGACTATGCAATGCACCCGCCACCTTTCAGAGATGTATGATGTCGATCTTTTCGGACATGGTGGAGAAATTCATTGAGGTATTTATGAATAAATTTTCAATTTTCGGTAATTCCTTTGATGATTGCTTGCATAAATTGACTTTAGTATTAGAACGATGCATTGAATGCAATTTGATGCTTAGTTGCGAAAAAAGTCATTTTATGGTCCAACAGGGCATAGTGCTAGGACATGTCATATCTAGCAAGGGAATTGAAGTTGATAAGGCTAAGGTAGATTTAATTGCAAAATTGCCTCCACCGACATCTGTTAAGGGTATACGAAGTTTCCTAGGACATGCAGGTTTCTATAGACGGTTTATTAAGGATTTTTTCAAAATTAGTCGTCCATTATGTAATCTATTGTCCAAAGATACTTTATTTGATTTTGATAATGAATGCCTTGTTGCTTTTAATGCTTTAAAGGATAGGCTTACTTCTGCACCTATAATTGTTGCTCCTAATTGGTCTTTACTGTTTGAAATCATGTGTGATGCATCTGATCATGCTATAGGAGCTGTTTTGGGGCAAAGAGTGGATAAACGATTACATGTTATATATTATGCTAGCAAAACACTCAATGACGCCCAAGTTAATTACACCACCACTGAAAGAGAGCTATTGGCTGTTGTGTTTTCACTTGATAAATTTAGGTCTTACTTGGTAGGAACTAAAGTTATTGTTCATTCGGATCATGCTGCTTTGAGATATTTATTGACTAAACCGAATGCTAAGCCTAGACTCATTAGGTGGATCCTACTTTTACAAGAATTTGACCTAAAGATCAAAGACAAGAAAGGTACTGAAAATGTGGTAGCTGATCATCTGTCTAGGTTGATTACTGAGTATGAATATGTTGAAGGTGAAAGTAAGGATACAATCATTGAAACCTTCCCTGATGAACAATTGTTTACAATAGGTCTGAATCCATGGTATGCTGACATTGTTAACTATCTAGCTAGTGGTATTTTGAGACATAACATTACTTTTCAGGAAAAGAAAAGGTTTTTCAGTGTTTGCAGGCAATACTTTTGGGATGACCCGTATTTGTTCAAGTTATGTCAAGATCAAGTCATCCGGAGGTGTGTGCCAGAAGAGGAACATGAGAACATCTTAACCTTTTGCCATGAGCTACATTGCGGGGGCCATTTTGGTGGTAAGAAAATGGCCCTAAAGGTATTACAATCCGGTTTTTATTGGCCTACTTTATTTAAAGATGCTAACATGTTTTGTGTGAGATGTGATAGATATCAAAGGACCGGTAACATAGGTAAGCGTAACGAAATGCCTTTGACGTCTAATCTTGTAGTAGAGTTATTTGACGTGTGGGGGATTGACTTCATGGGTCCGTTCCTCCCATCTTTTGGCTACATTTACATACTAGTCGCTGTTGACTATGTTTCAGAGTGGGTAGAAGCGATACCCACTAGAACTAATGAAGCTAACGTTGTTGTTAAATTTTTGAAGGATAACATTTTTAGTGGATTTGGCACACCGAGAGCGATTATTAGTGATGAAGGCAACCACTTTTGTAATAGACTCTTCGATGGGTTATTGAAAAAATACAACATTTCTCATAGAATGGCTACCCCATACCATCCCCAAACTTTGGGGCAAGTGGAAGTGAGCAACCGACAGATAAAAGGGATATTGGAACACACAGTGCGCCCCTTAAGGAGAGATTGGTCAATTAAATTGAATGATGCCTTGTGGGCATATCGTACAACGTACAAAACTCCAATTAGCATGAGTCCCTACCGGCTAATTTTTGGTAAAGCATGTCACTTACCGGTTGAGCTAGAACATAGGGCTTATTGGGCTATTAAGAAGCTCAACATGGACATGGAAAAAGCTAGGAAAAAACGATTACTCCAACTGAGCGAACTTGAGGAAATTCGGGACGAATCTTACGAAAATGCCAAGATCTACAAGGAGCGTACTAAGCGCTATCACGATAAAGGGCTCCTCGGTAAGTATTTCGTTCCTGGAATGAAAGTTCTATTATACAATTCACGTTTGCATTTGTTTCCAGGAAAACTTCATTCTAGGTGGAGCGGACCATACACAATCGCTAACGTACTTCCACACGGAGTG
The DNA here is from genome assembly GCA_029378325.1 of Elaeagnus macrophylla. Classification (NCBI taxonomy): domain Eukaryota; kingdom Viridiplantae; phylum Streptophyta; class Magnoliopsida; order Rosales; family Elaeagnaceae; genus Elaeagnus; species Elaeagnus macrophylla. The sequence goes on along the minus strand of CM055640.1, from coordinate 62,824,849 downwards.
ATCGAGTTGCTCAATCCAAAAATGCAAGAACCGTTTAAGGTAAACGGGCATCGTGTCAAGCCATATTTGGAAGGAGACAACAATTTAAACAGCATCGATTTAATAAGTCACCTCGATGAATAGACACGAGAGCAGCCACATCTTGCTAAGACGTTAAACTAAGCCCTTAATGGGAGGCACTCATTCGGTATCGTATCTCTTTCGTTGTTTTAATTATTTTATTATTATTTTTTTTATCTTATTTTTAAGTTTTTCAAGGCAATGAGGACATTCCCAAATTTTGGTTGGGGTTGGATGCGTTGCAACGTTTCCAAATTTAAAAAAAAAAAAAAAATTCAAAAAATTGTGTGCGCCGCAGCGGGGAAAATTTGTGCTGCGGCGTGATACTTCATGTTTCAAAACAATTTTCAAAAATAAGTGTGCGCTGCGGCGGGGACAATTTGTGCCACGGCGAGGGACTCTCTATCTAGAGCCAAATTTTCAAAAACATGTGCGTGCTGCGGCGGGGAATATTTGTGCCGCGGTGAGGAACTTTCTGTTTCAAGCACAATTTAAAAATTTTAACTGCGCCGCGGCGGGGAAAAAGTCATGCCGCGGCGCACCTATGAAACTTGGGCAGAAAAGGCACTCAGGACAAAATAATTTCATTTCAAAATTTTCCCACACTTTCTCTCCTTTTCTCCCATTTTCTCTACACTCTTCTCTCAAATTTCTTCCAAATCTTCACCAAAATCTAAACTTTACTCCACCAATTCTTTAATCCAACATTGCTAACACCTTTTTATCATTCAATTTCATCAGATTTGCTTCAAGGATCAAGATTCTCTCCAATTCAAGAATTAGGGTTTCAAGCAAAAATTTGGGGGTTTTTCCTTCAACACTTCAATTGCATTCCAAAGAGGTAAAATTCGTCACATTTCTTCTTCAATTCAGTATTAATTTTCTAGAATTGTGAAATTTTATCTGAATTTGGAATTAAGTGGAATTTTGGATAAGAGGGAAGCAAAATTTTTGGGATTTTTCTGCAATTTTTGGAAATTAGAGTTGTTAGTTGAATCTATTAAGTTTAAGAATTGAAATGGCCCCTAAAAGAAATGCTGGTGATAGTAGTCGTTCAAAGAAGAAAGGAAAAGTGGTTGAGGATCGAACTTATGACGCCTCTCGGTTTGTAAGCCGAGAAGCGCAAGAGCGGTACGAGGGTGCCGCCAAAAGGAATAAAGGATTTGTAAATGAAAGAGGAATGGATTTTGGGAAAGTAGGAGTAATGGGCATTTCGGATATAGTTGAGAGATTAGGTTGGAAAAAATTCGCATACGCTGGTGTGAATTCGCTGGTTCGGGAATTCTATGCAAATGTCCCGGAAGCGCGAGATGGAATGGTTTGGGTGAGGGGCGTTGAAGTCCCCTTCAATAGAACTGTGATCAACTCATACTATGGGTTAAGGGATATGCATAATAGCGCATATGAAACCTACTTAACGCAGGTTGATTACGATGAAGTAATTAATACCTTGAACGATGGTTATGGTGAGTGGGAATATAAGGGGGAAATGGTAAACATCTTTCAAGCCAAGCACTTAAGGACCCATTCTCGAATTTGGCAATATTTTGTTTGCTCTAGATTAATGCCGACTCGGCATTACAGTACAGTCTATCGGGAAAGGGCTATCCTTCAATTTGCTATAGAGACTGAGCGGTCAATAGACGTGGGAATGGTGATACAACAGAGGGTTGTGTACTCGACTGAGCACCACAACATTAGTTACTTCTTTCCCCAACTCATAACTGTCCTTTGTGTTAAACACGGAGTCAAATACGACACGGGCGAGGTCTTATTGCAGCCAGCTGAAACATTAACTTTCGCTTACATGCAACACCTTACAAGCGGAACAAAGGCTGGGCAAGGAAGCAGGAAAGGTGATTCTTCAAAGAACGCTTCTACGAAAGACAAGTTGGTAAACCTAGAAGCGAAGGTTAATGAAATGCGTCAATACCAATCCCAACAACAAGCATGGCTCAGTGATTGTATGAAGTATCAACACGAGTATCAAGGTCTACTCCACCAAATGATTAGCTGCCAATTGACACCTAGTGGAATAGACCTCACCCAATTCCAGCCACCTCCACAATATTTGGGCCATGACTTCACAATTAGACAACCGGCGGATCAACCCGAGGAAGACAATGATCAACCCGAAGACATGGAGGACTGAGCCTCCTATTTGTAATTTTCTTTGGTTTAATTTTATTTTTATTTTATTTTGGACTAATTTTCTTTTTCTTTTATTTAGTTTTATTTTCCTTTATTTTATTTTAGTTTGAATTGTTTAACTTTGTTTAATGTTTTCTGTTTTTCATTTGACTTAGTTTTAATTTAAATTTGGATCTGAATTGGGATGTAAATCTTTGAGGTTTCATACATGTTTCTTGCACACTAATTGCTTCATCATGAGAAAAGCATGGAACAATGAACAAGAGCATATGTGTAGTATACATAATCTCATACGAAAGGGGGGTAACTTCTCTCACTTTTATCTTAATTTCTTTTATTTTTCTTTTTAACATTGAGGACAATGTAGGAATTAGGTTAGGGGTGGGAAAAATATTCCATGAGCATGAAATTGACTAAATTTAAATTTTTAACTTTTGTCACTTGAATTTTGTTAGGATAGTGTCGTGTCTACTTGAGTCAATCCGGAAGTCTATGATATTAACATGATTGTAATGATGGTGATATATGAAAGAAATTAAATTTTTACCTAATAACGAAGCACATAAATGTTAGATTTACCTAATTTGAGGATTTTGTGGTTTATGTGGTAGTTTATATGGTTAGTACGACTATTTTGATTTGTGCAATGTATGCATGTTTATGATATATTTTAAGTCTCAAAAAGCTGTAGAACTCATTTGAAAACCCATTGAAGCGAAATAATAAAATTAAATGCCACTTAGAAAGTGATTTAGGTCATCTTTGGACCATTTGGACTTTTCAAGCCTTCCCGTATTATTGTTTTATCCATAGTTCACCCTTGAACTCAACATTGACATACGTTGTACTACCCTTAGTTATAAGAGTACTCAATGTAATATTTGATTTTCATGAGCAATTATGTTATATTTATCTTGCTTCATCATGTTAAAAAAAATATATGATGATGATGATGATTGAAATAATAAGCAAGAATAAAAAAAAGAAGGGAAAGAAAATCAAGCAAAGGATCCAAGGGACATATGGAATTTATAGGAGGATGAATAAGAACACTTGGTGGAAAAAGTTGAAAATAAGTTTGTAAAATGAGAAGTACTCTAATCCTAGTGAAAATATTATTTCCGTACTTTCATAATCACACACCTAACCACAACTTTACAAGCTTAATGAAGTCCTATTGATTCTAGGTAGTTTAATTTCTATATTAGTGGAGATAGATTTGAAAAGTGAGCATATGAAGGTTGGAAGTGCAAAATTCTCATTCATATTTTACTTGCACATTTATGAGATATTAAAATGTAATCTATGAATATCATGCATGACATGATCAGATAGTGTAACTAACGGGTATGTGGTTTGATTGGTTGTTCAAAATTCGATCACTAAAATGGATTTGATATTTGAGACATATGCATGGATTGATTCAAGTATGTCTTGAGTCTTTATTTAGTTTTGTTAGTTACGATGTTTGCGGGTATCATCACTGGAAACCCTCACGAGACTATAACTCGTCCATTAGGGCCACCTAGGGGTTTAAAGGCTTGTTGCAGACGCTAAATGCAACCGTGACAATCTACAGAAGTGATTCTAGTTAGTTTAGTTTATTGGTTTTACTTTAATCTTTAGATCGCTCCTATTGCTAGAGACTAGCAAGAAGCTAGTTGGGGGTTGTGATGAGTGCTCGAAAAGTACTAATATTTCGTGATTAATTGTGCTTAATTGTTTAAAATATAGATTTGTTATGATTGTTTACTTGATTATTTTCATAAATCTATCCATTCGGAATCACGAGTATGTTTTAGTGCATTTAAGGTATTTTTAGCGTCAAATGAGTCAAATAATGAAAACACGTAAAGACGTAACACTTACGGCGCTCTGATCACGAGTTACGGGCTAAATAAGACAAATATGTAAGCCTTACATAACGAGCCATCACATATATAAGGGGAGAAACATGAGGAAAAGGAAGTCAACACGCGCCGCAGCGAGGAAAAGTCATGCCGCGGCGGGGAGCTCTTGAATTTTGACCATATTTTCAGAATTTGTGTTGCGGCGCGGCGGGGAAAATGCATGCCGCGGCGCGCCTATTCCTATTGCAATCAGGATTTGTGTAAACCCTTACATCTATAAATACCCCCTTAGAGTCCCCCTTACATACAACTTGAATACAACTCTTACACATTACAATTTTGCAACCAAACACTACATTCAATTAGTTTTGGGAGTTTTGTTACACTAAAACGAAGCGAGAGAAACTATTCTAAAGATCCAAGGAAGCCGTCGACGATCGACGCCATCCCATCCATAAGCGGTATTTAGATCTAGGTTTTCCTTATTATAGAATTATATTTTCTTCTTCTTTCGTTGAAGTGTATGATCATATTTTATTTGTTTATGAATATTAATATGAACATGAGCGGCTAGTTTCATTATGGATGCTTAGTTTGTGTTGCCATGTTTGCTAGAATTGTGTATGGTGTATTCTATTGATTTAATATAAACGAATTACCTTTTGATTAAGAGCATGTTTAGATATTTAATTATGAATTATCATGGGCCAATTTGAGATTCGTAGTTAGGTTGAAAGATTTGAGAATCTAGTTATAGGAACGTCACCTTAACTTAATTCCGAAACACTTAATCAAAGCTTCAAATTAGTGACTTAGTCATAGCATTAGTTTGATTGGCATATATTTCCTTGCGCATAATTTGATTGCTATTTGATTTACCCCGACCGAAGGCAGTTAATTAGTTAATCAACAAAGAGATTTACCCCGACCGCAGGCAGTCTCGTAATTAAAAAGAAAGCCGGTAATATTGTTTAGTTAGAACGTTTATGTTATTTCACCATACCTTTTCGATGCAAGCATGGCTAACCAAACTAAACGTCCATACATCCTCCATTGATTTTTAATCCATATTGAATTGATTGTTAAATTACGATTTTGTTTTCGTTTAATTGATCGTATCATTGTTCTCGTTACAAATCAAACACCTTTTTACAGTTTTACTAGGTTTAGGACTCTAATTGCTTAGAGTTTTAGTTTCACTAGAACTCTATTTAATTAGTTTATTTTTGTTAGAACTCTATTTAGATTAAGAAGACAGTTATTTAGAACCACTGCAATTCCTTGAGAGACCGACCTTGGAAGTTGCTTATCACTTTTCTACGAGTGATTCGTACATTTGCGAGTACTAAATTTATCACATCAAGTTGCCAAGTCTGCACTGCGTATATAATAGGTAAAATGTTTGCCCATGCATACATCCTCACACAACTGAGCACGTACACTTAGTATGGACTAAACTGTGCACATTTCGATCGATCAAAGTGCTAGTTTGATTGATTGAGTTTAATCTGGATGCTCTCGAGTTGAGTTTTGTGATAACTGGATCGATCTAACATTTGGTTGATCGATCGATCGAGTTAGTCGTTGATCGATCGATCAAGTCAATCATTGATCGATTGATTGAGTGAGGTTCTCGATCGATCGAGATTGGTTAGATTGATTGAACATTAATCAAGTGGTCTTGGGTTAATTTTCTGAATTGTTGAGCGTAGGTAGATTGATCGAGTTGGGTTCTCGATCGAGTTCAATCTGGATGCTCTTGGGTTGAGTTTTGTGATAATTGGATCGATCTAACATTTGGTTGATCGATCGAATCAATCGTTGATCGATCGATCAAGTGAGGTTCTCGATTGATCGAGATTGGTTACATAGATTGAATATCGATCGAGTGATCTTGGGTTAATTTTATGAATTGTTGAGCGTAGGTAGATCGATCGAGTATATGTAGATCGATCGAGATGAAGTATTCGATCGATCGATGTGTTTTGATTATTTGTTCCACTTTTCTTGCTTACCAATTTGACCTATTTAATGTTAAAAGCATAATCCTTATATGAGTAGAATTATTGTGGAAGTATAATCCTTGTATGAGTGGAATTGTTGTGAAAGCAAAATCCTTGTGTGAGTAGAATTTGGCTTCATTATTAATTCTCCATTAGGTCAAATTGGACTCTACAAAAATAACTTTTGTTAGAGAAAAATACATCACATTAAACATAATATTTTCTACATCTGATTGAGCTTTTAAAAGAAAAATCTTCTTCTCTTCATCTATTAATCTTAGGCACTCTCTTTATTTAATTGTTCAAACATATTATGTGGTTGTGTTTGAATAATTCATATGCCTAATTGTTCTTCATGATATTCACCTTTACATGATCATTTTAGGGTTTGCTACCTGATTTATTTTTTACATCGTATGCTATTGAATCTGCTAGTTAAGATTTTCATTATTGAATCTGCTCTAGGACACACTTTGCACTTGTGTTATTTGTGTTGACTTTTCAGGTACGAAATGTGACGTGTTCGGTATTTTATGTGACTCAAAATTATGGAAGTTGACAAGTTCGATTGATCTTTTGGGACTCAAGTAGATCAAAACGTTAGTTTGAATCTAGATACCTAGCTTGTAGAGGCTATAAAAGGAGCGACAACTCGTAAGTAAATTATATAAGGGGGATTTATTTGTGAAAGGTAGTCTAAGACCTGAGCTTGTAATTGAACAATGATTTTTATAGTGGATAGTTAGGTGGTCCGATGGACCGGTGATTTTCCTCTTAGATCATTGTTATGGACTAAGTTGTTTCTACCTAAAAATGTAGTGTGTTATTCTTTAATTTTGCATTTTATTTTTACACGCGATTGCATGTCTGGCCGTTGTGTTTAGGTTACATAATTAAAATATGTTAAAATTGAAAATAACCTATTCACCCCCCTTTAGGTATATTTGATCTATAACTACAAACTTTCAATTGACATCATAGCGGGTCACTAGATAAACTTAGTGTTGCCTAGGACCTTGTTATGGATCATTTGAGAGAGAGTTCTTCTACAACCCGTCCACCCTACTTTGATGGGTCTAACTATCCATATTAGAAAGCTCGTATGAGAGCCCTTTTACACTCCTTAGATGAAAGTGTATGAAATTCTGTGCTTTATGGTTGGGAGCCACCTATGGTTACCAAGGATAAAGTAGTCACAATTAAGCCTAGGATTGAATGGACTACTGAAGATAAAATTGGTAGTTGTTTGAATCAAAAGGAAATTAATGCCATATTTATGCTATGTCACAAGATGAATTTTGACGCATTTATGATGTTGAAACTGCTAAGGCTGCTTGGGACACTGTAGTAGCTTCCCATGAGGGCACGTCCCAAGTTAAACAAACTAAACTCCGCATGCTAGCTACTAAGTTTGAAAATCTTAGAATGGAGGAGGATGAAATATTTTTTAAATTTTTTGCTAAATTATGTAATATTGCTAACTCATCTTCAAATCTTAGAGATAAAATTGATGAACACAAGTTAGTTTGAAAGTTCTTATGCTCACTACAAGAACACTTTCAAGCAAAAGTCACTGCCATAGAAGAAAGCAAATACATTGACACCATCAAGATTTAAGAACTCATTGGTTCAATTTCAACATTTGAGATGAACCTTCGAACACCCAAAAGGAACACAGGTGTTGCTTTCACAACCACCAACATGGATGATGATGATAGTGATGATGTCATGAACGATGAAGATCTACTCATCCTAGCTAAAAAACTCAAGAAAATGTTCAACAGAAAGGATCTACAAATTAAAGAAAAATTAAGCAATACAAGAGATCGTAAGAGAAGAGAACTCATGCTAATGAGTTCAGAAGGTAAGAAAACTAAACCCAATGGACCTAAATGTTTTGAATGCAATAATTTTGGTCACTATGCAGTTGAGTGTGCTAACAAAAAGAAGAAAGTAGGAAAGGCTTTCAATGCTACCCTTAGTGACTCGGAAAGTGATTAGGACCAAGCTAGTGGTTCAGATTATCGTAACACTAACTACGTAACTTTTACTGCAACTGTTGATGGATACTCTAGTAAATCTGACTTTGACTCAGATAATGAGGGAAGTAAATATATCTTGCTAAATTTAATATAAACAGTTTTGAGAAACTCTTTCTAGACTTAATTAGTTGCAAGAAAGAAAAAGATAGACCACACTGAACATAATATTTTCTACATATGATTGAGCTTTTAAAAGAAAAACCTTCTTCTCTTCATTTATTAATCTTAGGCATTCTCTTGATTTAATTGTTCAAACATATTGTGTGGTTATGTTTGAATAATTCATATGCCTAATTGTTCTTCATGATATTGAACTTTACATGATCGTTCTAGGGTTTGCTACCTGATTTATTTTTTACATCGTATGCTATTGAATCTGCTAGTTAAGATTTTTCATTATTGAATATGCTTTAGGACATACTTTGTACTTGTGTTATTTTTGCTAACTTTTCAGGTACGAAATATAACATGTTCGGTATTTCGTGTGATTCAAAATTATCGAAGTTGAGGGGTTCGATTGATCTTGTGGGACTCAAGTAGATCAAAACATTGGTCCAAATCCAAAAACCTAGCTTAGGGAGGCTATGAAAGGAGCGACGGCTCGTAAGTAAATTAGATAAGGGGGATTTATTTGTGAAGGATAGTCTAAGACCTGAGCTTGTAATTGAACATTAATTTTTATAGTTGATAGTTAGGTGATCCGATGAACCGATGGTTTTTCTCTTAGGTCATTGTTGTGGCCTAGGTTGTTTCCACCTAAAAATCTAGTGTGTTATTCTTTAATTTTGTATTTTATTTTTACACGTTATTGCATGTCTGACAGTTGTGTTTAGGTTACATAATTAAAATATGTTAAAATTAAAAATAACATATTCATCCCCTCTAGGTATATTTGGTTTGTAACTAAAAACTTTCAATAATACACAATTTATCGTAAAAAAAAAAATGGCCAGCAGTTTGAAGGATTTAAAATAGCTGGAATAGAATGATATGAGAGTAGAGAAAAAAAGGCTTAGAATAAAGACAAATGATGAAATAAAATGGGTTTAGGTTTGGAGTAGATAAGAGCTTCAAAGAAGCTCTAATACCTACAAGTGAAATTGCCTCTTCTCCGCACTTTAGGTTTTTTATTATATTAGTTTTAATTTAGTTTTATTTGATTTGTTAAATTGTGATTTTTTTGCCCTAATGAATCAATTGGCATGATTGGGCCAATTTTTTAAAAAAAAATTCTCAAAATTTTAAAATCCTAAAATGTCTCTTAAAAATGGATCATGTGTCAATCGTGTAACTAACTTTGTTAAAATTCTTATAAAAATGTAAAATTTAAACTTCAGATCATTTATTTTAATTGTTGAATTAAATCTACCTACTTAAAAAATTATAGGATTAATATATTATTTACTCATAATTATAGAATTATTTTGATCCAAAATCTCGTATATATTTGTTTTACGTGATTAATCATAAAGTGAAAATTATATACTTAAAAAGATTTCTTTCATATTTGACTTTGTTTAGGGCATATAGATCTTTTGACCCTTATTAGTAATTAATTCATTGTATGTAACTGTATTGTATACATGTACAAGAACGTTATTGTATATATTTATATAATGTACAATACTGTTTTGAGAACAGGAGAATTAATAACGAAAAAACTAACTAAAAAGATTTTTAATAGATGAAACAAATACAAGAGTTTATATAGATAAATATAAGTTTAATATGTAGGGTCATAGATGAAACTTAACAGCTAGACATGAATCATCTAGCATACTTAACCAATAATAAAAAAAAATATGCATTGTGGGAATGCTAAAAATACTTATTTATATCCTATGTTATACAATTAACTAAACTTTACTTTTTCTAATAATTGACATGTGACAATGTAGTTTCTAAAATATTTTTTTTATTTAGAGAAACTTAATTTAAGAGAGAAAATACACATGTCAACCACAAAAGTGAAGACGTCATTACCCATTTGTGTTCCTCTTTTGGCTCTTTCTATTTTCTTTTCTTTTTTACCTAAGATAAAAGATTCTTTTGGGTTATCTCAATAGACAAACTTTGGTGTTTTATTAGGACCTACAAGAGCAGTTTTTTACTCAAATAGCACATATTTAAAGAAAATAGATTTTTTTTATTACCTAAATAGCACTATTTTAGATTAAAACGTTAAGTTTCATTGAAGAATTAGATGAGTTTTATCATAATATTCTTTCCTTCATTCTTTTGATTTATAAATGTATAAAGCTTACAATATTTTTTAGAAAATTTTATAAGGCTTCCAAAACTCAAACTTATGATAATTCAATTTTTATGTAACTATATTGATCCTTTGGATGATGTAATTAATTATTAAATTATATTTATTTTTATGACTTTGATACCAATTTCTTGCTCATTTCTTGCGCTTTGTATGCAAATTAGACATTTTTAATTAAATTTATATTTTCAAATAAGTGTCTAAATATTATATTATTTTGATGAATAAATTTACTTTATATATATATATTCTGAACAATTACAATCTTGATCATGATATTCATTGTGTAAATTACATTGTTCAAATCCTGATGATAAAAGTTATTCTTTAAAATATTGGACCTCTCTTTAATTTGTTAAATCTATTAATTCTAATCTTGTTATAAGTTTCTGAATATTGTCTCTCATTATTTTTTGTTTACTTTTATCTTCCTATATATTCTTTAAATAAATAAAATTCAAAGATTAAGTTATCAAATTATATGTCATTTACTTGAACAAAAAATTGCATAAAAAAATTTCTTAAAATTATCCCTATCTAGTGATCTATTAAATATAATATACTAGAAATATAATCAGCATAAAAATCTAAAATAGTGTCAAATCTTTTGAAAATTTTCAAACAGGTTTTATAACATTCACCATCAAAGTATTGCTCTAAATTTTTCATAAATTTTGTTTCAAATAATTATATATCGATCATGATTTTCTTTTATAAATAAGCTGCAAACAAATATTAAACATTCAAGATTCTTAATTGGCCTAAGGTTATGATTATCATACCTGAATTTGATGGGTCCACTACGGTCTTCCCTTCTTCTATTTGTCTCCTTTCATTGCACCTAATATGTCTCAACTTGCTTCAATCTTCAAAACCAACCTGGTTACAGAGAAGCCCTTGCATCCGTACATATTTATGGTGTACAAATTTAACTTACAAAAAAATGAGAAAAGAGTGACTTCACTCCATTTTATTCAAGATATGATAACTATTACAACCTAAGGCCAACTACAAACCTTGAAAGGATTATTAACTACTCATTACTTGAAAATACATAACTTCTAGATTATACATTAGTTAAGATTAAAAATTTTCAGCGTATGCTCTATAGAGGTATTGGTGTGTGTTGTAGATAAGAGATAAGAGTTCCTTTTATAGACATAAGAGTCTCTTTTACAATAATTATCCTACTGTTCCTTGGCATGTATTGCCGAAAAGGTGTGGGTTCTACATTTTTATTTTCTTTGTTGCTTTCCTGCTGACAGGACTTCTTCACTATTCTTCGTCTTTTTCTGCCGATAGCTTTGATGACATTTCTTCGTCTTCTCTTATTTCTTATGCAGAAAAGTATATTTATGATATGTGCTAACCTTTCTGGCATAGAAACAAAAAAAAAAAATTCTTGTTTCTTGACTAGCTTCTAAATTGTTGTAGTTGAAATTTGCTTCAAATTTACTGATTTTCTCACTATCTTCTTCAGTGATAGTCATATTGCTATGAAAAATGATGATTATTTTAGTGGTGAAATAATTTACTTTGATTTCAGTAGAGTTGTCAATCTTCCTGATTTCATAGTAAATTTAACCTAGCATTTGACCTCTAGATATATAGAATTTTTCTGTATTAAATTCCTTTTCTGGCATTGCTTTTGACTTGGGCACTACTCTGCTCGTGTTAGCAATATTTATTTTGATAAAATGATAAGGACTAATACAAACTTCATCATTCTAATTCATTAAATAAGTGAAGAATCTAAGATAAACAGGCTTATTACCTGCCATAATCTTCTTTCTAAAACTTTTTATGGCTTTTTTAAAATTTTCAAGAAAATAATTTTATTCGTTTAAATTAATCCCTAGATAAAGGTTCTCGATTAATCCTGCATGGTATGCTCTGTATATGAAGATAAGATCTGCTCCTTCGAAGATGTTAAATTTGCTTTCAATTGGATAATCCTTCTCTACAATGTAGAACTTCATATCTTCTTGTGTTCTTGGGTAGACTTTCTAGCCACATTGAATAGACTTAATCATTGAATTTTGCTGAGGTTTCTATAATAATCTTTTTCTTCTTCAAATTCTGAAATTTGTCTAGGAGATATTTTTCTGAATAAAACTAGTGATCTAACCACTTTTCCTAAAGTTCTTAACTTGCTGATTGAAGCTAGTTGTTGTTGCAATGTTGTGGAATAATTCTTTACAACTTCTTTTGGATTTATAAGCTTTGGTGTCTTATAGTTGGTATAACTTCCTTTAGCTTCTATACTATTGGTAAAAGCTCTATAAGTTACTCTACTAATTCCTATTATTACTCTACTTGTCTCTACCCAATTATTATAAATTCTAGGGTTTGGTCCATTGTAGACTACATAAAACTTCTTTTATTCTATTTTTTCAACTTCATTAGCCCAATTAAGTTTTTCTTTTCCTTTATTAGAAGTTTTTTCTTCTTTTTAACTGTTAGGTTCTTCCATTTTGATATGAACTTTTTCCTCAGAAGTCTTTTCAAAAATTTTAGGTTCTGATAATTGTTTTGAGTAATTAAGTTTTTTCTTTATATTACCTGTCTTGATAAGAGCTTTATCAAGATTTAAAAGTGCAAGTTATTCCTCAAGAATTTTTATCTCCTTTTCTTTTATCTTGATCTTAAAATCAATCTTCTCCATTCCTGTAATCATAAAAATAATTAATGGTGCTAATTCTCTAGTTAATGCATATGCTAAACTATTTTTAGTTCATGGCAAATGTTCTACATCAAACTTATAATAGTTGAACCATTGTTGTCATCTGATGAGTCTTCCTTGCTTATAGTATCCTGCAACATTAGTTCTTAAAAAATGTCCAAAATTTTTATTATCAATTCTAACTATAAACCTTGAATTTATTACATATATTACAAACTTTTTAATAGCCTTTTTTACAAGTAGATATTCTTTTTCATTACTATGATAATTTCACTTAGGGCCTTGAAAAAATCTTGAAGTAAATCTACAAAGATATTCATCTTCGTCATCAACTTTTACTTTTAATACTGCTTCTCAATATTCATGTGAAGCGTCTGTTTCTATTATTATTTTATAATCTGGTCCTGAATGATATAGGGTTGGTAAATCTTTTACTTGTATTTTTACATTTTTCATATATTTAGTGTCTTGGCCATTCCATTGCCAAACATATTTTTTTTTTAAATTTTGTTTGTAATGGTTTTCTTATTTCTATTAACTTTTTTATGTAAGCTTCTGCATATGTTAAACATCTTAAAAATATTTATAATTGATTTTTGTCCTTGATTATATTGAAAAAAATACTGACAATGTCTAAGTAATACTTTTGTAAATTATCACTAAATACCAATATATCATCTATATAAACACAATAAAATAATACTTTTGTAAATTATCACTAAATAACAATATATCATCTATATAAACACAACAAAAGTTATGAAATTTTTTAAACACATTATCCATATATCTTTGAAAAATTTCTGGTGCTTGTTTTAAACCAAATGGAACAATCGTCCATTGGAATTGCCCTTGTGGACAACTGAAAGCTGTTAACTTTTGTGATTCTTCATCAAGTCTTATTTGCCAAAATTTACTTTTACAATCAAAAATTAAAAAATACTTTTTTTCTTTAATAAGTTATAGAAGTTCTTCTTTCTTTGAAATAAAATAACCATCGTCAATAGTTTTTTTATTTAAGGCTTTAAAATTTATAACCATTCTTTTCTTTCCTCTACTTTTTTCAGCTTCTTTTTCTATTAAGAAGGCTGGTCTTGAATGGAGTGAATTATTGAAAATAATTACCTTTAATTCCAAAAGTTCTTGAATTTATTTTTCGAATTCTTCTCTATCTTCTGGAGTGTAAATTATAGGTTTTACTCTAATGAATTTTAAGGGGACTTTTAATTTTATAGTTGTCATTTCATTTGATTTATTAATATTTGGGTCTAAAGAATTTTCTAAACATATTTTTCTTAATAGTGTTCTTACTCCTGTTAGGGCTTTATCTTCTTGAATTTCATTTAAGAAGGGGTTTTGGTTAACCTCTATATCTAAAGAAATATTTTCTAAATATAATTTTTGTTACTCTATATTCTCACCACGTTTTCGCTTTTTGTGTTGGGACATAAAAGTGGGCGATGAAACAATTAAAGCTTTTCTTATTTTTGATACGTATATAGTTTCATCTTCTAGGGTTGTCAAACTTATTCTGTCTAAGTATTGAGTAAAAAGTTGGTATAAATTTAAAAAGTTATTTCCTAGTAAAATATCAACGTCAATTTCTTGTTGATATATTGTGGGTATATGAAAGATTTTTACTCCTACCAATATATATGTATCTTTTAAGACTTTATTAAGATTTATTGTAGTATTATTTGTTATCCTAACTATTAGTTCTCTTGGTGACTATTTTGAAAGTTCTTCTAAAAATCATATTTACTAACTACACACATACTTGCACATGTGTCAATATATGCATGTAAATGATAATTATTACATCCTTTAAATTTTAATCATATTTTTATATAGGTGCTATTGTATTTGTTATACTTAATAACTCATCCATTATTAAGAATCAAATTCTGAATTAGAGTCAAATGTTTTTGAATCTGTTATTTCTTCTTCAATTTCTTCTAATAGAAAAATACTGCACGTATCATCTATGTCATATTCTTCTATAGGCTCTAATTCCATTCTAAAAGCTTATTCTAGGATCTTTGCTTTCTGTGGAAATTCCCTTTTGAATTCTTTTTTATGTTGAAGTCTATTAGGACATTCGTTTGCGTAATAACCTTCCTCATTACATATCCAATATCTACATTTTTTCTTTCCAAATGTACAATAATTTTTCTTTTCTAGTATATTAAATTTTCTTCTTCTAAAATATCTTTGTTTATAAGGTTCTTTGTTATACCTTCTTTTATATTTTTGAAAATTTTGCTTTCTAAACTTATATCTTCTGAATTTTTTATATCTTTTTTGTCTCTTATATTTATTATAAGATTCTATAATACATCTATACTTTTCTGTCATTCTAAAATCTTTTGTGTCACAATAAATTTTATCATTTCCTCTGACCTATTTATATTCTTTCTTTTCTTGACATTTTAGAATTATCCAGTTCTTAAGGCTTCTAATTCTTCATTCTAATATATCAGGTATATTTTCTCTATTATTATTTCATCATTCTGTCATTGTTTTATGTAGTATTCCTGGTAATTTTTGAAAAAATATTTTTTTATAAGTTTCTTGCATAGAGGGTAGTAGTTTGTGATAATACATTTTGTATTCACATATAAACGAATCTATATAAAACATATTACATATCTCCATATTAGCTAAATGTCATTTGGCTTCATTTATTTCGTTTTTACTAGATTTGATGATACGTCTACCTTTATCTTTTTCAATGAATTCTTTATATATTTCATTAACTATTGTTTCTAAATATTCTCTACCTATAGATGCATTTTTTATCATCAATAAGTGTTGTCTTTTCGTTAGATTTGTAAACTAAACTTTTACATTTTCTGTCACCTTGTGAGCTACTAGTACTCTACAAGTGGAAGGGTTTGTTTGTTTGGTGGTAGAAGTTTGTATGATTACACTTATTCTACTAGCTCATTCATCTAAGACTTTTATTCTCTCTCTCTTATACAATCTAGGTCTAAAATATCATATTTATAACTTTCATATAGTCTAAATTATGGTGGGATACTACTCCTAGTTGCTTAATATAAACTTTCTTCTATTTTAGGTGGATGTCTTCTTCTATTTAAGGGTTTAGTTTCTTCTTGTCTTTGTCTATATCTTTCTTCCCTATGTGGGTCAGATGTTTCTTCTCTTTCTGAATTTGATGGATTTGGTCTTCTTGAGGCTGCTAATATTGGTTCCATATGTATTTTTGGTCTTATGTTTTCTTCTTCAAATTTACTTTCAGTAATTATGATCATATCATCCTCTTCATTATTGGTACAAATTTTTTTCTTCATAATTTTTTTCTAATTTTTTATTTGTTAAAGTTAATAGACTAATTAATTTTTCTATATCTTTATTTTCAAGATTTATGAATTATTTTTCTAATTCTCTTATATATTCCATTATATTGGGGTTATTTCTTTTTCTTTGAATATCTTTTAATCTTTTCTTTTATCATTTTTAAGTATTAATGCATCAGATCTCCTAGGAGTTCTTCTTTTAATCATTTTAAATTGTCAAATTTTAATCCATTAATTTTTAGTATATCATTTACATTTTTTCTTAATTCTATTATTTCTTTATGTATATCTAATTATTTTTAGTATAATTATGTTCTTTTATTTTTTCAAGAATTTCTTTTTGTATATCATTTATATTTTGTAAATATTTGGTATTTGATTCACATGTTGCATCTACTTCTTTAGCTAAAAGAATTAAAGCTTTTATTATGGTTTTTATATTCCATTTATATTTTCAATTCCTTCTAACTCTATTTCTTGTAATTTTAATTTTAACATTCTCTAACCTCTTATTATTTTATGTATTAGTAAGTTTTTAATGTCTTTAATCTTCTATTTTAATTCATTTATCTCTTCTTGTTTTTTTCATTCAGATTTACTGACATTTGCATTATCTTCAATAAATTTTATTATAGATATACTACTTTTTTTTACCTGGTATAAAAGGTTTTTCTTTAATATCTAATTTCTATTCTCCTAGTATTTCAAAATCTATCTTCTGTCATTACTTTTGGTTTTATTGCTTTTTCTATTTTTTGAAAAGTTTTTTCTATTTCTATAAACTCATTATGTCCATATATTGAATTGTTATGACTATTGATTAATGAATATCCTACTATGTAAGTGTAATGTATTGAAAATTGATGATTTTCTTCTTTCATTAAATTTTCTCTCTCAAATTCATATGCAAAACTTAATATTTGATTTAGATTTTTTTCATTAATGCTACCAGCAAATCTATGGTGTATTGTGAATATTAATTTATGATATCCTAAATTTTCATGAATCATTCCTAACAAAGCATCTCTTTTGTTTATTATTCCGTTATCTAATAATGCTAATTTTATGGGTGTATCAATTCATTCTCTGAAGTGTGTTTTAATTAGAATTTGTATTTCTCTAAGGTGGATATATCTTATTTTTTCTTTATATTTTTGTGAAATTTTTAATAATTTATCAATAATTATTTTTTTATCAATCAATGGTATGTTAAATCTTCTCTTTGCATCTGTTATAATTATACTTATTTTTTTTATTACTTATACCATAATAAATTGTATATCTTCTAGGAAATATTTTTCTTATTTTAGAAAAAGATGATTCTTTAAATCCATTACCTTCTTTAAGGTTCAACTTTAATTTTTGAATTTCTTCAAAAAAAAATTTACTAAAAATTATTTCTTAAGAAAAACATCTTAAAATATCTTGTGTCTCAATTTTCATTATTTCTTAATTTTTTGTTTGATTTTTTATGATTTCTACAATAACATATTATTAAGTTTATATAGGGGTTACATCCAAATTTAAATTATATGTAAAACATTTAAATCTATAAATTTAAAAATCTTAAGAGTTAAAAATGTCATTTATTATTTATTAAAATATAGTTATTTTGTTATTTTAAGTAAAAAGGTGAATTTCTTACGAAAGCATGCTATATGAGGTAGATAATACCATACAAGTGAGCTAGTGTTCTGATTTCTGAGCCAATTTGGGCTAAACATGTTAAGGTTATGGGCTACAAATTAGGCCTCTTCCTGATGGGCCCAAGAGGAGTCCACAGTCTATGGAATCAGTGAATCTGTAGCTTCGTCTTTGAACAAAGTAATATCGTCATCCGCGAACACAGGCACATTCGTGTCTTAAGTATAGCCAAAAGGCACAACCCTAAACTAGGGACGGAATTAAACCCCTTTCAAGTCCCTTTTAATATAATTTCATATATTTTTATTATTAATTTTTGTTTTACGTCTTTTAAATTTTTTTTCTTTACTTTTAAAAATATTTACATTTTCTTCATTCATACAATATATTAACATTTACAAGTAAAATATAAAAGATTCTCACATTTGACTTTACATTTCAATAAAAAATTCATATTATTTATATTTTTCAATAAAATATAAAATATAATACATAAAATAAATATTAAAAATTATCAACGATGTAATTATTTTACATTGAATATGCAACAAAAAATAATAGAGAAAGAAACATATACACATTAATATAAATAATAATTAAAAAGTATATAAAATTTAAATGTAATTAAATATTAAAAAAAATTATTGTTAAATAAACTCTTGTACTTCTAAAAATAAATTAAAAAAAATAAAAAAAACTAAACCTTTAATATCAAATTTTATGATGTTGTTATCAACTATAAAATATATTATTTTATTTTATTTTTGTAATAAAATTATGTATTTTTACTTTCTTAAAAGAAAAATAATAAATAAGAAAAATATATTGTTTGTATTTAAAAAATTAACTTTATATACTAACAAATTTACAAGACGAGATCTCTTCATTTTCCTCTCTATAAATTAATTTTCAAACTCATATCATCCGCCAAGAATTCTTTCGCCTTTGCTACCACAATTTTTATTGATAAAAATAATAATGTTTATATTTATGGCTAGAAAAGAGGATGAGGTTGAAGAAAAAACTTAAAAAAAGAGTCCAAAAATCTCATAATAGAATATTTTACTTTTTATAGAGTTTATTTGTATATAAAAAGTTAAAATTTTCAAAAGTCTCTATAAATTTATGGGAAAAAATGTTATTTATGGTAAATTTTATTTATACATAAAAATATTTAAAATTATCAAAAATTTCTAATTAAGTGAAGTTTTTAAAAAATTATTAATATTTTAAATTCCTGAATGTTTTTATAAACTTTAAAAAAAAATTAAAAATTTTAATCGAATACAACTAAATTTTTTAAAATTCATAAAAATTTAATTGAATACATCTTTTTTAATTTTTGAAAAATTAATTATAAATTAATACGCAATTTAAAATAATCACAAAATTTGTGACAGAATATTTCTTCTATTTTTCACCTATTTTAACTTTTGTGATTATTCAAATTTGAATTTTTGCTGTTTAAGAGCTTTTTGGTGTCAATTTAACTACTTTAATTCTTCGGGTCCCTTTATGTACTCGTTTTTTTTTTTTTTTCCCCTCTCTTTAAAGAAGGCGAGTCTTTTACTCATAAAAAAAATATATTACCATTGGTCCTATAAATTACCTTGTCAAATTCGTTGAAGGTCATTTATTGTGTATGATGTCTTCTACTCAACAATTGTTTATATATTTTTATAATTTTCAAATATCTAAATATTTATAAGATGCACATCTATTGAATCATTAAAAATAATTAATAAAATATATTTATAATTAGTTTATGACAAAATAGTAGTTAAAGCCCGTTGCTTTTGAAGAATTGAATTTTAGATTCATATTTATTTAAAAAAGTAACACAATTTTATTATTTTTAAAGAATAATATAAATATATTATATTTATAAAATAGACTTTCGTAATTATTTGATTAAAAGTAATTTTATTATCCTTTAAATAAATACAATTTTAAAATATATTTTTATTAAGGGTACCAGACTTGAGCGTTATTTTATTCTTATTTTATTTATATGATATGAAAAAATAAAATTTAATAATTAAAAATAAAATTTTATGTATAAAAAAATTATATATAATTTAATTAATATTACTCGCTCTCCCTTTATTTTTTTTAAGACTTTTTTATTACTCCTTTTATATTAATATATAGAGTGAGAGAGAACAGAACGCGAAACTTTATTCCATATGTAACTCATATGTTAGGAAAATTAAATAAATATGTGTATATATATATATATATATAGTTTATCTTTCATTACTTAATTTAACCTTTCACCCCAAAACATCTTAAAATCGGAGAAGGAAGAGAAATAAGATTAAAGGAAGAAAAATGATAAGAATTGCGGGGAAGAGGGTTTCGTCTCTGGCGAGGACGAGATGTTCTTCTTCGTGTTCGTTGCAGTCTAGCCAAGCCCTTGTTTCTGGAGGTCATTCTCTTTCTGCTACCGATCTCGACTGGCCCACTTCTTCATCGTCTTGCAAATCCATCATCTTTTCTCCCCCTTATATTTTTTCACAACGCTTTCCTGCTCTCGTCAGAGGTCAGTTTGATTTTTCTATCCATTACCTTCAAATTTAGGGTTTGCGTTTTATTCTTCTTAGTTCTTTATTAAATTTATTTAATCCTCAACATTTCCATGAGGTGATTTCTCTGTAAATCGCGATCATTGTTATGACCGTATGTCCTATTTTGATTTAATTTATAAGTTAAATTAATGAAACAAAAACGTACGACTTTGAGCGGTATGTTCGTTCGAGCTGTAGATTATGATTATTCCAATTCTCGAGGATTTGACCATTCAGTTGTATGATGACTATCCCGCCATTGCATTTGAGTTTTTGCATCATGACTTGTTAACCTGTGTTTGATGTATTCTGGAGAGTAGAGACCTATTTTTCTAATACTATTTACTAAACGATATTATTCTAGTACTTTAGAAGTTAGAAAGTGATTGGACTTCTTGTCATTCCATTGGAGTAAGCTAAATTTTGAACTGTTTATTTTTCCGTTGTTCTGCTCATTTAGGTAGCTGTAAATGGGTTGTCGGTAAATTTAATCCTGAAATTTTACTCAATTGACACATACCAATGTTAAACATTACCTCACCTTTGTATTCCTATAAATGATATGGCCTTCTTTGTTCGTCTTAGCTTATAAGTGCCTTTTTTAGTTTCTACTGTAATGACATTGCACCTTGTATGTCAGTGCATCATGTCATGACATATGGATTCTTATCTGCTTCAGTACAAGATCTAGGACCTTATCTTTGACTCTCTTTCTCTTACCGAAGTGACTTTCTTTTTGGTAGTAACTAATTTTGTGGTAAATTTTCTCATTTAGTGTTTATACCAATAGGATGTGGCAAGTAGTTTTTATTCTAGTAGTTATGGAATCCAGTTGATTAATAACAGATGCCTTAGGAATGCAATTTTTATATGGATTCAGTCGTATATAGTATACACCTTTTGTAAGTATCCTATAACATACCCCCAATGCTTTTAAGGTGTGTTCTAATTTCAATGTGTAACCCTTCTACCGAGGCAAAAGCCTCTTAAAACAAAATTAACTAATAATAAAATAATAGAAAGACTTGTAGTCTCATATTATCGCAAAATAACATCATAGTAATAACCTCACATAGTTCATAATTTTACAATCAAACAACTAAAAACATGAAAAGTTCAAGGGCCATGATAACAAAAAAGACGTGGACAAAAATAAGTTTATCAAGATAAGCTAGCAACCTAGAATTAGTAAACAAACAATAGGCCTAAGAGTCCAAATCAAAAGCAAAGACACAAATAAACAAATAAATTTTGAAGTGTGCTGCACAAATAAAGTTACAAAACAGCTTTTTAAAATGTATGTCATTCTTACTCGTCTCCCTCTTTATTGTCATGTTTACTAATCTAAATATCAGCATCATCAACTATATTTTGAAGATTCTGTTGTCCTAGTTGTTTCTCCATTATAGCTTGTTCTAGATAGTTTAGACTTTTCAGTTTAACTTCAGCAGGTATTGGCTTACATGATGCAATATTTTAATGAATACCAGCAAGATGGTCCTTGAGTCTTGCAACCCCTCCCTTTGTTTCCATAGAACAAAAGTCACACTTCAAATACTTATAATATCTTACCTTCATATCTCTTGAGTAGTAATTTAGATGGCATATTCCATTGCAGGATCCTTTCTTGGCGTTGAACCAAGCATTGAAATTGTGTGCAATAAAATAAAGAAAAGGGTAAACGCATTGGAACTGTGCGCAATAAAATAAAGAAAAGAGTAAACACATATAAAGTCATTGACAGCACAAAACATGTCAGAATTGAGTCATACACATCAGCTTAATTTTGCATTTCGACCTACCAATTGTTGTTTTCCTGATAAGAACAGTTGCTATATGCCTCAATGGCATCAATGCTGAACAGATGCCTTTTCATCAACAACAAAAGACATACATAATTATTTCCCTCTAATATGCTACCCTCAAGGCCTGCTAAGGTGGAAAAAATGCCCTGAGGCACGCACATACTCCTATTTCAGTATAGAATAACGATATTTATTCATGGGTTGGTTTAGTCTTGGTTAGTGCTTGCAGGAGTTGTGATGCGGTCCACTTATTGCTAGTTGATTCTTTTTGCAGGATTTTCGTCTAAACCCCCTGCTCCTGGACGTGATACTGGTTTGATCTCAGACCTTCCACCTACGGTGGCAGCTGTTAAGAACCCTACATCCAAAATTGTATATGATGAACACAACCATGAGCGCTATCCACCTGGTGACCCCAGCAAGCGTGCATTTGCCTACTTTGTCTTGTCTGGTGGCAGGTTTGTCTATGCTTCATTGATCCGGCTTCTAGTCCTCAAGTTTGTTCTTAGCATGTCTGCTAGTAAAGATGTCCTTGCCCTTGCTTCCATTGAGGTCGACTTATCTAGCATTGAGCCTGGCTCTACCGTGACAGTTAAGTGGAGAGGGAAGCCAGTGTTTATCAGACGTCGAACTGAGGATGATATAAAGTTGGCCAATAGTGTTGATGTTAAATCTCTCAGGGACCCGCAACAGGATGCAGAGAGGGTTAAGGATCCAGAATGGCTTGTAGTCGTAGGAGTCTGTACTCATTTGGGGTGTATTCCCTTGCCAAATGCTGGTGATTTTGGTGGTTGGTTTTGCCCATGCCATGGTTCACATTACGACATTTCTGGCAGGATCCGCAAGGGGCCAGCACCATACAATTTAGAGGTACCCACATACAGCTTCATGACTGAGAACAAGCTGCTGATTGGATGAGAATGAATAAGGCTATTTTTCTTACATGAACATTTTGCTGTAATGATATTTCATAATTATTAGTTTCTTTTGCATGAACTTTTGATGACGTGAAGAAAATTAGAATGCACGAGGTGATGATGATGATGCTTTTATATAATTGTGTAATAATCTCAGGGCACATTCATGACTTTTTTTTTTCTTTTTCGGGTTTGCTTTCTATAACAAACACATTGATCTGTTTGTTGTTTAGGCAATCCGATTAAAGCCAAAGAAGTTTCACTCGATGTTATGCTTATACGTGATCAAAGATTATTTAATTTAGTTTTTGTTCTCTTGTTAAAAGAGGGTGGAGCTGGTCTTTGTACGATGTGATTGGTGATTGGTGCTTGAATACGTTTCCTATTTGGACGTAGGTTTGATTTTTTTTTTTTTATCAAATTATGATTGAGATGGGGATTTGAACTATTCTATGTAAGTAACATGCCTTTATTATGCGAGAATGGGACCACAATCTCAAAAAATTGGAGAGCTTGTTGAGAAAACTAGACAACTAACATGTGACAATCCTTTTCTTAAATTAGATGAGAATATTAATGAAGCTCAAATGGTAGCATCCGTTATGCTGATAGGAAAATTTTTATCTTGCATTCCAATCAAAAAGTATCAAGTGGTTACTGCACTTAACAAAACTTGGGACATCAAGGGTGACGTCCTAGTCACCACCAAAGACTATAGACAGAATATCCTCTCTTTTACATTCGAATCAACTGAAGAACAAGATTCTATTTGGGACTGACGCATTTGACATGTCAACGGAGCATTACTTATTCTGCGAGAATGGGACCACAATCTCACAATACAAGAATTAGAATTTGATACTGCTACTTTTTGGATACAAGCACATGGAGTTCACTTTGCAATTATGCATATTTCTAATGCAAAAAAGTTTGCTAATCTTGTAGGTAAATTCATCCAACATCGGTGATGAATCTTTTATGATTTGAAACTACTTGTAGTTCAGAGTAGAGATTACTCTCAACAAACCATTTACCATTGGCTGTCTAATTCCTAGAAGAACTCTGGAAAACCACGACCTCAACTCAAATATTTGGGTTGAATTCAAGTATGAAAGGCTTCTTGATTTCTGCTTCAAATGTGGTTTCTTGGATCACACCACATACAACTGTGATCTTCGCTCAGAAATGAAATACAAAATAAGTGATTTCACTCTAATCCCTTAGTATGGGGAATGGTTTCGTGCCAACTAAGAGCTGCTATCTCCAATGTCTCTTTTCTGGTCCTCATCCTGCACAAAAACTACTAAGACTAAGCTCAGACAAACAGTTTCTAATGGACCAGACACCTCCAAACTATTGCTTTCCAAAACTGTTAGTGTCCTTTCCACTCAAAAGGCACCTCTTCAAGAAAACTCTGCATCTCCAGTCTCTAAATCAGTTGATATGCAAGAGAAATTTTCAACCAAAGTTGAACGTATCCATGGAAAGGTACAAGAACTCATTCAAATGATACATGTGCTTGATCTCATCAACTTTGCTGCTTATTTCAATGGCTGGTATTTCCGTCTAAGTGCTGACACCATTGATATGAATTTAAGATTCAAAATGATTGCTCAAACCATTGGCATGGACATTGATTTTGACATGGATAAAAGTTGGTTCAATTTTCAGACATCACAAATCTTTCACATTGCTCAGGAGGTTCACCACGAAACTTACTTCACTACTTCTGAATTTTCCTCTCACATGCTCTGCGGTCTGTTCCAATTCCACAAGAAATTCCATAAACATCTGCAGGCCTCAACAACTTCTCAACAATCACCTTGTCACAACCCTCTACTCCCAATTGAAGTTTGGTCTCCTTCTACTGCTCTAAATGAACCTCAATTTGCAAACAGCACAACTGATCAGCCCCATCATTTATCTAAAGGCAAGAAAATTTCAAAGACAAAGGCTACCAATAAAGCACTAAGCAAAAGGAAGGCTCACGATTTGCTTAAAAAGGACTCCAAGAAACTCATTATAGGTGATGAACACCACCAAAAAACCATCACCAACTCCACTTCTCTGGTGTGTCTCAATGACCATCTTTTCTCAGAATTTCCTCTACATAACAATGTTTCTGAAGGCGGGGAGGCAGCCTCAAATTTGCCCCCAACTGGAAAATGATTGTCCTCAGCTGGAATGGTCGGGGTTTAGGAAGACCTTGAGCCAAAAGAGCGCTGCGCTATCTTCTATGAAGAAACAAGCCAAATGTGGTATGGATGATGGAATCTAAGCTCAGTGCAGACAGCTCTAACTTTTTGTAACTTTCTCTTGGTTTTAAAAATAGTTATATTATACCGACAGTTGGTAACAGGGGTGGTTTTATTTTATTTTGGAATGCCAACTATCATATAAGGATAATCAATGTGGGAGATAGTTACGTATGTTTTGAATTTACCCATCCGGTTAACATCAATGACAAAATTTGTTTATGTTGTGTGTACATCCCTCCTTATCACTCCATCAAACAGCAAACATGGAAAAATTTGACTTCTTTTCTAAATTCATTAAACATACCATGGGCTTTAATTGGTGACTTAAATAACATCACAAAACAATCTGAGAAGTTGCGCGGTATTCCTTTTCAGCCACAAAACAACAATCTACTACAGCAGTTCATTATGTCTACAAATGCAATTGACATTGGTATCTCTGGAACTCGGTTTACTTGGTGCAATAATAGACACTCTTATGACATAATACAACAAAGACTTGATAGAGTACTTACCTCCCTAGAATGGCTTTTAAAGTTTCCAACCACACATGTTTTCAACCTACCCAAATTCACCTCAGATCATAATCCAATTATACTCCATGTCCTTGGTACTTGGGAACCTTACCGAATCAAGCCATTTCGTTTCATGGCCATGTGGTATAGAGATTCACATTGCAAACAAGTCATCCATGACACTTGGGCTACTTTCCAAGCACATACTGATTTCTCAACAAAACTACAATCGCTCTCTTCAAAATTAACTCATTGGAACAAAAACCATTTTGGGTTTGTGCAACAGAAGATAAGTGCCTTGGAACAGCAACTCAAATTCCTACAATCGTGTCCTCTCAACGAAGATCAGTTCCAACTTGAGAAAAAGACTCAGTATCAATTGAATGAACAATTAGAACGACAAGATTCATTGTGGAAACAAAAATCCAGAGAATTATGTCTCAAGGAGGGAGACAGAAACACCAAGTTTTTTCATACTTCCACTATCATTCGTAGGAAGACCAACTTTATTCCTCTTTTGCAATTAGACACTGGAGTGGTTACTTGGAACAGAGCAAAAATTGAGCAAGCTTTCTCAAGATATTTCAGAAGTCTTTTTCAACTAACACCACAATCCTTGAAGATGATATCGGCGCATTGTTTCCTACTATTATCAACACACATTATAACAATCACATTGCTAGCATACCTTCACCCAAGGAAATAAAAGAAGCCCTCTGGGACATGCATGCTCTAAAAGCTCCGAGACCTGATGATTTTTCAGTCATTTTCTACAAGCAAAGCTGGGATACTATTGGCACTGATGTGATAAAAGAAATTCATAACTTCTTTATTACCGGGGATCTCAACCCCATCTTGCAGAACACATCTCCCCTTACCAAGCAGCTTTCATTCCTGGAAGATGGATTGCAAAAAACACTTTACTGGCACATGAAATTGCACATAAAATCCAAAGGAAAACTAGGGGAAAAAAAGGGCTGATGGGAATCAAACTGGATATGAAAAAAGCTTATGATCTAGTAGAGTGGAATTTGTTGCTACATATCATGCATCTAATGGGTTTCTCATCTAAAGTTTGTAATTTCATCCATCAATGTACATCAACAGTATCCTTCTTAATTCTGATAAATTGTGCTCCTCATTACAACTTTAAACCTCAGCGCAGTCTTCGACAAGGTGACCCCCTTTCCCTTATCTTTTCCATATGGTCACATAATGCCTGTCCAGAACGTTGCTCAAAGCGGAACATCAACAATCCATACATGAACTCAAAGTGTCACTAGCCGCTCCCTCTATTTTGCACTTACTTTATGCAGATGATGTACTGATTTTTTAAAAGGTAATGCTGAGGAAGCACATCTGACAAAGAAGATACTGGATATTTATTGTTCTTGGTCAGAACAACAAATCAATTATTAAAAATTTGCAGTCTTCTTCTCAAAAAACATGGGAGTTACTTAAAAAAAATTGATCTGCCAAATTTTATCTGTGACAAATATAGTCGACTCTGTCAAATATTTGGGACACTCTCTTCCTATTGATAGAAAAAGGACTTTGGAATTCAACAACATCTTAAAAAAATTAAAAGGCAAATTGGATAGCTGGAAAACTAAACTTCTCTCGCAAGCAGGAAAAATGACTTTAATCACTTCAGTTGCACAGAATTTAATAATTTACTCCATGAGTACTTTCAAAATTCCCACCAGCATTTGCCTTTCTGTAGATTCCATAATTAGAAGATTTTGGTGGTCAAACAACATTCCCTTCTAGCTTGGGATAAACTCTGCTTACCAAAAGTTTATGGAGGTCTTGGCTTTCGAAAAATGGAGGATTTCAATAAGGCGATGCTATCTAAAGTCGCCTGGCAAATGACTACTCAAACCAAAAAACTCTAGGTACAAGTTTTTAAAGCCAAATATCTACAACTCAACCCTTTTCTAGAAGTCCAACAATGCACAGGAGATTCTAATCTTTGGAAGGGTATTCTTTGGGCACGAGAACTAATAAAGGCAGGCAACTACTATCATCTGGGTAATGGTCAAAGTTTTAATTTCAAATATGACCCTTGGATTCCGGGATTACCAACACAAAAATTTACAGATCAAGTTACTCACAATTTACAACACATAAATCACATCATTGAACTTTGCAACTAGCAACATTTTTGGATATGAGATCAAAGGAAAATACAAAGCCTTCGTGGAGCCAACATAGCTTCCTTTATTGTACATATAAGCCCTCCTAATATACCTGACGAAATCAAATGGTATGGAACAGGTGAAGGAATCTACTCCATTAAAGATGCTTATTGGACTCAAATTTCTTCCAAACTCTACCCACTCTCGCATCCCAAATTTGGAGGTAAATTTGGAAAGCCAAACTACATGAACGACAAAAACTCCTGTTATGGAAAATCGTGAACAACTGTCTTGGAATAAAAAAGAACATTGGAGTTTTTATGCACATTGATGATCCGTTATGCTTACTTTGTCATAAAGAGGTAGAAGACTCTACACATCTTTTCATCATATGTGATATTCTCCGTTCTTGGTGGCTAACCTAGAAATGGAACACCAATTGGGCTTTTTTGGAGAAACTTGACATTTTCTCTTATATAAACTTCATTTTAAATCCTCCAACAAAGTGGCTACCCAACGACATCCAACCTACGAAATTTACACTTGTTTCTACAATCATGATGGAGCAAATTTGGTGGCTAAGAAATGAAGTGTTACATAAAGCCAAAGCTCTAAATCCACAACAACTTATTCTCAGGCTACACAACAGAATAGAGGAATTCAAATTTCTTCTAGTTAAACAAATGACTAGAGAGACTTTAGCTGGAGATGTAGTAGCCATTCCTTCTAAATGGCAACCTCCCCTTTTAAATGCCATCAAAGTAAACTTTGAAGTTACCTGGCAAAAACGAGAAAGCTTGTCTGGGTTTCATTGTCACAAATAGTTATGGCCAAATAATCCATGCTTGGGTAGGTTATCGGCATTTCGATACTAGCAAAAAAGCAGAAGTTTTAGCCTTTGTTGCGGCTTTCTTTTACTTGCTACAATTTTTCCATAAATCAGTCTATTTAGAAGGAGATAACCAAACTGTCATTCAAGCTCTCCTTGAAGAAAATTGGCTCCACATCTCTTCATCCACAAAACAGATTCTAATGGACATGAACAAACAGATTTATTGTTTTAATATGATCTCCATCAGATGGATACCACGAGAATTCAACTTTAGAGCACATGATTTGATCCAATGGACTTATAGCAATAACAGAATAAACGTCATAAATCTCTCTCCTACCTTCTGATCTGGCAGGTCACTCTTAGTGTCTAAGAGTTCCTTTCATAGATATTTGTCTACCGACAATACGTCTATTTGTTGTAGGAAAAGAACATGCCTTTATCTTGATAAAAAAAATGCCTTTACTTTAGGAAAAATTATAGTAAATATTCAAATATTATTTAAAAACATAAATTTAATTATCTGAAAAAACAAAAATCAGTTTTAACGCTTTATACGCTCTAACTACATTTATAACATGTTACAATTGTTTTTAGGTCTTTCTTATATCTCTATGATAAATAATTATTTTTTTTATCAGCTTTTGTGCACGTATGACCCGCCAAACATTTTTATTCATTTTTTTATTATTTCGAAACACAGCATCCAAAGATTCCAGGCGTCTCCAAATATTTCTGAGAATTACACGAGTTTCTATGATTTTAAGAATCAAAGTCTGTTTTTATTTTTATAAATTGACTTAAATCAAGTTATAATTTGAATCACAATATTTAAAAAAATTATTCATCAACGATTATATCTCCGTCTGCTGATAGGGTGATCATTACATCTCCAATTTAATTTAGGCCAGATATTGCAAAAGTCCAGTCATTTATACCATTTAATTTTCTTTTATTAAAAATATTATTACTTAATCTTTTAATTTTATTAAAAAAAATTATATTATTTTAATAATTTTTTATTAAAATATCATTATTTTTTAATAATAATAAAAGTAAAATTTAATATAAAATTGTTTAAAAAAAATTAACAATAATAATATTCAAATAATAACTTATTTAAATATGTATTTTAATTTTTATTATTAAAAATAATAAAACATTAAAATAAAATATTGATAATTAATAAATATTAAAAATGAATATTTTGTGAAATTTTTTTATATTAATTATGAATTTATTATTATTAAAAATTTGTATTTTAATCATATTTATTTATTTAATAAAAAATTATTAAAATAATACTGTTGATCTTTAATTAGCCTTTTTTTTTTTTTTTTTTCTTAGCTTTAATAACAAGTTTCTCTTTAATTTAAATCGAAAATATCAATTGATCACCCCATTTTGCCGAAACTTCCTTTACTAATTATTGTTATTCATTTTTTAAATAATTAATTACACTTACCCACCACTTATATAGTTGAAAGGTTGGAGCTCAATTTTTTTTTTTTTAATAAATAGTTACATGCTCGTTTTGTAATGTTTGATTGTGTTTGAAATTAATTTTTTGTTTTCTAACTCATTTTGAGGAAAAAAAAAATCATTTGATAAAAAATTATGTTTTCGAATCTCATTTCATCTTAAGTTACAACAAAAAAAATTAAAAATAACTAATGAAAAAAAATTGAACTTGGAATAAAGTTTTCAAAACTGTTTTTTTTTTTTTTTTTTTTTTTTTTTTCAAGTTTCAAAAATAGTAAAGTGTATGCAAAAAAAAGAATTGAGTTTTAAATTAATTTTGAACTTAAATAAAATTAATTACCAAATAACACTTATTTTAAAAATTTGAGTTAAAAAACTAAAACTTCAAAACATAATTGGTTACATAACAAGCACTACATTACTTTTATTAATTAGGTTTCAATTTCAGATCTTTTATTTACTTAATTTAACTACATGTTATATATATATATAAAGCTTTTGTGTATATTAAATAATATGTTAGTTATTGATTTAATATAAACTTAATAATATGAAATTATAAAATGATTATAGGACCACTTACTAACTAAAAACAAATTAAATTGTATTATATAAATAGATATATGTATATAAAATAGATTTTTGTTATTGTTATTATCTTAATAGGTCAATTTCTTACTAAGTTCATAATCTTTGGTTTATGCGATAAATGAAAGTATCCTAAATCTAAAGGATCGCATATTCGAATGTTGATTGAGGCAATAATCCTCCTCTTTCACACTCAAAATTAGGGGTGTATGTACTAACCAATAAACCAACTTACCCAATTGAAACCAAACCTCGTCGAATCAATTTTTATGTTTTATAAGTATAAATATGTTGGTTTCGAATTTAAAAATGAAAAAATTGACTTGTGTTTGGTCGGTTAAGATTTTAAAATTTACAAATTGATATTTACTCAAATAGACTTATATATATATATATATATATATATATATAGTAAATATATCATTTATATTTATGATAATCTAATTTAGAAGGTAAAATAACTTATATTATTATTTCTAATATTCATTTTATAAATATTTAATATAATTAATAAAAAAATATAAATTACTTTTTTTTCCTCAAATTTTAAATAATTTATTCATTTTTAAAATTATTTTTTACTTAAAAATGGTGAACAATTCTAGTTTAAATTTTAATATACAACTTTTTAAAATTAAATTATTGATCAAATATTAAATGTAATATTAACATAAAATCAATATAATTTAAATTAATTTTAAAAATAAGTAGGTGTAACTTAACCTATTAAATTGTTATAGATTGATATCAATTTTTAATTTAACAAATAAATATATATCATTCGGTTTGTTATAAAACTAAAGAAATAAGAGAAAAAAAGTAGAGAGAAAAGTAAACAAGTAAAAGTAATTCTTATTTATTATTGTATTCATAATATATTGCTAAAAATCCTATTTATAGGATTTACAAGATATAATATAAATTTCGAATATAAGATATGATAGATATTAAATCTCTAATTATCTCCAATTAAATACAAATTTATGATACAATAGAGATACATATTCATTTGAAATAAATCTAACCATAAAATAGATATAACATATTTAAGATTTGACATTCAAATTAAAACACTCTCCTGAATGTCAAATGCATTGAGAATATGCATCGTTAAAAATATTGCTAGAAAAACCCAATGGGACAAAAACTAGCAAAGGAAAAAGAGTACATTATTACCATGCAATATGCTTAAGTTGTCTCATTAAAACCTTTACAGGAAAATCCAATGGGACAAAACCTTGAAAAGGAAAAAGAGTACAAATGGTATACAAATGTGCTCCTCTTGATGATGACAATCATTCAATATGAGATGCCCATTTAATTGGCACAGTTTAACATCACTATGATAATCTCTCAAATATTGAAGTAAATGTAATAACTCATATCGAGTAAGTCTATTTAGTCGTCACTTGACTTTATATGTAGTACAATTTCATAGTTGTAGGCTAAATGTAGTTACTTCAATAACAATAGTACATTTAAATACTAATTTGTAAGGTACATGTTATTTTACAAAATAACTTAGTTTGTGAGTCATTTCAAAATTATTTAGAAACCTTGCACTTATAAAACATACAACAGTAATGATAATAATTCATATATCTAATTTATAATAAAACTTATCATATTGTTCTTCTGTAAGATTTAATATTTATATGTACTCTATTAACATTCATTAATGTTAATAAATACACTGAGCATAAATTATCTTACTAAATGGTGCCAACTGATTATAAAATGAAAAACAATATGAGATAATTTTTATATCATGCAACTAAATAATAATTGGATATATAATGTGTATATGTTTTATCCATAAAAGTAAATCAATATAAGTTTATCTCTCTTTAAGATAATTACTTTTTTTGCCATATTTTTATGAGCACATAAAATAAATCAACAAGCTTTATATCCATAACAAAGTCATGTGGCTTGTGAAAATATTAAATTTTAATGCTAATGTGAATGCAAAAGATATATATATTAGAACTCATGTAGTCATTCACATTGTTTTAATAGTACATGCCTATGAATTATCATAACAATAAATGATATTTGAAGTTAATGTTTTTATAAGCAATAAGTACTATTAATTTATTCAAATCAGTAACTATATATAAATAATATTATGTGAGTATTAGTCATATTTTAAAGTCATTATATATATACGTGAGTAAAATTTTGTATCTTACAACCTCATCATATTTTATATAAATTCATGTGTTTTCAACACATTTTACTTTTCAAGGCACTTAGACAACTAGTTTTTATAAATATTTAACGAACATCTCAGGTGTTCATATTATATCTATTTCACTTTGCGTATAAGTGAATGAATATATGCATGAAATAATATTTTATATTTGGCCAATATTTTTCTTTGTCGACATTTAATAAATTTTAAAATTATTCAGTATCCTTATCATGTCTTGCTTATTAAAGAGATAATGAAAGAAAATATGTTGTACAACATTAATATATTAATATTTTATTTCTCCCGTCATCGAAATAATATCATTTTATATCAGGTACTTGAGACTCTATAGGAGTCAATAATTATAATCTTTTTCGATATCATTTCTTAGAGTATTAACTCTTTTATTCCAACAATAATAATATTATTTTTGCACCAATATAATTAGCAAGCTTTAGATAAATTATGAATGTTTACTGCTATTTCATTTCATTGTCCTATATGGACTTCAATAATTGCTCAAGTATTTTACAGCTAAACTTTTCACTATCTAAATGCATCAACAATATATAGTACTCTATTATCGAGTAACTTTCTGAATCTCATGTTCCATAAAATAAATGCATTTTAAGTAATTTCACGCCATTAACTTTTTTCTCTCCCCTTAATGGAGAAAATTATTTTTATTTATCATGATTATATAATAAGTTTGCTTACCCTACAAATGATTCAATATAAATAAAAACTCAAAACACATACATGAGGTCTATGAGTATTGACAATTTCGCGGACATAATTTTTATGATGTATTGTTTTAGTTATTAGGACTCCTCCCAACAAGTTTCGCGATATCATAGCTCTTAAAGTGGTTACAACACTTAAACGACTAATATTCAGGTAACCTGCATACATATCTAAGTGCATTTCATATAGGCTTTTATTTGACTAATTTATGATATTTTGAATGATTTTTATGAGCCTTTTAGATAGCCGGATCGATCCCAGTACAGATCGATCCCCATACGATCCCATACAGATCCTCCCATCGCTGCATAAAATTGAACGGTGAGTTTTTACTGAGCTGGATCGATCCTCCTATATTTGGATTGATCCCCCTATGGTTGGATCAATCCCATTTTGATCCTCAACCGATCGTGTTCAATCTGCGCAATTTATTTTTGAGGTCTGGAGAGATAAATCGATCCCCCCTAGACGGATCGATCCCCCTGTATGTTGGATCGATCCAAAGTCTCGCTAGCGTAAACTTTTTAATGGATGGATCGATCCCTCTCATGCCGGATCGATCCCGCCGCCTTTAATTAGGTTTTTACAAGCAATTTTTAACCCTAATCAGCCCTCAATTACTAATGATATTTTGACACATCAGCAAGTGACATATTTCGATCGATCTCCATGTGTGTTGGATCAATCCAAAGTCTTGCTGGCGTAACTTTTTTAATGGACGGATCGATCCCCCTCATGTCGGATTGATCCCGTTGCCTATAATTAGGTTTCAACATATTTTTAAATTTATTAATGATCCCTCTCAATGTGTTGAGTCGTTGCAATTAAAGCAATTTTATTTTGCCACTAATATAAGTTGTAATTAATAATAATAATAATAATAATAAATTTGTCGATTAAACTGAACTCAAAATATATCATATTCTATGATAAGGCTGAAAATATTATTTTCACAATATATCATCAAGATAAGCACGCCTATACATATAATTTAATAAATAAATAATTGTATAATTAAGGTATCATCAGATAACTTTTTGCCCCAAATTTAATAAAAAAATTCTAGCCACAATTTTAACCATAAATCGGTTCAGTCAATATAAATTTTTCTATAATTAATTTTTTTAAAATTGTCAGAAAATAATACGCAACATAATTATACATGGAAATAAATTGCTTTCGTATCCATTGTTAAAATCATCAATCACAAACAACAGGATATTACTTATTTCAATAATATGACATATGATTAAAATATAAAATACATACTTTGTAGGATCGTTATAGAAGTTATTGATTTTCATTAAATATTAAATAGTATACATACAGATCTCCATCTTTGAATAAAAAGAAATAAGATTACAATATATATAGATATTTGTATACAAACCAAACAACTTAATAAATTTAAAAAGTAAATAAATCATAAAAAATATTGATTTATGATACCCAATTAAATCAATCAATAAATAAAAAATTTTGATAGATTTTGAATGAAAATAAGATTTAAGTTTAATAATAAAGAATACAAAGATTCAAGAACTTGTAAATTTTGTGATCTGACATTATACTACAAAAGTTTGTGGTATATTATGGTCAAAGTCATTTCACATATATACAACCACAAGTCTTGAATAAATAATCTTGCTGATGACGTATTATAAAACTAAAAAAATAAGAGAAGAAAAGTAGAGAGAAAAGCAAACAAGTAGAAGTAATTCTCATTTATTGTTGTGTTCATAATACACTGCTAAAGACCTTATTTATAGGATTTATAAGATATAATATGAATTTTGAATATAAGATATGATAGATATTAAATCTCTAATTAAATACAAATTTATGGTACAATAGAGATACATATTCATTTAAAATAAATCTAATCATAAGATAGAAATAACATATTTAAAATTTAACCTTCAAATTATAACATGGTTAACATTTTAAGTAGAAATTGATCAAATTCGAACCACATTCACTCCAACTAGGGGTGGCAATTTCTGAAACGATACGATAGCACGATCCGAACACGACACGACACAAATTTTTTTTAGTAAGAATTGATCAATAATTTTTTATGTTCTTAAAGGTTTTGTTATTTCTTACTATTATAAATAAGTAACACAAAAAAAATTCAAGTAAATTTTTTAATGTGTCAACCAACACGAAAACACGACACGAATAACACGAACAAACACGACACGAATAATAACAAACACGACATGAACATGACTAATACGATACGATTGACACCCCTAACTCCAACCCAAAATGGGTACTTATGTAACGATAAAAAAAAGAATTCCAAATACATTTAAAAAAAAAAAAAAAGGAATGAGAGGAGAAAATGATACAGCATGGTCTTATATTCTTAATTTAAGTCGGCTTCTACCCTCTGAATAGGACTTACCATCAAACCGGTAAAGCAGATGCCACTTTCAGTTACCGTCAAAGATTTGAACGTGTTTGCTGCAAATTCTTCTAAAAAATAAACTAATAAAGAATGGGGGTATTTTCCCTGCTTCTTCAAGCAATTTCTATTCCTATTCTCTATCAATCCTTCCCCTACTTGAAAACCTCCTTTTCCTATTTGGTCCCAGTAACCTACCGTTTAAAAAACCTTCTCAACTACTAGCCATGAGACTTCCCAACCATACACTTTTCATAAATACAACCTTTTCACCCTCTCTTGCTCTGAACACAGCATACCCATTTCGATTTTCGGTTGATTTCAGTGGGGCAAAATGACCAATGGTATGTGGGTTCTTGCTCTTCTTTTTGTTTGTGGATTTGCTTGGAGGATTCAAGCTGATCATAATGTGCGTACGGAGAGAATTTCAGGTGCGTTTGTCTCTTCTTTCACTGGTAGTTGATCTTTGAGCTCCTATACATTCGTCCCAGATATAATATATTATAAATGTCATTGGCTATTGCATTGTCGTCTGACTTTGTGTTGGGGAATTGATCATACATCTTGTACTGTATGTCTATTTTTGGCTTATCTTAAAGTATTGAAGTGAAGTTAAATTAATTTAGCTTTATGGGATAGTCGAGGTTCAGAATCACTTTTGCTTTTGGGGAATTGATCATACATCTTTTCTCATCCATTTTTCAAATTTGCATGTTAATTCTGGATACTGTATTAATTATTTCATGAAAAAATAAAGAAAATTGTAGTCAATTTTGTTTCTTGAGGATTTTTTGAACTGTCAATTTAGCTTCCTTTACCAAATATCGGTTTAAGTGTTAATTTTCAGTATTTTTGTGTTAATTTTCAGTATTTTTGTGCCAATCCTTTCATGACCCTCCCCTATTCTCGGTAAAGATAAACCATTGCATCTCTTGAAAATCAAGAAGACTAGCCTTTTTCGTCTTCAATTATCCTCAATAGATTAACAGAATGGAAATTGATGCAGGAAGTGCGGGAGATGTGTTGGAAGATGATCCCGTAGGAAAGCTTAAAGTTTATGTATATGAGCTCCCTAGCAAATATAACAAGAAGATTCTTCAAAAGGACCCAAGATGTCTCACTCATATGTTTGCTGCTGAGATTTTCTTGCACAGATTTCTCCTGTCAAGCCCGGTTAGAACTCTCAATCCTGAAGAAGCAGATTGGTTCTACACTCCTATATACGCCACTTGTGATCTTACACCAACTGGCCTTCCATTGCCTTTCAAATCTCCACGAGTGATGAGAAGTGCTATACAACTCATTTCTACAAACTGGCCTTATTGGAATCGAACTGAAGGAGCAGATCATTTCTTTGTCGTACCCCATGATTTTGGAGCCTGCTTCCATTATCTGGTAAGAGAATTGTTCTTTTTGTGTTGATGTTTGTGGTAACTATTCACCTCTGGCTGAATTTTAAATCAAAATCATTACAATTTGTGAAGAAGACCTAAAAAGACATAAACTCTCAATTTACATTGCTTTAAAACTCAAACAAACTGCTCCTACGTCCCTCAAACTATTTAGAATTAACTTGAGCGAACAATATGGTCTCTTGTGAACTGTGAAGGAAGAGAAAGCTATTGAACGAGGAATCCATTCTCTACTACTGCGTGCTACATTGGTTCAGACTTTCGGACAACAAAATCATGCGTGTTTGAAGGATGGTTCAATTACTATTCCTCCATTTGCTCCACCCCAGAAAATGCAGGCACACCTGATTCCCCAAGACACTCCCCGGTCCATCTTTGTCTACTTTCGTGGTTTATTTTATGACGTTAATAATGATCCTGAAGGTGGTTACTATGCAAGGTATGTTTCTAGTTACTATCTTATGAAAATAAGCCTAATTTCATTAAGTAATCATCATTTCATTGAGAATTAAGGCTACTAGAATACTTACACAACTAGGAACCTTATTCTGAATCAATGAATGAATTTGGTTAATTAAATTTTATTTTGATTATTCTGATTGACTAACAGAGGTGCTAGAGCAGCTGTCTGGGAGAATTTTAAGAACAATCCACTATTTGACATCTCAACTGATCACCCAACTACATATTATGAAGACATGCAACGATCTATCTTCTGTTTGTGCCCTTTGGGTTGGGCACCATGGAGTCCTAGGCTAGTTGAAGCAGTTGTATTTGGTTGCATTCCTCTTATTATAGCCGATGATATTGTGTTGCCATTTGCCGATGCTATCCCGTGGGAGGAAATTGGAGTATTTGTAGCAGAGGAGGATGTACCAAAACTAGATACAATCCTCACGTCTATTCCAGAAGAAGTTATACTGAGGAAGCAAAGGTTGCTTGCGAATCCATATATGAAACGGGCAATGATGTTTCCACAACCGGCGCAACCGGGGGATGCTTTCCATCAGATACTCAATGGGCTTGCTCGTAAGTTGCCACATGACAAGAGTGTTTATTTGAAACCCGGTGAGAAGATTTTAGATTGGAATGCTGGACCAGTAGGTGATTTGAAACCTTGGTAAAGCGTAACACAAGTGTAAACAATTTATCATTAAGAGTAGGGACCTTTGTGATGCCTCAAGTATTTCCGCAAATTGTATGTTGTACCAAACTGAGAGTTTTTGGCCTGTGTCAAGAGTGTAGACTACTACTTAATTTTTCTTCTTCTTCTTCTTCTTCTTCTTCACTATTATTTTTTGTACATATTCGTCTACCATTTTGTTTTCTAATGTAAGCATGGATACACGCATTGATATACTTTCATTTTGGTTTTAACGAAAACGTTTATTGTATTTACGGTTGGTGATGGAATTGTCCAAAGTGACAGTTACGAACTTATGAATAGGCCAAGTTCCTGAGAGTAGTATGCTTGGTTCAGACGCAGGTTCTTTTTTTAGTTTTTTCACAACTCACACCGTATCGAATTAGGCCTTATATTACTCATGCTTTCATGTGGCAAACTTTTTTTACTCTTTTGAAATTTTATTATTCCAATTTTCTACTCCTTCAAATTTTTAAAAACTTACTGAATATTATTAAGAAATTACATAAAAAAACATTTTAAATTTATAAAAACAAAAAAAAAAACCTTCAATAATATTAAACATCGTCTAATTGGCTTGAATTCAACAGAATATTTTGTGATTGATTGCAAGTTCTAATGGTTTTATAAATATTGTTTCCCAAGACTATGAAATTTCTTGGGGTTTTCACCCAAAAACACGATATATGTGCATAATTCAATTATATCCCGACCTGTTTTTCCTTTTATACCTGTTTAAAACGCCAAGACTCCATGCAAATCCCTCAACCCTCGTCTTTAATCATTAACGGCTACTGTAAATTCGCTAATTGATAAGGAGCTCACAAATTAGCAATGACTTGTGCATGACTTTTACAAAATACTCCCAACGATAGGAAAATAAAAAATTGTTTTAGGATGTCCAAATGGGTAATGAGCAACAATGCATCCCTTCATTCAGCAACAAAACTTGAATTTCAAACATATTCCGAAAAGAAGGTCAACCTTAACCTTCAGTTTCTACTTCTTTTCTTAGATTTCCTTTGAGATACGTCTGAGGTCCCAGAAACAGAAACTGTGCTGTGACCATGTCCTGAATCCTGAGTCGGCTGGTTCTCCAAGTTAGAAGGTTGAGCACCCTGGCCTTTGCTTGCTAAGTTTAGTGGTTCTCCAACTTCTGATAAGGAACTTCTCTGTCTGCTACTATGTGTGGAGCTTCTGCGTCCACTAGCTGAATGCTGTTTCCTTGACAGATTCGATTGCTCTCCAACCTCTGATGATGGATTATTATATCTACTACTATGCTTGGACGTTGTGCGTCCACCAGCTGATTGTGGGTTTCTTAGATAACTACTTGACGTGGGAGTTGCAATAGAGCTTGTCAATGAAATGCCTGATGAATTCTGATACAATTGTCTTACATTGTTAGAATTTCGCTTTTGAAGTTCATCAGGATCTGGAAAATGTACAAGGGAAGCTCGCCTTGAAATATTCCCAACTGCCAAAAAGAATCAGTAAATCATGGGAGATTAACATAATTCAAAAGAAAAGAAAACTGTGCGTTGACAAAAAAGATTACATCATACAAGATTTCAAACAAGTCCTTCTAACACAATTTAATGGGTTTACTCTACGGTTAAAAAAAAAAAAAAAGGCTTCATCAAAAGATCAGCCAACCCCAAAAAATTTGCTGCT
The DNA here is from genome assembly GCA_029378325.1 of Elaeagnus macrophylla. Lineage (NCBI taxonomy): Eukaryota > Viridiplantae > Streptophyta > Magnoliopsida > Rosales > Elaeagnaceae > Elaeagnus > Elaeagnus macrophylla. The sequence goes on along the minus strand of CM055640.1, from coordinate 62,784,144 downwards.
TATATCCACAGGCATTTTGTTAAAGGAACATTAAATCTCCAGTAACAGTGGTTTCCAGTAAATCGAGTTAATTAATAAGAAAACATAGAGCTAAAATACTCGAACCAAATTGCAGAAGGATCAACAGAACGTACAAGCTCTTGAACTCTTAGGTATGTCAAAATTCATAATGCAGCAAGTCCTTCTGACATAATAAGAAAATACTAGTATGTACAGTAACTTATTAGTTACACTTAAAAGCATACCAATTTTTGCGCCTGATGGAGATGATACAAAAACAGAGGGATTTATTCCTTCATGTGAAAAACTGACCACATCGTATTCTTTTCCTGCCAAGATCAGGAATGCAATATCAGTTAATGGTAGTAATGAAGAACTACACAGTTTAAAATTGATTAAATGGAGAGATAAAATGATGAATTAGATCTTGTCAGCTGAAATGAAATTTTTTACCAGATGAACCCTCAAAGCTGCCCAACTTCCCATCATGATGAAGCTTGAGAGTCACTTCTTGCCCCTCAAAATCAGGATTCTACAATCATAAAACAAGTTTGCATTGAGTTTATAACTTGATGTGACTAGCTAAAAGACCAACATATCTAAATGAGAACCAATTTTTGGAGTAAAACATTTCTTAAGGGATAAGTCCAATGCTCCACCAAGTAAGGAAAACACAACATTGCCATGGCTTTTACAGATTGCTTGAGTTGTGACCTTGCCTCACATGACTTTATTTTCAGAGTCTACATGTTCACAGGAACAAACTTTAAAAGTCAAAAAGGAACCAAAAAATCTTACTTGACCCTTGGGCAATTGAATGAGCCACAGTTCGGTTGAACCAGTCAAGTTGAGATCTACGAGTGGCTCCCTGGCATCCTCCACAAAATCTGGTGGAGGCCTGTAACCTTCTATAACAAGAGAATCAGCAGCCATTCACCTCACCCAGCTAAACTTCCGAACTTAATCTATAAACAAATAAGCCGTAAAAATGTTGTGTTAATCAGAGCCACCTACAGTTCCAACTATTCAGCAAACGTCTTCCAAGTAACAGTTCCTAAAGGAAAGCAAATGATAAATCAACTAAACCAATCCATATTACCAAAAAAAAAATCTAAACCAATCAAAGTTGTTTATGCACTATCAATAAGAAATAAGTGGAGCATATATCAATCAAATTAGATAAGTTTCATCACCAATAATTTGTTGACAGCTATCATCTGCATCATATGTTATTTTTTATTTTGACCTCTAATTCTCCTAAAAACATCATGCACCACACTTAGCAGTATACTGTTTGAAAAGAGCCTGAAAATAAATATTGCAACAAAGAATCGTCATTCATATCACAATCACCAACAGAAAGGGATGTGCATCTGTTTAAAACAAACATTTTAAGATCCATGCAATTGGTTTTGAATTTTATATCCATAAATCGAACCGCAAACAGATTGGTATGGTTCAACGGATAAATTTGCGTCCTAATTTGTTTCATTATGCGCATAAAACTATCAAAACTTCTCTATTACATATATGAAATTTTGCAGAAAGAGTGCCAGAGATGACCAGCATAAAAAATAAATGCTTTATAAGAATTTAACCATAGCTGCAAAGTGAATTATTTATAAAACTCACCTGATAATGAAGCGAAGATATCAGAATAGACGACGATGTTAGAGATTGATATCATTGAATGAATTAATTGGATTGCCGATAGAGTGAAAATTGAGGTCGCAGCTTCTATTTGGCGGCAGGCGAAACGTTGATTTGGGTTGGGGAAGGTTTGAACTTGTAAGTTTTCGAGGGCAAGACAAACCCGCAAACCCGGTGTAAGTTTTCGAGGTAACGTTACGGTAAGATATTATCATAACCACTTAAAATATCCCACCAGTCGTATTTAGTCAATTCTTAATTACTAAGGTGCCTAACTCATCTTCGTTTTCAAATTTAATTAAATTTATACTTCGTCTTAAAGTATTAAATTTTATAATTTAATTTTAAAATTTTGCATTAAAATTTTTAAACTTTTAAATTCTATAATTTAGTTCCATACTTTTAAAATTATTCTTATTTTGAGTACTAAAATATATATTTTTGAATTAAATATGTGAAATATTGTAAAATTTTAAGGATTAAATTATATGATCTAAGAGTTTAAGAATCTGTATGTAAAATTTTAGAAATTTGTATATTAAATTATAAAATTTAAAATTTTTTAAACCTAAGTATAGATTTAGTTAAAGTTTAAGGACCAATAATATAGTATAATTTTACTAAAGACATGTTAAGAATTTAGATGATAAAATAATTATGATTAAATAATTAATTTTGTTAATAATTACTTAAACATGTATTTAGAATTATATTTTTTGTTTTCAAAATATTTTCATAATTTTTTTAAAAAAAATATAATCACTATAAATTTTTACTTAGTGAGTTTTAGGAATATAACTTAAAATAATATTTTTGGTAATAAATTATTTTGTAGTTTTCTATTTTTTTTTAAATATAAAACAATTAAAAAAATATTGTTATTTATAATTTTATAAGTTATTATTTTATTTCAATAATTTTTATGCAAGCATAAAATTATAAACTCTTTTTTTTTTTGCTACATTCAAGCATCGAACTCGAGAGCTCCACCTTATTATGGTGGTTACAATGCCGTTTGGCTACTAAGGCCTTGGCATGATTATAAAATTATAAACTCTTACTATATAGAAAAAAATGTTCAATAAAAATGTAAAAAAAAAAAAAATAGAAAATAGAATTGTGATTAAAAAAAGTTTATTTTAGAAATATTTAATCATACTTTGTAAGTAATTCTTTAGAACGAAAAATTAAAATAAAAAATTACACTTAAGTTTTAACTTCTAACATTATACTACAAAAAAAAAAAAAAAAAATACTAACATTACATTTTTTTTTTTTTGGTAGTTTGTTTATCAAAAGATAATTTTCATTTATTTAAAAAAAATCATATTATAACCAATTTTATTGAAAGGTCAAACGGTCATAACTCTTGATTATCCTATGATATTAGTACTAGTAAATTTGATTATTTGTGTATGTGTTGCACACAAATTTAACTATAATAAATCTACCTTTTATAAAATAAACGTATATACGTACAATTGTTTATTGAACTAGACAGGCATCAAATTCAATCCCAAATTATGAAAAAGTCTTATATACAATCATCATCGTATGTATCACATGATAAAAATAAATAAATCTCGAAAATCAATTTTTGAAAAATATGAATTAATATGAAATATGTGAACATTAACGATACAACATTTCTCCCAATTTACCCATTTTTCTGTATTCTGCAAAGATGTAAAAGCAAGCATTAAATTTGAAAGGTATATAGTTAATATAGAGAAGCTTTCCTGGATTTATTATTTCTTGTACATGTTGGGTTTTAATTGAATACTAATAGCCTTTTCTTTTTAATTAAAAAAACTCGGATTGTCACGATCAAAAGCAAGCACCCCACGGGGTATGAAGATGAATGCATTATTTTTACTAAGAATGAGGAGAACTTCATGCAAGCAAGCTGGCTCAGATGCCAAATTAGGCATCATGAGAATGTTGATTATGTGATGTTGCCTGCCCGAAACAAAATGTTGTCTATTATTACTTGAAAAACATCACACGCCTCTTTTTATGTCTATTATGAATGCACCCTTAATAACCAAGCATATAAATCTGTATTCTCTACCTTAAATATTCAAGCCTGAATGATTCAACAAACTAAAAAGAAAAAGTTTTCAAGTGTGAGTCAATAAGATCGCATCTTCACAATAATGTTTACAAGTTCGTAAGTATCAACTTTGATCTCCGATTTTCTGTACAAGGAAAAGGAAAAAAAATAAAGAGTTTTTTGTGTTTTTTGTGTTTTTTTTTTGGGGAGGAGGGGGGTTCCAAACGTTAAGCTGAACAACATAGTGAAACAAACTAAATAATCTTCAGTCCTTTTCTTATATGCAAACCTGTATATACAAGAGAAACCATCTTTAGAAATAGATGACGCTGCCCAACCGTATATATGCTCTAGTACTTCAAGATCAGACGGAAAAGTGTCAAGGACTTTCACAGAACTCCATCTCCTGCAATTTCATCCCAAAGGCATGGTTAATCCAGAGGCAAGGATCTAACCAAACTATACAAAATCATTAAAAAAAGAAATCCCGGAGGGGGAACTATTTGCATACCTTGCCACAAATCGGACAACTGTCACTTCTTTCCATCCATTCATAAATACAGCCAAGGTGAAAATGGTGAGAGCATTTTGTAGTGATTTTAGGATTTTCTGGAGTATACTCTGCGAGAAAATAAACATTATCGACACTAGCATATATCAGAATATGTATTTGTAATGCATATGCATTTGTATGATACATATGCATAATATACATAAATAATAAACAATTATATTATATGTTGTGTGAATTAATGGGACAGAATAGAGATTACCATCAAGACAAGTAGGGCAAACATCTTCATCTTCAGATAGTTGAGAGTAAGTGGTTCCGTATGCAACTTTAGCTGCCAAAACCTTTTCTGAGGCCTCTGAATAGCTAAATTTACAATCTTCTTCAGCATCAGCTCCGTTTGATTTCTTTCCAAAGCCCAAAGGCTCTTGTCCCGAACTGCTACTATTTCTTCTCAATTGTGAATTTTCTTGCAGACGAGTCATTGACTTGTCACGCCTAGAAACTAGACCATCTCGCTGCAAGTGAGAGAGTCGTTGGTCTGCATCATAGGGCAATGGCCTAGAAACTGAGAGATGACTATCGCTTGAAGGATTTTCTGACAGTGTTGGGCTTATTCCTGATGATGCTAAAGAATAAGCTCCCTGGATAGGTGATGAAACTGACCGCCCATCAAGTCTTTGAAACATTGCGCGGGACTGCATGATGACAGGGGTGTGTGTTAAACACAACTATAGTGTAGCCTTTAAAAAATAAATTGGCTGGCTAAAATCATATGGGAGAATTCACGGAAGCACAGGTTTTGATTTAATTGGTGCCTCATGAGCTTATGAACTGCATTTATCAATTTATTGAAACATAAGTAATACTACCAAGCTCCACAAAAGAAGGCACCAAAAAGAAACAGCTAGACAATAAAGCTTTGTTCCATTGTATAAGCAGGTCCAAGCCAAGAAAGCATTAACAACCCCTGCAGAGATGGTTAATTATCCGGTGGAAGCCTTAGTTACACCAATCTATAAATAATAATACAACTTTCAAGCACAGGATTCCTCACTAAATAAAGTTGCAACAACCAAGGGAAAAAAAATAGAAAGAATCAAGCCAAATCAAAATTACAGTAACACCTAGCAACAAAACTCATTATATGCAGAGTAGGATGAAGGTACACAATCTATTTGATTTTTTTTCAAGTATTATACAATACCTCACTGAATAAGCGGTGGAAAAAGAAACTCAGGCATATGCAGTGCCTATATACTGGGTCATTAGAGAGAGTATATTCCTCGAACTCATCCCCACAGGGACAGCAGCACAAAGAACCCATCTTTAGTTCCTTTCTAACAAATTGTTAAATCAGGCAATAGGTGATGGGTTGGGCTCAGAAATGACAAAAAACTTGACGTTGAAAAATTAATAGGAACCTATCACTTGAAATTCGAGGCTAAAGCCAGACCTGCAAAAGTATAATAAAATTATAAGCATCACATCAAAGAAAATAGGGAAATTATCAAAAGTAATACTCTAAAACTTATAATAACAAAAATAATATCCCAATAACATTAAACGATTCCAATTGGACAATGTTTAACTCTAAATTGCCCTAGTTCAACTTTAAAGGCTTTCACTTGGACGGCGTTTAAAGAAAAATAACATAAAAATCTTTTTTTTAACAGTGAAAATAAATGAGTTGAACATAACCGCTTCTATTTTTGTTGTTTTTTCAAGAAAATATCAAATATGGAACTATGACCGAAATAGAAAGGTAATCATTAAACACCAAGCAACCACAATTTTCAACAACCCAACCCAAAACAAAATCATATAGGCAAATCTACGACAATTGAAAAAAATCTAACTTCTGCATTTACATTGACTGTAGAAAAAAAGACAGCAAATGGGGAAGTGGGTACACCTTAAAAGTCAATTCATCCATTGGACGGACGATAATAGATACATAAACAAACAGCAATGTGAATCAGGAGCCTGTAGTAAATTGAAGAAAATAAAAGTTACTTTGCAGGTTAAAGAAAAAGGGAACGAAGAAGATTCAGATCCGAATTTCCAAAGCTCAACCACGAAGATGAAAGATTAATGGTAAAAAAAAGTTGATATCCCAATAGTCAAATGTAAATCGCAATAATTGATAAGAAATTATTTGGCTAGTTATTCAATAGAAGTGCAAGGTCTAAAGCAATCGGAAAAGGAAAGAAAGGAGAACTTGAAAACTGGAGAGCCTACTGGTTAGACATACCTGTGTGTGTCATTCAATAGATAGTAATGGAGCTGAGAGAGGCAAGACGAGGATTTCTTTCCAAGTCACAGGAGTGAGTAGTCCACACCTTGACAAGGGTTTCTCAGTTCGGAGCTTTCCTAGACTTTGGAAGAAAAGTACCAATGCCGCATAGCAAAGGCCATCTTACTTATCTTAGGTTTTTTTTTTTTTTAACTTGTTATAAAAAAAATGAATTTTTTTTCTAGCTTCTTATAAATGTATGTAAAAATATTACACGTACATTCCTATAAACAATGATCAAAATATGTTGTAAATTATGTTCGGTTTAAATTAAATTAAAAATATTAATATGACTTAAGTATATTTTTTTGATTTATTTTTATTTTGAAGGTATTGAACATATTTTTTAAATTATATTATAATTAATTAAATTTTATTTTATCATTAATTTATTTTACATTTCACATATAATTAATAAAGTGTTAGTCCACATTAGATCTATTCATCTCTCGATTCAAATTACATATTGAAATTATATAAAAGTATTGATTGATAAAAAAAAAAAAAAAAAAGAATAGTAAAATTTAAATAACAACTTGATGTAGTACAACTCTTAAATTTTTTTTACCTTAAATCACACATTATAATAATTAAAAAAAATTAAATTTAAAACATTGAACAAATGACTTTAGTTACAAAACTTACAATTTTTAATTTAAATATGTGTTTTAAAATTTACCATTAAATTATTAAATTATAAATTTATTAACAAATTATTAATTATAAATCTGTTATCTATGACATATAACTATTTTTTTTTTTTCACCCAATAAAATTAAATAATAGGACTGTAACCTTTTCATTGGTTTTATTCCCTTTCTAAAAACTTTCTCAATAGTTTATAAGTTTTGCTAATAACTTTCTCTATAATTTAGTATATTTATTATTTTATCCTTTAATTTGTTTAATAATAATGCATTACTTTCTCCAGCAATCTTCGGTGAACTATTTTCAAGTATCTTGCATCGAGTCCGAATGAAGAAAAGATTGACACATGTATTATTATTATTATTATTTTTTTTTTTTTTTTTTTTTTTTTTGTGTGTTAAACAATTAGAATTCTTAGTCATTCATTCGTTTACATCTTCCATTAATCTCAAATACCTATTAATTAAAAAAGAAAAAATTGCATTAAAAAATTTAAATTTAAATGTTCATATCCATCAAGTTTAGGGATAAATGTTTAAATTTTCTCATACCCATCTAATTAAATAAATGTTCAAGTTTAAGAAGAATGTGTAATGAGCTGATGAATAAGATTTATAGTTGTTTAGCATAAAAAAGGTAATATATGTGGATTATTTATTTATTTTAAATTTAAATGTTCATATCCATCGAATTTAAGAATAAATGTTTAAGTTTTTTCATACCCATCTAATTAAATAAATGTTCAAATTTAAAAATAATGTGTAATGTGCTAATGAATAAGAATCATAATTGTTTAGCATAAAAAGGGTAATACATGTGGGTTTTTTTTTTTATTTTCAAGTACGGAGAAATTTTGTTTAAATTTTGTCCAAAATATTAGTCAAATTAACATATATTGATTTGTCATATTAATAATCGAAATGTAACTATAAAATATTAATTAAAAAATATTAAATTAATTTATTTATATCTGTTTAATAAATTTAATTTACGATTTAAACCTACATATTTTTTAAATCAATTTAAATTATTTTAATTTTATATTAATAAATAATATTTATTCAAATATTTAATTCAAAAAACTTGTACATTAGTATTTAAATTAAAATTTTATATCAATTTTTAAGTAAATAATAAATATTAAAAATGAGTAAATTATTGAAAAATAAAAATAAAAAATATTTTAAATTTTTTATTAATTATAATAATTATTTATAAAAATAAACATTAAAAAATAATAATATAAGTTTCATATTTTCAATTGACACACAATTTTAACGAAGCAAGGCACCAGAAATATTATAATTATTTAATTTAAGTAGTTTATTCTTATAATTATTGAATTAGGCACCAATAATCTCATAATTTTTATATTTTGGTCAATTTAGTTGTATTATTATTATTCTGTTAAATAAATCGTTAAAACTTACTAAATTATCATTTTTTAAGGATAAAATATGATTTATTCTTCCCAACCACTTGTCATCCTTACCCTTATTATCTACATTTTCATTAAAAAATACACCATTTTTGAGGAGGCAATTATTCATTTTATTTGTTGACTTTTTTTTTATACTCTAGTTTTCCAAAAAAAATAATAATTAAAGTTAGTATTTTTTTTTTAATTTTTTCTATTTCATATATATTTTCTTGTTGCTGTTTGTACGTATAAAAATTGTTTCCAATGTTTTGGGTAAAAATTGAATGAATAAATTGTAGTAAAAGATTTGGCCAACATTGTGGCTATCAGCAGAGAATAGAGAAAGAATAGTGGTTGTTGCAGAGCCAGAGATCGAGGAAAGGGAAAGGGAAAGAAAAAACGAAAGAGAATGGTGAGGTGGGGTGGGGTTGCACATGGTTCTTAATTTATTTTTGTTTTTCTTTTTCTTCTTTCTTTCTTTAAAAGATGTGTTTAATTTTTTTTCTTTAAAATATATGTACAATTACTATTTTGTCTATAATTTAAGTGTTGAAATTTATAATTTAAGTGTTGAAATTCACACCGTTAGTTAAAGATTTTTCTAATTGTACTTAATTGATCTATTTTAATAAATTATGGAATGTAAAATGTCTTAATTTAATAATTATGAAATTAAAATATTTATTTAATAAGAATTATAAGATTTTTTTTTAATTTTAATTAAAATTAAATGATCATAAATAAATATATATATATATATATATAATGTATAGAGTTAAAAAACAAATGTACGTTGATAAATGACCTGATACAAATTAAATTTTACGTTTCTAAAACTAAAAAGGTTTCTATTTGAACATTTATGACATAAATTTGATTTGGCTTGTCGGTAGGATAAGTTTGTGTACTGGTTATTAATTTATTATGTCCAAAGGAGAGAGATAATTTGAGTGTCTTATTGGTTAAGGATAAAAATTTGAGAAAATAGTAAAATTAACATTTCTTAAAATTTTTAATAACAAAATTAGTACTTTTTATGTTCAAGTTTATATTTTTATAATTAAAAAAATAACTAATATGTCATTTTTTTTAACATCCATCCAATTAGAATTGAACGACGATAATTTAGACTCGTTTAATATTGAGCGTTTAATATTTTATGTTGAAATTGAATATTAAACGTTCAATATTATTAAAATATTAATTTTATTATTATAAATTTTAAAGGTGCTATTTCTTATAATTTTCCTAAAAATTTGGACTTTTTTAATTAACGTTTTACGCCGCTGCCGCTGCCTTTTAAAGATAATGTAACCATTTGATTTGAATGATTTTTGGTTTAAGTGTCCACTAACATATGTTTTTTGCATCACTTATCTACTTAAATGTCTTTTCTAGTCTAAAAGAGCCTTTATTGTAAATCAAGGATAAAAGATAAATTTAAATATGGTTAGAGAATACTCATATAATATTCGGTCATGTGCATATAAATTTATAAGAAAACACCATCATAGTAACGTTTACGGACTTGTATAAACTAAAATTTGATCCCTTTTTATTTAGACTTTGGTAATTCACTACTCCATTCATTCTCAAGCTTTTATTATATTCATACTTAAATTTTTAAACTTTTAAATTCTACAATTTAATCTCAAAATTTTTAAAATTTTACACATAAATCCATAAATTTTTAAATTCTAAATAAGTCTTATCTTGGATACTAAAATAAATATTTTTGAATTAAAATTTTAAGATCTATGTATGATTTTTTTTAAAATTTAAAACTAAATTGTAAGATTTAAAAGTTTAAATTTTATAAGTAAAATTTTAAAAATTTAATAATTAAATTATAAAATTTAAAAATTTTAGAACGTAAATATAAATCTAATTAAAATTTAGGGACTAATGTATAGTTTAGCCCTTATTTAACCCAATAAAAATTGTGTGACTTTGGCGTTGTGGGAGTGCAAGGACCAACATATGCCATTTGTTTACATCCTTGAAACACTCATAACTGATTTCGTTTTATTTCCGGTCAAATCTTACGATCAAATTCCATTATAAAAACACAAAATCAAAATATATGCTCACTTTCCAGCAACAATTTTAAGTCCTTTCTAACAGCAACACTTAATACTATGCTTACAGTCAATTATATGCACAAAACATGCAAAAGGACACTACTTGAGAAGGAGATTGAAATTGGTTTTTATACTCAGTTAAATCCCTAAGATACAAAATTAAGGGCACCAACAAATTCTGAAAGAACTATCTCACTATTCTTGAGCTAGTTTAGGTAAAAGAAGTCCGCAGTGCAATACCATCAAAATTAATTCTCTAGATGATGACTTGGAGCTATTATCAAGGTTTCTACATTTGAAAATGTGGCATACTCCAGATTGAAGGCATTTGCCATGCATCAAACTGAAGATCAGGGTGCTTCATGGTCGAAACAAGAGCCAACCAAAAACAGTAACGGATTCAAGCATTTTGGACATATAAGAGCCCAAACAAAAGTGTAATATATTGAAACAGTGAAACTAACCTGAACTTTCATCTTCCTTGAAAATTGCCAAAACATATTGTACAGAGTATGTGTTTGTCTAAATATACTTTAGTCCAGAGAGGTACTGTCGTCTTGAGATTAGATACTGGGCAAGGGAATAAATAACTCCTAAGATCCCCAAGATTCTAATCTTAAGCACATCTGTTATTATGATTGATGGCAGGTTAAGAGGCATAGTTATCAATGGGATAGTGTCTGTGTGCCTAGTGTAGCTCCACACAAACCTGTTGAAGATGATATGGCTGGGGAATGTGAGAATAAGAAGAGCCAAATTCTTCACAGCAAATAACCAATCTGGCCCACCAATCTCCAAGCCCCAACCAGTATTCCCATGCCAGATATCTTCCCATATGCTGTACAAAGCAGTTAAAACCAAGTAGGCTGATATGACTACCGTGACAGGAAAATACCTTTGCTTATCCCCAAATCCAGCAACAAAATCAGAGTCCTGGTTGAGAAGCAACAAAATGGGTGCCAGGAAGAAGATTGCACGGTTCGAGCCACCAGTGAGATTGACATTCAAGATTATGCATATAGCAACGCACATTACCGTGGCAACATTACCAACAGCAGGCATCCAAGCTCCCTCAGTGGCGATCTTCTTAATTGTGAAGCTAGACACTGTAGAGGCCCGTCGCTGTTGCATGAATCTCATTCTAGGTGGATAATTGTAATAGTTGCTTTGACCAGGTTGATTATGTCTAATTCCTCCACCTCTTTCCTGAGTCTTTTCTCGGACTAATGAAGCAAGCTCAAATTTTATTTCAAGAGCTATAAGCATAAAGATTGCTGCATATAGACCAAGAAGAGACGTTCTTGCTCCCTCAACAGCAAGCAGAGTAGTGAGCTTCTTCTCTTCTTCTCCCATGTCTCCAATTCCACCATCCCCAAGGATGCTTTTAATTCTCATTTGGCCCTCAAGAAGATATGTCACAGGAAAGAGAGCTACAAGTAAAGCAAATACCCACGGTAGCAATTTTGTGCTTGAGGCAGAAGGGAAATGAGTAAAGACCACAAACACAGAGGTACACACCATTGTTACAACAATGAGGGCATGCAAGACAACTGCCTGAAGGAAGTACTCAGCAGAAATATAGATGCCTAAAGCAAGACCAATGGTTATGGAATAAAACAGTCTCAACTCAACAATGTATTTAATGGGTATGATGGACGTAACAGCTGCCAGAGTTAGCAGGATAGCAACAATAAGCAACCATGATGGCCATGTAGGCTTTGGTGTCACAAACCCGTAGATAGAAATGTCATCGGCAGACTGCCTAGCAGCCTTAATTAGGTCAGATCGATAAGTCCATGATAAAGGAATGGGTGGCTGCATGAGAATAAACAGCAGACCAGTTGCCACTATCAGTGCTAGGCATCTCTTAGCATACTGCAAAAGTACAAGGAAAAATGAAAAGACCCATAAGCATTAGAAAAATCATCTCCAGTAGTTTCATTTAAAAAAAAGCTACATCAGCATCCATGCCTTTATTAGTAATAATTATCATTCAATCAACAGAGCATAATAGCAAAAAACTGACTTTTTTTTACACAAAAGAGCATTTTCTGATAAAAGACAAGTATGTCATATTTTCTTCAGCATACAATAATGTTGATGTAAAGTCCCTGCAGAATATTAAAACTTGACGAACATGTATGGGTCAAACAAAGGAATTAAAAATGGATAAGAGAGAAATCATAGCTGTCCATTCTTGTCTAAGCAGGAAAAATACAAACAAAGAAAAAAGGAGAATGGGCAGGGAACAAGGTGGAAGTCATGGAAGTCGAGTAGAATGGATACCAGTACATGAGAGAAGTGCAGAGCAACAATGGGTACACAAGCCAAACCCGTCAAAACAATACAAGATCCCAAAAGCAAGCCATCAGATGGAGATTTCCCATACCACCATTGAAGGGCTTCAAAGATTGTTTCACGACAAAACCAAACAGATAATGAAACTGTACCAGCATGCACATAAGCTTGCCAAGGTTTCATTTTTGAGGATGTCCTTGAATTATCCCTGAAATCCAAACAGACAAATATAAGTAATTTTAATCAATAACCACATTAATTAACCTTGCCCGACATTGAAAACCAAGTTAAAAACAGAGAGAATACTTGTAAAGAAGAAGTGGTGGGGAGACAGCCAATAAGAGTATAGCTGACACCCAGACAACGGACTTTGATGAAATAAGCAGCATAGCCAGCTTTGAACAATATAGGCAAGTCAAAATCCAGACTGCCTTTGAACCAATCCGGTGATCAACAGAAAGCCTTCTTGTCAGAGCCAGACCCACAAATGTTGTCAGAACAACCATGTAACTTGGATACATGACATCATCGTCAAACCCATAATAGTATATGCCCAAGTAATTAAAGAACCTATTCTCGATATAGCAGAGAAGCAATGCATGGCTGGTTAAAACAACTTCTGTCAAAAAGTGAAGTTTTGATGGTAGAAGAGCTAGACCGGGAACAGCCATGGCCAGAACAACACTAGCAACTATTAGCTTACAGAAAGATTTCAATGACATGCCTACCATCCAAATATTAAGATCCCAGTAGTTGTGCATTACAAACCACATGACCATTAAACTCCCAAGCACAACGAAGGCAAAGTATGATGGCAGGCTCTTTTTTGTGAAAAAATGAGCCAAGTAGAAGCTAGCGACTGAAGGCAATGGAAGAAACTGCAAGATCAAGAAAATTTGACAGTTAAAGACTCAAAGCTTGTTTGAAAAGTCAAAACAAGCCCCGTTTGCATCACTTCACTTATTCAGTTACTTGAAGTTCAAGTGCACAATAGCAATTAGATTCCAAGTTCTAGAAGAATTAAGAATTATCACAGAATCCAAGGTAGAAGGTGCAAAGCACCTTAACAAATTCTCATGATTTTAACGTCAAAATAGGAACACTTGTGAGAGTATCACATTCTAATCATCAGGCAAATAAAATCATAACTGCATGTTGCTGCCTTCACGCTTGCTCTATAAAAGGAATATCAACATAAATAAAGTTCTTCAACATCAGATCAAAACCTAATCTCCGATAGGAAAAGTAAAGTTCTCTAGATAGTATACTTTAGATAGTTTTGCCAGATGGTGTGAAAAATCCTACAATAGCTTATGATTTACTCAAACAGGTGGTTTCTGTTAGGCAAGACAAGCTTTGATTCTTATGTCTTCATGAGTGATTTTTAAAATTATTCAAGAAACACAAGTTAACAAGATTAACTGATCTAACATATGACTATAAAATCATGTTTAACGACTATCTCATATATTCTTTCCGTCAATGATCTTCCGGAAACAAGAATCAGCAGAGAAGTACACTAAGCCTAACTAGAATCGTCAAGAAAGTACAATAAAATTCCTCAATGACCCAATTAGTAATAAAAGAAAAGGAAGGCATACGTTGCACAACGACTAATTCCATTCAGAAGTAAATTATTCAATGCTGGGAATTCATATCATGAGAAAGTTAAATAAAACCGTATAGAAACAAGCTTTATGAGGTGAAATACATACCAGTATCGGGAACCCCACAACGATAGCTCCAGCAGCACCAACTATTACAGCCAAAGCACTGAAAGCCAGAGAGCTAAAAGGATCAGATACCATGCCCAATGCATAAGCACCACCAGCAGCAGCCCCTCCCAGCATTGTGGTGGTTACAAGAAGATAACTCAACGGCGGTGGCACGTGAATGTACCTCCCAAACGAATGGAAAACAATTCTAATCTCCAAACAGATAATGATAACAACTAAAGCAATAGCACCATTCAACACACGAATGCTATGCAGCTGCTGGGGTTTCTTAGTAACCCACCAAAGAGCATTCCTCGTCGATGCATAGAGTTGGAAGAAAAAAGGAATGAAGAAAAGAAGAAACAAATCAGCAACCGAAGCCGCAGAAGAGAATGTAGCAGAGTAGTGAGAAGCAACATGGAAAATAAGAGGAAAGAAGACCAAATTAAGAGTGTGAAAGCAACTCTCGAGCTGACCAAGTATGTAATTATCATGAGGAACTTGACCACCATGGTACTTAGCTTCCTGCTTGATTTTGAAAGAAGAAATCCGAGGAATGGAGTAAAGCCAGTAAAAGAAGCAATTGAAAGCCATGAGATAGTACGAAGTATTATTGATTCCAACAGCTAAAATAGTCGCCCAAGTGAAAATTGAAGAAGCAACAAAAGGCACACAAGCGAACAGCAGTCTTTCAAGCGCGACAACAATAGAAGGGTTTTCGATTTGAATCCAACGGAACTGAAGGGACGCCCAAATGCCGATTAAAAAATTGGTCTCGGCACAAAGGAAACAAGCTAGAAGAGCGAGAGGGATAGAATTGAAGGTGGAGAAGAGAGATGAGCTGAAGAAGAAAGCGATCTGAGAGAAGAGGATAGAGAACCAAACAGCGAAGAACGCACCGGGCTTGAAGTTGATGGAATCCAGGATATACGAGATCATGAGGCCAAGAGTCAAAGTTGAGACGACGGCGGTGCCGCCGAGGTCGAGAAGAAAAGCGGCGCATGGGATGAGAGCGACGGCGATTCGAGCATTATGAGAAAAGGAAGAAGGTGTGAACCTTGAATTCTTGAGAGATCTAGAAGAAGAGGATTCATGGCCATCGAGTCTGGCGCGAGAGTTGGGGCTGGAATTGTTATCATTGGAGTAAGGGGAACCATTGCCAAAAGATGAGAAAGATGGAGCGCTTACTGATGACGATATGTAAGGTCGAAACGACTGTGTTTGTAGTTCCGGCGGTATCATTTTCGCCGGTGATGGTGAGTCTCTCTCTGCTTATATCTGTATGTTTTAGAAGTAGGTGACTGTTCCGCGAGTGCTTGCCTGATTAATGGGTTTAGGCATTTATTTTTATTTTTTTTCTAAAGGCCAAAAAAAAACACAAAAGAAATTATGAATGGCAGGATTGAAATTGAATGACGCGTTGAGAGGACCAAGACCGTTGGATTTTAATTGAGTGGACCCGCAATGAAAGTCCAGATTACAAGACTGTGGGAGATCAGGATAACAGCTAAGTAGAGCCCGCTCATGGTAGTGGATTAAGCACCGAGTAGTAGGGTGGCAGTGGCAGTGGCAGTGGCAGTGGCAGTGGTTAGGTACCTGGGACTTGTGTTTTACTTTGTTTTAGGCCCAATTCTTCTCAAAGTATTAGACCTTTCTATGAGACCCAAATAAGGATTATCGGCCCAATAAAACTAGAAACCTTATAAAAAGGATGATAATTTTCAACACAGCACAAAAAATTTAACTCGAATTCAAATCATATTAATTTTAGATAAAAATGAATCAACTCGAAATGATAGAAAAAAAAGGTCGTGTCAAGATTGGGTTCGAGTTGACCTGTTGAACCTGTTCTTTAAAAAATAAAAAAATAATAATAATAAATAATTCCGACTATCTATTAGACACTTACTCATAAGTCACAACTTACAGAACTTCTGTAAACCTTAAATTCCTAATAATCTAAAACAACTAAAGGAAAATACCCATCGCTAGGAGTGAAAAATTTGACGACATGAAACACGACACAAAAATCTAACTCGAACCCTAACCGTATTAATTTCAGATAAAAAATGAGTCAACTCGAAATTACCTGTTTTGAAATCATGTGTCAGATTCGGGTTTGTTGTGTTTGGGTCGGGTTTAAATTGGATCACAGGAATTGCCACCCATACTTATAGAGAATATTGTCGTAATATGGCTCACTTTTTCGTATATCAAACAATTTTCCAATATCACATTACAATAACGTTTTAATAAAATAAATTTACAATTTTATGTCATTCCTATTTCATCACATATCTACCATAAACAACGTTTGTTGGCCTCTCTCTATTAGAGACGAAAACACCGCTAATAAAGAGGCTACATTCACATTTCATCACCATATTAATAAGTTTAAACTTAACCAACTCACCATGGTTTCACCCCATTACTTTTGGTGTTTTTCCTGCTTCTAAACATATATCTACCCCATTGCCACCACCATCCCTACAAGCTCAGAGCCATCAAGAAGTATTTCCTTATTTGAATCAAGAGCTTGACTTGGTAATAAATCCACCATCATCATTGCCATCTCTACTTCTTCCAATTTTAGAATTTAATTGTCTCCGGGTATTAGTTTAATAGTTATGGACCTGTGAAAAAAAACTTCATTTAAGTTTTGGAGAAACTACCTTTGTTTCTTTTCTTTTTAAAAATTCTAGTTGCCTCTTAACGTGTTTTTGTTGTTATTTTCATCAAATTCTCTTGGAACTCCATTCTTGTTTTTGTTTGGGTGCTTAACCACAATCACTCAATATCATACATATTTATTGACCAAAGATTTAGAGAGATACTAATGAAATCACATGACTTTCTTAATAACTAAGGATCAGTTATCAAAGGTGGAAACTAAGGAAGTTGTTGAAATATTGGAGGCTAAGAAGTTGAGTTTGCTAAGGATTCTTTTCGTAGTGTTGCTTTTCTTCTTTGTGGCTATAATAAAGATATGTTGAGTTGTAGGGGACTATTTGAATTTAGGTTTTTTTTTGGGTAATAAATATTTGGATTTAGGATGGTGTTGATATTCAAATTTCTTTGCCTTCGGATAACCATTTTAATAAGAAAAGTATAATGTTTCTTGGTTTGAAACATTTGCATTTGCTATGACCTTTTAGCTCTTGTCTTGGGTTTATCAAATTCATTTCAATGTAATATGATACATTTATATATATATATTTTTTCCATATAAATGATTTCTATCTTCATATATAATATGTTACATCTAACTTTTTTTTTATATGTAATATATTACATCATTGGTGGATTAAAAAAATTTATTGATAAGTTTGAATTGTTTACTATATTACTATGTACTAGTTGACTGATGATTTTGTATTTGAGTCCTAATTTTTTTTTAATTTTATATTACTTTGATTTCAGTTTTGGTGAATTTGGATTATGCTTAATGACTTAAGCGTAAAATTTTCAGTCCTCTTTCCTCTTGTTTCACACTTTGAATTTTGTATGTAATATGTTACATACACCTCAATTATTATATGTAACATGTTACATACACATCTATTAAATGTTATATATCTTTTTATCGTTGTATATATAATATGTTATACGCACATTTGCTATTGTATGTAACATGTTATATACACTTCAACTGAATGTTACACACCTATTTGATATTGTTACATACCCCTTTATGTTGTATATGTAACATGTTAACATACATTTTCTGTCGTTGTATATAACATATTAAATACTTATTCTATAAGATTGCCAGAGCTCTGGTTCGTCGGTGGAGGTCGCTGGAGCTCCGATAATGTACCGACAGAGTTGCTGGAACTCTAGTGTATTTGTTTATTAGTTCTAAAAGGTATTTTAATAATTTATATGATTTTAATGTAACTAAAACTCATAATTTTGAACATATTTTTATTATTTATGAAAATAGTTAGGTTACAATCAAAATATAAGCTATTTAGGCCCAAAGCTTAACCTTATATGTAGAACGAGCTCTCACTCTCTTATACTTGGAGATGTAAATAGAGAGATGCGAGACTAATTTAATATTGTGGGATAGGGCAAAGTCTTTTCATTAAATGTAAACTATTTTACTGTATTTGAAAGAATCTAAGTGAAATTGTTTCAATATGCGATGGTTTTAAAAATCCCCTAATGATTTTACTTTTCCAATATATGTATAAGAGGGTCGATCCATGTAGAGTTGGTTCATTGGTAACTAGTAAAAGAAAGGGTGCACATGGAACCCTTTGTATGGGCGGGGTGATGGTCGAAAGTCTAACATGTTAGGCAATACCTAACTTTTTACTCAAATAGCAAAACAACTATTTTTAATAAAGCCTAAATGACATTTTCAACCCTTTAGTCTTTCAAGTTTAAAAATTTAAATGTAATATTTACATACAAATCAAATATGAATATAACCCTTACATACAATAAAAATATATTGTAGAATGACAAAAATCATAAAAAATCAAACGAAAAATCAAGAAATAATAGAAATAGAGACATAAGATATTTCATGATCTTAAAATTTTTTAATGTAATGCGTATATTCACGTTTATTTTTACATTTAAGCTGTACATTCAAATTTAATAACTGAATTTGGATATACAGCTTACATAAAAAATATATGTTAATATATGCATTACATTAAAATATGTCAATATATGAATATTCTAATCTAATATAAGAGACAAAAACATCCACTACAATGTGATTCTTGATCAACTCTAATGTACATTTTAATCCAAGGTAAAGAATACATAAAACATCAAAGTAATCAGAATAAAAAAATATAGAAAAAATTTGAATGTACAGTTTACATGTAAAAATAAATGTGAATGTACGTATTACATTAAGAAATTTTAAGTCAACCTACTATAAAAACAACAACAGTAATCAGTAATCAGAATAAAAAATTTGAATGTACAATTTACATGTAAAAATAAATGTGAATGTACGCATTACATTAAGAAATTTTAAATCAACCTACTATAAAAACAACAACAGTAATCAGAATCAGTAATCAGAATAAAAAAATTTGAATGTATAGCTTACATGTAAAAATAAATGTGAATGTACGCATTACATTAAGAAATTTTAAGATCCTGAAATATCTTGTGTCTCTATTTCCATTATTTCTTGATTTTTCGTTTGATTTTTTATGATTTTGTCATTTTACAATATATTTTTATTGTATGTAAGGGTTACATTCAGATTTGATTTGTATGTAAATGTTACATTTTTGCATTAGAAGAAGAATATTAACTCGAGGATAAATTTGTAATTTTAATATGATAAGTGATTTCAAAGCTGTGCATTTTATATAGCTCATGTTTGCTATTTAAGTAAAATTGATATTTTTCTCTTAATATTTGCTAGTTAAATAATTCCCTGAAGTGTTAGGAAGGACATTCATATGATGAATGGGCTAGAGAAGGTCCTATGTTGGGTTCTTATCGGAGGTCCAATGGGTTAGGATAGCCTATGTGATAGTTACAAGGTATCCTATCTATTTGTACCAAATATACAAGTTTTAGGATTCTTTCCCTCTTAAATAAATTTAAGATGAATCTTCAACTTAAATATCCTTTAAATCTAAGTGCATTTATTTGTTATGTAATAAAATCTAATAAATTTAAATTTAGAATACAAATTATAGCTATAATTTTATTTTTTTTATTTTAACAATCATTATAATAATTATCATCTCATATATTATAATATTAAATTTTTATAATTAAAATATTAATTGATTGATGAAAATATTATTTTTAAGCAAAAGTCATTTAGAACTATATATTTTTACAAATATGTTATATATTTTAATAAAAATTATAAGAAAATGGGAATCGGGAAATAAGTGGGGGTCGGTAGGTAATTATCAAAACACACCATGTCCCTTATAGGAGCACGCTCCATTGACGCAAAATTGAAGTTTTTTCTTATGAAGTTTGGTTTTTACAGAGCAAATTGTCATCCTACTGATGTTTACAATATGTAAAGTTGGGCTTTGTCACTTGGCAATATTGTTGTTTTGGCTGATTAATTTTAGAAATTAAGTTAATTGATAAGGGTGTAAAATCTTAATACTTATGTATCGTGACAGTTGTGTCATTTTATTTTGATAAATTAGATACATTGATTATATTGCTTTAAATTGTTACATTTTCGACGCTTTAGTAATTTTTTGGTCTTTTTTTTTTTTTTTTGGCAAAAAACTTTATGTATAATTGATTTGAATTTTACTAATATTTATAAAAAAAAAATACCTCAAAAAATTGAGAAAGAAATCAAGGCCAGTCCAAGGGCTTGGTTATAGCCTCAACTTGAAGAAGGGTTCAATGAGTTTTTTTTTTTATTTTAAAAATTAATATAAAAATTAAAATATTCTTTTTTTCTTTTATTTCATTTTTATTAAATGTAGGTATGATAATCTTAACATGATATATACACAGTACAAATTTAATTATTATATGACTAAAATATAATTGTAATTAAGTGTTTTATAAATTCATAGGCCTTATTTTTTTTAACTGTCGAAAAATAGATTAGATTTAAGAGAGAGAAAAGAAAAAGCAATAAATAATGTGATTAATGTTGGTAGCTCAATGGCCTTTTATTGGGTATTTATAGGTGTTACATTTTTAATAGGGGTACATCCATAATCTATACACAAAAACATATTTAATACAAAATTAATAAGTATGTGGTCGGTTTTTGAGGTTTGCTCAACCTGTTCTCTAGGGCTCAAATATATCCGAGCCCATTATTGGGAACCCATTGGCAATGGATGTGTTTGTCTGAATGTTGTCTACCAGATCGGATGAAGAAGTGCTAGACGATCTATGCAAAGAGATCAATGCACTGACGCTCACCAATCGAAAACTAGTCGAGGTATGAGCAATCACGGTTATTATCATTGTTATTACGATTGTTCTTTGTTTGGTTATTAACGCTGTACCCATACAATTGATGGCGCTTATCCTGGTATTTCAAGGTGCGACAACTAGAGAAGATAAGTGATGAGCTAAAGGCAGAAAAACTGGGGCACCAAGCGACTCTATCAAAGGTTACCTCTTTGCATGCAAGAAACATAGAGCTTGCAAAGAAGGAACAAGTTGCAAATAGAGCTCGTGAAGAGGTTGAGGTAGAGCTTCGGGCTGTCAAAGCAAGAGCTCACGAGGGAGCAAACTAGCCGAGCTAAAGTCCAGGAGTCGGCTAAAGTCCAGGAGGATATGGAGAAGGCTAAGGCGAAAAACATGTAGTTCGCCCAAGTGGGCTATAATAAAACCATAGAGACGTTCAAGGAGAAGGCTGTGGAAAAAGGCAAGCTGGAAGAATACAACAGTATTCTTGAAATAGCTTGGCCACAGCGAATTCAGGCCAGACCCTCATGGAAGACTAGGTAAAAGAGGTTGGGGGAAAGGATGAGGTGGAACATGATCCTAGTTAAATGTAAATATATACCGGGCACGTAGGAAAAAAATATTTAATGATTTATTTATTGATAAGGGTTGTATGAATACAACGATTAAATATTGTATTTGGAAAATTTAAATGAAAACATTTGGAAATGATTATATTATGATGTGTTGTTTTGTTTAAGTATTTTAGCATATATGTATTTTTTCACTTAGCACTTTGCATGGTACACGTGTAAGAAAATAGTTCGTAAATGTGGAATATAAAATGAAGGTGAGGGATGAGTGGTTACATACATAACGTGAATGTGCATCGAATGTTTAATGCTAATGTCTACTGATCGAGTTTTGAGAATAAGGGTCTGAGCTTTAAAAAAGGAAAACTCAACATTAAACGATGAAGTTTGTCAATTGACATGCGAGAATAAGCAGCTGCTCGAGAATGACTTCGTCGTATGGCGCAGCATGAGTTAGCTTTGAAGGAGATGTCCGACATCATTAAAGAGGAGTCGTTGTGGGCAGATGTATACTTAAAGGGAGGAGAGGACGTGTTCCTCGACATCATGCAGTCAACCCTAGAGCTTGAAAATATATTAGAAGATGGGGTGATAATGGGCGAAGCAGTGCGTCAACCCATACTAGACTTCGTGAATGTTGTGAAGGCTAAATGTATTTGTTAGTCCGATCGAAATTGTCAGATAGAAATTTAACTCGATCATTAAAACGATTAAACAGAATGTAGAAAATGGTTTGCAAGGTTTTGGCCCCTATGTTCATGTTGCTAGAAAGCGTGTGGAAATAATTTGTAAGGTATTGACCTCTCTATTTGTGCTGTTGTAATAAAAGAAACATGAGCGTTTATGTTTAACACAAACGATCAATTCATGCAACCTGCTATTTAGCAGAGGTGATCAACTTGCTCTGCCCGTACGTTCTACCTGGCTGCCATTTAACACAGGCGATCAACTTGGCCGGCTTAGTTGTAACTCCTCATAGGCCTGGAGGTGGGCAATTCCAGCCTCTCAAGGCACGAAGGGTGGGCCCGAGCGCTCTGCCTGGCTGCCATTTAGCACAGGCGATTGACTCACGCGGCCTAGTTGTAACTCCTCATTGGCTTGGAGCTGGGTAATGCCAGCCTTTCAAGGCACCAAAGGTGGGCCCAAGCACTCTGCCTGGCTTCCATTTAGCACAGGCGATCAACTCCCGGCCTAGTTGTAACTCCTCATCAACCTGGATTGGGCAATGCCAGCTTCTAAAGGCACGAAGGGTGGGCTTGAGCGCTCTGCCTAGTTGCCATTTAGCATAGGCGATCAACTCGCGTGGCCTAGTTGTAACTCCTTATCGGCTTGGAGCTGGGCAATGCTAGCCTCTCAAGGCACAAAAGGTGGACCCAAGCGCTCTGCCTGGCTGCCATTTAGCACAGGCGAGCAACTCTTGGCCTAGTTGTAACTCCTCATAAGCCTGGAATTGGACAATGTCAGCTTCTCAAGGCACGAACGGTGGGCCAAAGCATTCTACCTAGCTACCATTTAGCACAGGCAATCGACTGACGAGGACTAGTTCTAACTGCTTATTGGCTTGGAGCTAGGCAATGCCAGCCTCTTAAGGCAAGAAGGGTGGGCTCGAGCGCTCTGCCTGGCTTGCATTTAGCACAGGCAATCAACTCGTACGGGCTAGTTGTAACTCCTTATCGGCCTAGAGCTAGGCAATGCCAACCTCTCAAGGTACGAATGGTGGGCCCGAGAGCTCTACCTGGGTGCTATTTAGCATAAGCGATCAACTAGTATGGCCTAGTTGTAACTCCTTATTGGCTTGGAGCTGGACAATTCTAGCCTTTCAAGGCATGAAGGGTAGGCTCGAGCACTTTGCCTAGCTTCCATTTAACACAGGCGATCAACTCGTGCGGCCTAATTGTAACTCCTTATCAGCCTGGGGCTGGGCAGTGTTAGCCTCTCAAGGCACAAAGGGTGGGTTTGAGCGCTCTACCTGGCTGCCATTTAGCACAGGTGATCAACTCGTGTGGCCTAGTTATAACTCCTCATCAACTTGGAGTTGGGCAATGTCAGCCTCTCGAAGCACGAAAGTTGGGCCGAGCACTCTACCTAGTTATCATTTAGCATAGGCGATCAACTCGTGCGGCTTAGTCGTAACTCATTTTGCAAAGAAAATAGTGACATACTTTTTCATATAAAAGTGCGAACATGGGTTACATAGATGTAAAATAATTTACATAACTGTCTTGTCAAAAACATAATTTACATTACAAGATGTCTTCGACGAAACACAATTTAAATTACAATAAAACTAGTTAGAAATAATATTTCTTCAAATGTTTTGCATTCCAACTTCAAGATTCCACCTTGCCTGTTGTATGTTTAAGAACAAAAGCACCACTAGGAGTGATGTCTTCTATTTCATACGGGCCTTCCCAATTTCCTCCTAACTTGCCGACCTTCCATTCCTTGTGACTGGGAAGAACTCTTCACAAAACTCAGTCTTTAATTGCAAATGATTTGAAGAGAATTGCTTTGTCATAAAAGGCGGCTACTTTTCGCTTGTTATCTTCTATTAACAACATGACCTTATCTCGACATTACTCAGATAAAATCAAATCCAGTGTCTGTTTTGAACTATTTTGGGTTTCATTGATACTGGATCGAGATGTAGGAAGGATAACTTCTGTGGGTATCACTACTTCAGTACCATAGACCAAGGCAAATGGTGATTAATTTGTTGCCTCCCTGGGACTAGTTCAGATTGACCATAGTACACTGGTAATTCTTCTACCCATTTCCCCTTTGCTGATGCAAGCTTTTTCTTTAAAAGAGTGAGCACAAGTTTATTTGAAGCCTCGGCCTGACTGTTTGCTTGTGGATAATATGGAGATGAGTGGTTAAGCTTTATTCCGTACCTCAAGGTGAAGTCTTTACCTTTTGCCTGATAAACTACCTCCCGTTATCGGTTACCAACTCTCTAGAAAGACTGAACCAACAAATTATAGATTTTCAAAGGAAATTAATGATTTGAGTTTCTTGAATCTGACTTAAAGCCTCAGTCTCAATCCATTTAGTGAAATAATCTGTGGCAACCAAGAGACATTTTTTCTACCTGACGGCTTGTGGCAAAGGGCCAACGATGTCCAATCCCCATTTGTAAAAAGGCCATAGGCTTACAACATCGATCATGAGGGTTGCTACGACATGTGTAAGTGGGCTAAAACGTTGACATTTGTCACAATGTTGAGAAAACTTTACACAGTCAGCCAACATAGTCAGCTAATAGTATCCTTGTCGCATTATCCTCTATGATAGCTTACGACCTCCCTCATGAGTCTCCTTGAAGATGTTTTATGCTGAGATTTTGTTGACACATAATAGCCCGAGACCCATGAGAGTTTTCTTCTACAACAACCCATTTTGCACAAAATAAAAGGTGCTTTTAACGACAATTGCTCGAATTTTTTTTTCCCAGTAGAGAGGGATTTGTCGATTAAATATCTCAAAAGGGGCTCGAAACAAGAATCTTTGTCATGCTCAACTTGACTAATAGTTTTGATGGCTTCAACTGGTTTGGCCTCGAACAGTATGGTACCATTGATGACTTTACTTTGAATCGTATTATGTACGGATGCCAAGGTTGCTAGTGCATCAACGTGGTTGTTGCTACTTTTGAATATCTGTTTAACTTGTATTTCTTCTAGAGCTCGACATTCCAATTTTAGTCTTTAGAGGTACTTCATTTTTTCATCTTTTGCTTCAAACGAGCTTGTGAATTGGTTAACAATAAGCCATAAGTCGCTAAATAAATCTAATTTTCTAGCGTCAAGAAGTTTAGCATTCATGACTCCGAAAATAGCAGCCTCATACTTGGCCACATTGTTGGTAACTTGAAATGCTATTCGGACATAGTACTCATAAATATTTCCCTCAAGATTGGTAATTTTGATCTCGATGCCCGCTCCTTTAAAGTTGTTAGCCCCGTCGACACAAGCTTTCCATTTACCGACTACATTCTCTTAGTGATTCTCGTTAACCTCGGAGCCTTGTGACATTTCTGTGCATTCCATAAATTCTACTACAAATTCTGCAACTGCTTGAGCTTTCATAGATGTTCGGGGTTAGAATTTGATGTCGAATTCTCCCAATTTGATAGATATACTTGCTAATCTTCCAGTTATTTTTGGCCTGGAAAGTATATGATGAACACATTTTTGACCTATATTTTGTTATGTTTTTAAGCATTCATTTTATCTTTTATTTTATTATTTTCGTGTTTTGGAAGGTATTTTTTGTGTTTTGTAGGTTTGGGAAGAAATGTGGAAAAAGAGAGCAAAAGTGAAGCAAAAGTGTTTAAAAATGTAAGCCTTACATTGGATGTCATTCACTATGTAAGGGGGACAAACAAAGGCTTAGCAACGTAAGCCTTACATCGAGAATCAACATACTATGTAAGGGCATTTACAGCGCAAGAAAACAAGACGCGCCGCGGCGGGCAAAACCTATGCCGCGGCGAGAGGCTCTCGGGTTGATCCTGGAAAATCATGAAAATATGGCGCGCCGCGGCATGATTATTGTGTGCTGCGGCGGGGATGTTTCTGTTTTGAACCAACGAGCCAAAATTCAACACGCGCCGCGGCGGGAAAAACCTGTGCCGCGGCGGGAGGTGCCAAAATTGCCCAGAAACCCTAAAACGTGTATTCCACTTCCTTCCCCCTATAAATACAACATTATACCTCTCCCAAACACAAGGTTTTGCAGCCAATCTCTCTCCCACCTCTGCTGCTACTGCAGCAAGGGTTTTCCACCCAAAAACCAACCCAAAATCAAGAGGAGACCCTCCATTGTTGAAGCTACTCCAAGGATTTGAGAAAGAGGATCAATCAAGTTCAAAGATTTGGAGCTAGAAGATTCATTGGGGTATTTTTAGTGTAATATCTTTTTCTTCTCTGATTTTGTGGTTTGCCTCCATGAATAAATTGATTGACATCAATTTAGTTATGGTTGGCTAATATATGTATATTGGGATGTTAGTATTGCTTCCAATGATTTGAAAAACAATTTTGTAATTTAATTATATATGATTTGGATTTATTTCTTGTTCATGTTCTTATTATTTTCTGATTGTGAATTGATGGTGGACCAAACCTTAGTTTGTGATTAGAAAGAATATTTAGGCATTAGAAACGCCATCTTTGCTTAATTGTGCATTATGAACAAGAGCCTAAATTGATTGCATTGATTTGTGTTAGTTTAGGTGGTTAGAATTATTTCCTTGAACTAATTCCGATTGATTAGTTAATGATCCGGACCAAAGACGTTAATTAGTTGATCGTAGTGAAAATTGCCATTGATTTGGGATTTTCTAGGTTTAGCGGAAAAATCATTAAATCCAACTTCTAATTGAATGCTTAATTTGTTTTTGCCCTGAATGGATAGCAAACTAATATTCCCAATTACATCCATCATCCTCCCCTTGGTTGTGATCACTTTTATTTTCATTTTATTTTAGTTTTCAATTTAATTCCGAATTTACGATCTGTTCTTCAATTGACAACTGTTAGAATGTTTAGGATTGTTTGTTCGACTAAATAAGAAAATAGATAACGTTTTAAAACCACAACAATTCCTTTGAGAGACGATCTTGGGAGTATACTTGTCGCTTACTATAAGTGACTCGTGCACTTGCGAGCTTATATAAAATACAAAATTTGACTATCAAATTTTTGTGCATCAAGTTTTTGGCGCCGTTGCCGGGGAATTGGCGTTTTAAAGTGTTTATTTATTTTCTATTTAGTTTGTTTTTCGTATTTATTTTTGTGAATTTGTTAATTTTTGTGTTTTGTTTTGTTATTTTTAGTTTGTTAGTTATTTTTATTTGTTTGAGTCATTTGTTTTTAGTTGTTTATTTTATTTCTATCTTTTTCGTTATTTTTTTTTTTTTTCTCTGGGATATATATTGTGGTGCTTTGATTTCTTTGTTGTTTTTGTTAGTATATGAAAGGTACCGTTCATAGACTACATCAACATATTCAAAAGAGCACTTAATCAAGCTGGATACTGATATCCAAGAGCTAACAAATATGGAGGTATGTGGAATTTGTGGTTTATATGGACATAATGCTAATGTTTGCACTTTTGCAGGTGATTACCATATGTCTACTAACCGGAACTTCGAACCTAATGAGGGATGTCTCCTACCTTGGAATGATCCCTATACCTATATTTTCGAGTTGGAAAATCACCAAAATTTTTATTGGGAAGCAAACACTAACCCACCCTATGCCTCATACCCATATTTCAATCCTTATGACCTACCCATTCACCCTAAGAGACCAACCTTGGAGGATACCTTGAATACTTTTATTCAAGTTAGTTTAGAAAACTAAGAGAAACGTAATCAAAGGATGGATTTCTTAGAGGATTCTATGATAAGGATTGCAATGCAAATTGGGCCACTAGCGGAACAACTTCTACCACAAGAAGAGTTGCCCAATCAAGATCATCAAGTTTTTAATCCTTATGACCAACCCATTCACCCTAAGCAACCAACCTTGGAGGATACCTTGAATACTTTTATTCAAGTTAGTGTAGAAAACCAAAAGAAACGTAATCAAAGGTTGGATTCCTTAGAAGACTCTATGATAAGGATTGAAATGCAAATTGGGCAACTAGCGGAACAACTTCTAGCACAAGAAGAGTTGCCCACTCAAATTGAGCAAATGAAGGATGACACAATCCTTCAAAGTGGTAAAAATTTTGAAAATATTTATTTTCCTGAAATTTCTAATGATTTACCACTTTGTGTAGAAAATTCAGATGGGGAGCAAGCAATTCTCAAAGAAGGTCAAGTTGAGGAAAATCAAATTCTACAACCTTCTCAGGAGAACAAGGAGGACTTCTCTGTACCTCCTTTACCACTCAAAGAACCTAAGACTTGTACGTCCCCAAATCCTTCTCCTTACTACTTCCACCAGAAAGTGTGTGCTGTGCTTCATAGGAAACAACTACCGAGATGGAAGGATACGCTTAATGACATACTAGCTCGAAAAATCGATATCACACACTTCAAGATTTTTGATGATGGTGGATAGGAGTGGATTAATAACGTCTTGCTAAGACGTTAAAGAAAGCGCTTGGTGGGAGGCAACCCACTATTTTAGGTAATATTTTTCTTTTTCTTATCATTTAGTTTATTTTTCTATTTGTTCCTTTTAAATGCTTTTCTGAACATGTGCGTAGTTGAAAACATTGAGGACAATGTTTAGTTTAGGTTTGGGGGTACAAATAGGTCCAATAAAAACTTTTTGATATAAAACTATCATGCCTTCTTGTTAATTTAAAGTGAGTAATTGAATCTTTATACATGTTTTGTTTGATTTCTTGTACATATTCAAGGTTAGTTATAAAAGTTGGTTTTTGTTCATAGTTCATACTTCATGCTTTTTAATATTGAAATTGAGATGAGCCCAAATTTTGTATTTAAAAATCAAATAGTGGAGACTACCTTGTGAGATGATTGTTGAGCCATTAACGTTTTATTCTGAGAGTTAATCATTATTCTACTCTTTTAAACACTTTTCTTATTATTTCAAATTGTTAGAAGATCTCTATAGGTTTTTGCATTGAATGTTAGGATTTTCAACATCTAATGAAGAATCATAGGTTTAATTGTATGCTTAGATTAAATGATTTGAGTAAAATTTTAAGTGTTTGCCTATTTCATTCATGCTTGACTTTAAAAGATTTAAAGGGAAAATAAAAAATAAAAAAATAAAAAATAAAAAAAATAGAGTTTGCCATTCACAAAATACACATGTATGTGGGTCCATAAAAAAATCATGACCCTTAAGTTCTTCAAATGGTGAAATGGTTAATACAAAAAGAAAAAAAAAAATAAATAAAAAAAATAAAAAAAAAGAGGAAATAATTTCCCTTAAAGTCAATGCATTTTCATTCATTCTAGGGCATACACTTGAAGTTTTTACTTGAGGATTTTAATTGATGCATGAGATTAGTAATGTGATTTCTTCATAAATCCTATCATTTGATTCCTTTCATGAGATCAATGTTATACACTTTTTGAGCCTTTCTTGTTTAAACATATGCGAATCTATTAGCTCATTTCTTTACATAACTTCTATTCGCATATACTTTGTTGAGTGTTTGAACCCATAGGATCGGTGTGATATTAAGAGTGAATTTTTTATCTTGTGAGGAGTAGAGTTGAAACGAATTTAGATTCTTAACACTAGGTTTGGGGGAATCAATGTTGATATATATTTTTTTTAGTATTGGAGTATGCACTTGTGATACAAAACTGATTTGCATGATGAATCCTTAATGTGTTAAGATAATTGGATGAACTTATGTAGGAGTTTCGATTATAAACTAAGAATAAACTGAAGCATGAGAAATTTTGTTGAAATAAGTTTGTAGTTTTTATTTGTAGTATTGTTATTTGTCATTTTAGTTTTTCTTTTAGTTGGATGTTTGTGGGAATCATCACTGAAAACCCTCACGAGACTTTAACTCGTCCACTAGGGCAACCTAGGGGTTTAAAAACTTGTTGCATATGCTAAATGCAACCGTGATAATCTACGGAAGTGATTTAGGTTAGTATAGTTTAATTTTAGTTTTGCTAGAGGACTAGCAAAATGTAGGTTTGGGGGTATTTGATGAACACATTTTTGACCTATATTTTGTTATGTTTTTAAGCATTCATTTTATCTTTTATTTTATTATTTTCGTGTTTTGGAAGGTATTTTTTGTGTTTTGTAGGTTTGGGAAGAAATGTGGAAAAAGAGAGCAAAAGTGAAGCAAAAGTGTTTAAAAATGTAAGCCTTACATTGGATGTCATTCACTATGTAAGGGGGACAAACAAAGGCTTAGCAACGTAAGCCTTACATCGAGAATCAACATACTATGTAAGGGCATTTACAGCGCAAGAAAACAAGGCGCGCCGCGGCGGGAAAAACCTATGCCGCGGCGAGAGGCTCTCGGGTTGATCCTGGAAAATCATGAAAACATGGCGCGCCGCGGCATGATTATTGTGCGCTGCGGCGGGGATGTTTCTGTTTTGAACCAACGAGCCAAAATTCAACACGCGCCGCGGCGGGAAAAACCTGTGCCGCGGCGGGAGGTGCCAAAATTGCCCAGAAACCCTAAAACGCGTATTCCACTTCCTTCCCCCTATAAATACAACATTATACCTCTCCCAAACACAAGTTTTTGCAGCCAATCTCTCTCCCACCTCTGCTGCTACTGCAGCAAGGGTTTTTCACCCAAAAACCAACCCAAAATCAAGAGGAGACCCTCCATTGTTGAAGCTACTCCAAGGATTTGAGAAAGAGGATCAATCAAGTTCAAAGATTTGGAGCTAGAAGATTCATTGGGGTATTTTTAGTGTAATATCTTTTTCTTCTCTGATTTTGTGGTTTGCCTCCATGACTAAATTGATTGACATCAATTTAGTTATGGTTGGCTA
The DNA here is from genome assembly GCA_029378325.1 of Elaeagnus macrophylla. Lineage (NCBI taxonomy): Eukaryota > Viridiplantae > Streptophyta > Magnoliopsida > Rosales > Elaeagnaceae > Elaeagnus > Elaeagnus macrophylla. The sequence continues at coordinate 62,752,549 of CM055640.1, read as the reverse complement.
ATATATGTATATTGGGATGTTAGTATTGCTTCCAATGATTTGAAAAACAATTTTGTAATTTAATTATATATGATTTGGATTTATTTCTTGTTCATGTTCTTATTATTTTCTGATTGTGAATTGATGGTGGACCAAACCTTAGTTTGTGATTAGAAAGAATATTTTAGAATTAGGCATTAGAAACGCCATCTTTGCTTAATTGTGCATTATGAACAAGAGCCTAAATTGATTGCATTGATTTGTGTTAGTTTAGGTGGTTAGAATTATTTCCTTGAGCTAATTCCGATTAATTAGTTAATGATCCGGGCCAAAGACGTTAATTAGTTGATCGTAGTGAAAATTGCCATTGATTTGGGATTTTCTAGGTTTAGCGGAAAAATCATTAAATCCAACTTCTAATTGAATGCTTAATTTGTTTTTGCCCTGAATGGATAGCAAACTAATATTCCCAATTACATCCATCATCCTCCCCTTGGTTGTGATCACTTTTATTTTCATTTTATTTTAGTTTTCAATTTAATTCCGAATTTACGATCTGTTCTTCAATTGACAACTGTTAGAATGTTTAGGATTGTTTGTTCGACTAAATAAGAAAATAGATAACGTTTTAAAACCACAGCAATTCCTTTGAGAGACGATCTTGGGAGTATACTTGTCGCTTACTATAAGTGACTCGTGCACTTGCGAGCTTATATAAAATACAAAATTTGACTATCAAGTTTTTGTGCATCAGTATACTTTTCAACGGACTAGAGGTAAGAAAAACAACGGTGTGGGCTCCAAAATAATATTGTAGTTTCCTCGTTGTGACTTTGAGTGCAAAAGCCAATTTTTCTAACATTGGATACTTTCTTTGTGATTCGGTCAGAATTTGGCTCACTTAATACACAGGGTGCTGTATGTTTTCATGCTTGACTAGGAGAACAACATTGATGGTTTGTGTTGTGACTGCCAGATAGAGGTACAAAATCTCATTCGATGCAGGCTTGTGAGAACTGGTGCACAACCGAGGTAATCTTTAATCTTTACGAATGCTAGGTCACATTCTTTATTCCAAAATGAAGTGGTGTTCTTTCTCAAGAGTTTGAAAAATGGCATGCATTTGTCTGTGCATCTTGCTATGAAACAATTAAGAGCTGTAATCCTCCCATAAGTTGTTGAATTCCTTTCAAGTTCATGGGCAATTTCATGTCAAGCAATGCCTTTATCTTGTCGAGGTTAGCTTCAATTCCTTTAGCCGAGATCAAATATCCTAGAAACTTTCCATCGTTGACCTTAAAAGCACATTTTGTCGGGTTCAACTTCATCCCATATTGTGTCATGATGTTGAATCCCTCTTCTAGGTCTTTGATGTGCATGTTCTCATTTGTCGTTTGGATCACCATATCATCAACATACACTTCCATATTTCTTCTAAGCATAGGCTTGAACATCCCATTAACTATACGCTGGTAAGTTACACCTGCATTTTTCAGACTAAAAGGCATTCTATTATAGCAAAAAGTACCTTCTTGAGTGATAAAAGATGTCTTTTCTTCATCCTCTTTGTCCAAATGAATTTTGTGGTAACCCAAGTATGCATCCAAGAAGCTCATCAAATTGTACCTCGACGTCGCATCCACCAATTGATCTATACTTGGTAACGGATAACAATCCTTCAAGCATGCGTCACTCAAGTTAGTGAAAGCGACGCAAATTCTTGGCTCTCCATTCAATTTTTGACGAGGTCAACATTCGAGAGCCAAGTGGAGTAATACACCTCTCTTATGACATTGGTGCAAATTAAGGTATCTACTTGCGCTTTAATGACCTCATTTTTTTCTCTGGGAAATTTTCTTTTCTTTTGTTGGATGGGCTTCTTTTTGAGGTCAACACTTAACTTATGGGTGATGAATCCTTGATTTATTCTGAGCATATTTTATGGTTTCCAAGCTAAGATGTCCATGTTACTTCTTAAGAGAGAGAGGAGGTCGTGCTTATATTCTTCAAGTAGGTCGACATTCACCCTTAACATTCAGTCACAACGTTCTTCTAGGGGATCAATTCAACTTTTTTAGCTTTGATGACTCAACTCGATTGCCATGTTTATGTGACCTGTTACCTGGCTTATTCTATAGTTGCTACTGGGTCTGAACTCCTTTCATGGTTGCATTATAACAACTCCAGGCTTTGCCTTAATCTCCTCGGATCTCGAGGATACCACTGTCTGTGGGGTATTTCAAAACTTGATGGTATGTTGACGGCACCGCTGTCATTTTGTGTATCCAAGGTCGTCCTAAGATTATGATGATGAGCAGGAGAATTGACGACCACAAAATTGGACATTACCATTGACCCTAATGCATCAACAGGCAATTTGATGGAACCCAATGCATATGAAGTGCTATAATTGAACCCGATTAGAGGCATCTCCCTTTTTTTCATGTCTTTAACCCCTAACTCCAAGGCATGCAAAGTGGATAGGAAAAGCAAGTAGACCGAACTACCAGTGTTGACAAGTATATAACAAACGATGCACGAGCTTACTTTCAACGTGATGACTAATGGGTCTTCGTGGGGACTAGAAACTTCATCTTCCTCATTAAAAAAATACATTAGAATCCGATCTCCTCTTTGTACAATAGATTTCGAGCCTCCCGTGACTAACCATAGCTCTAGCATATCTCTTTTGAGTCTCTGCCATACCCAGTTCCTCCATGTGTTGATTATATCATTCTTATATTGTTGGCATCGTGTGGTCTTTTGGTTTTAGCATTTTTGTTGTCCTATTGTGATGCTACGAAAATAGGCTTACTTTCTGATGAGTGCTTAAAAAGCACTAAAGATACCATGATTTAATGCACTTTAATTGATTAAATAGATTTATATATGCATGATTTTATCATATTTTATATAATTCTATCTTTTCAGAATCACGGTATTTTTATTATTTTTCAGGAATTTTCGCTTCCAAAATAAATTCATTTACTTGAAGAATGTTTTAAAATAGTTGGAAGCAATCCATCACAATATTTAAAGTATAGTATTTATTTACTATTCAAAAAGGTGAAGAAAAAAATAAAGAAAAATCAAAAAAATGGAAAAAATGAAGAAATGGTCAAAACTGCATTGTCCGCGCGCAGCACTCCCGTCCACGCCGCACACCTCTCGAGCCTACCTGCGCCCAACGTTCACGTCCCGCGCGCCCTGCGCCCAACGCCTGCCTGTCCGCGCGCGCGCCTGCCGCCCACCAGCCTGCCAGCGCGCCCAGCCAGCCTATCATAGTGTCTTTTACACCCACTTGTGCCATTTTGACATTTTTAGCCCCATATTTTCACCTATAAATACACCCCCTCCCCTTTGTATTTAACACACCTAAATTTTGAGCTCTCTTCTCTCTCTCAATCTAGCTTTCTCTCTCTAGAAAGCTTTCTTAATTTTCTTAGTTTTTTTTTAGTTTTAGTTTTAAAGTTTTTCTCATTTTGAGAAGAACTTAGTTATGTTCTTGTAATATTTTTAGTTTTGATTCAGTAAATAGGAATGCAATTTCGTTTGGAGGTTTTTCCAGAAACAATTCTGAAATTATGTTGAGGTATGTTTAAATGCATTATTTTCAGCATTATTTCTTATGTTTTGTTTTTACATGCTATATTTAATTTTCTAACTAATTATTAAATTATGTATGTCTGATTGATTATTAATATGGGATAATACTGTTGTTATGCTTGTGAAATATTAATAGGTAAAACATTTTCACAAAATTAAATATTATTTTTATTCAAGATTTTCATATAAAGAATGTTAGAGAGAAATACATTATTTTTCATTACAAACTTTAAATCTGAAAATTAGATTTTAAGATACAATTATCTGGTCTAATTTAGAGTAGTGCTCTTCTACTTATTGGTACAATCGCCTGGTATTGTTGATGCAAAACTCTATTTCAAAGGTTTTTTTTTACAAAGAATTATTATTTGAAAATATATTGACAAAATATTTTCTGTAATAGTTTTAAAACTTGAAAGTTAGTATTCAGATAATTATATTCTTAAATTTAACTTGGACACCTTGAATAAAGTTTAAAATGTCTAACCCCACCAAATGTGGCGTTCAAATGGTTCATTTGCAATCTCTTAAAAAATGATTTTAATTTAATTAACCAAATTAATTATCAACCCCATCCATAGGTGTTAATTGATTTGTTTAATTACCAAAGAATATCTAGCCTCACCAAAGGTGATATTTATACATAAAAGAGAGAATCAATAATTTTAATTCAAATATTTCATAACATATATAATATGAAGAAAGCATAATTAACTTATTATTATCCATTAATTCTCCACTGTTTATGAATGATATAATTGCATGATTATTTATTGAATTCATGTCTATATTATTTTTGCTCTTTAGATTACAGTAAACCAAACTCAAATATCATGACAGGATGTTTAGGTTTTAATTTCGTTTTTAAAAGTTTGAATAATTATTAAAAATTACATAAATTCCTTTCTTAGACCGACCTTGGGAGTATACTTATCATTTTTCTATAAAATGATTCGTGCACTTGCGAGATTTTACAAATTTAAATAAGCATTTACGAGATTAGTATTTAGGTACTGATTTTCGTACATCACTTTCTTGTTGTCGAGGACCGATGCCTTTACCGTTTTCACTTACCAGGTTTCTTAAATACCCATTTGAAAGCAACTCTTCTAATTCAAATGTCTGCAGTCATGTGTTTCGTGACCGATGTCTTTATGAAATGCACACCATTTAGTAGAATCTCTTCCCAATGTTCTCATTTGCTTGGCCACCTCACATTTTGATCACACGCCATTTCAAATCTGGCCTCGGCCAACTTACTGGTAGGGGAGGTCCTCTAAACGGTGATAAAGACCTTCCCCAATGTTCAGGATTTCTTATCCATCTGTTTTTCTATCTAAACTACTATCTCGTCATTCCTTTTGGCATCGAACTGTTGTTCAGTCTTCCTCTGTCAGGACTAAGTTTGTGTTTCTCTTTCCATTTGAGAGTGTGACTGTAGGTCAAGCTTTCATCCCTATTCGACATTAATTCTCTCTCTACATTGACAAATTTTCTTGCTTCCTCATAAGCCTCATCAATGGTCTGTGGTATTGTTTTGGTAAGTTCAATAAACAAATCAAAATTTCTCCGCACACCTCGTTGAAATGCTTGCACGGCTATTGAATCAGGGCAATCAAAAATTTCTGTCTTTTCTTCTCAAAATCTCTTCATGTATGCCTCAACAGACTCTTCTGTCCCTTAAATAAGCGAAAATAAATGATAAGGCTCTTTTTTTAGGGGTTTGTTGCTTGTGTAATTGGTGACGAACAATTTAACCAAATTAGTAAAAGAACGAATGCTCTTGGGTTGTAGGTCACTAAACCATTTCTGTGTGGCATAGTGTAGTGTGGCTGCAAAGGACTTACATAACATTGCCTCCCTCTTATCACGAGGCATGCTGATAAGGGCCATGGTTGTTTTGAAGAGGAGCACATGAGCGATGGGATCTTTGGTTCCTTTGTAGCTTGGGCACTTGGGTGGAGTAAACTTTTCAGGAGACTCGCTCAACTTAGTCTCTTTCAAAAAAGGCTACCTGATTAGTTGCTTGCAAACCTTATCCAGATTTGATTGAGTTCTTCCTGCACTTTGCCTTTTAACTTGTTCTTGGAATGTTGTTACTTTGTTTTTCCATATCATTTCGAGAGTTAGACTAACTTGCTCTTTCTAAGTCATTAACTTGTTTCTTTTGAGGTGCTCTTAGGATCCAAAAAATCACCATTACGGGTCATTTGGTTGCAGGATTCTCTTTCGTGCTCCGCGATGATTCGTTCGATGTCGTCATTTCCTTCGTCAACACCAGCTCCTATATTTCGTAGAGCCTCGGCCTTTTGGGGTTTTTAAAGTCCTCCTAATAGTGCTTCTACTTGTCTCCTCAACTTGATATTTTCTTTACTCATTTCATCTTTCATCTCCAACATTGACTTCTGCATGTCCAAAAGTTGTTGCAACAATTGCTCCTGGGGGTTGTTGAAGGACCGGACTGCTACTTGCGCCATTCCTTCAAGTAAATTTGGTTTAATGCATTCGTCACGACCATCAGGTCGATTCTGATCTATAGCCTTGGTTCCAACCATTTTATTGATCGGGGTTTCAAGACACGGTCTTATCTGTAATTTCGGTGAGATTATTATGGGAACCTGATTTAATCTTAGTATTGGAGGGGATCAAAGCAATTGTATCTATTTGTCTTGAGCCCCATAGTGGGCTTCAAAATGCTGGGAGATGGATCAAATTTAAGAGAAAGTAATAAATGATGTGATTAATGCTGGTAGCTCAATGACCTTTTATTGAGTATTTATAAGTATTACATTTTTAATGGAGGTACATCCATAATCTATACAAAAAAACATATTTAACACAGAATTAACAAGTATGTGGTCAGTTTCTAAGGTTTGCTTGTGAATAACAAAATCGAGCAGAAGGACATCGCTAGGGTAGACGTGAACGAGCTGTAGGCCAGTAGTAGAGACACATTACGACCACGAGGTCGGTGTCTGAACATTTACCGTTATAAATAATTGACATTAAAAATTACCTATAATGTTTATTATGTAAACTAATACAAAAACACAAATACGATATGATATAAACCCAACATACTGATGTAAACAAACAGAATACAAGCACGGTATGAAACAATTTTAAGTATAATCTAATATAAATAATGTTTATATCATCTTATATATCGTGTAATTTGATAGATAATTTTTTTGTCTATCTTTTAGCTTAAAACCACTACCACTTAGATATAAAATACTTTCCTTTATTTTAATTAATTTTTATATCTATTATGTATTTATTATTTTATATTCCACTATTTTTTTAATTGTTGAAATTTTAATTATTTTTTCACCAATTTATGTCATAATTATTTATTATTATATATCTATAATAAAGGATGTGCATATTTTTATGGGAAAAATTTCACTGATACTTTTATGGTTTTGGTTATTTTCAAGAAAACCCCAACTTATTAAATATCAAAGATACCCTCCTAATATAACATAGTTAGTTAACGTTAAATAAACAATAAAAGTTGAGGCACTACTATAATTGGACAATATAGGACGGCTTAGAATTGAGAGTGAGAAACAAATAGGACGGTCTCAAGTATATGGCTGTCGTATAAGAAATATAAGTATTATGTCATAAAATGTGGGTATTATGTCATAAAATAATTATTGTAATTAATAGGTCTTTACAAACATGACATCATCAACGTAGAAATTTAAATATGAATCCTAATTGGATTCCCGTTAAAGTAATTGTTTTACTTAGTTTCTAAAATTTTCAATAATTTTTTATGTTTGTAATTAAATTAATTATATAATTATTAACTATAGCTGTCTTAATTGTACTTAGCGTTCAAAACAACCTGAATCGTATGAATGTGAATACTATGTCATGAAATTCATGGATACATATGTTACCAAATTTATTGAAAATGTAGACACAAATGATATATCGGTAAGCTTAAACCTTATTATTTGTGTATGCGCGCATATTTAAGTTAATACATAATATTATTTATCTATTATTTAGCTTTAACATATTTTATATAATTTGTATTATAGTTCTCAAGTAAGAATCGGTACACACCAATAAAATTGCTGACATTAAGGCAAGAATGATGTATGTACGTGTACAATTATCTTTCAAACAATTAGCTAATTTGTGAACAAGTTCTTAGATTGTATGTTTCATTATCCTTAGATTGTTTGTATGTATGTTTCATTATCTTTAGATTGTAAGTTCTTAGATTGTATCTTTCAAACAAGAATGACATTATCCTTAAATTGTATGTTTCATATACATGTATATATGTTCTTAGACTTTGAACCATACATACATACATATATATATATATATATATATGTATATATGATGTAAATTATTGAAATAAAATGTATTCTGAATCGTATTTTTGGAATGAAATTAATTTATATAAGTTATATATAGATTTTAGTACTTGAAAAAAAAAAAAAAAAAAAAACCTATGGAACGGCTAATGTCATCACCCATTAGTCATCACCCAACTCTTTCTCTCTGCAACTCTACCTACACTTCAATACTCTACAAAAAAATTTCATCTCAAGTTTGAAACTTTGTTTCTTTGCCAAATATAAGATAACAATGTTCTTGGGTGAGAGCGAAGCCAAGAAGAGGTGAAGACCCCATGTTGCTCATTTCTAGATTAAGTTTAATTCTATCTCTATTCTTCGATTATTGAAAACCCATGTCAACTTTTGCTGCCGCTGTAGTTGCTCCTCCTTGCAACGTGTCATCGTCAAGATGACATCGCCATCGCCATTCTCATTAGCTCTCTTCTCCTCCCTCTTTCAGTTTTCTTTGTCATTTTTTACGGATTTTTTTCTTTCTAAGGGGAAATAATGGATTTTATTTGGGGTTTGGTTGGTTTCAAAAATTTTAGGCATTTGAGAAGAATAGTGTAGAGAAAAACATTGATGAACAATTTTTCCACTCTTTCATTCACGGGTCTTCTTCTTTCAATTTTATGTTCTAGAATTTTGGAAAAAATTGAATTAATATAGTTCAAGTTTTGTGCTTTCTAAGTTGTTACGGTGTTCCCTACTTGGATTGAGTAATCTAGATTCCTAGCTAAATATAACTAAAATATATCTACATCTCTATTAAATTTTTCGATAACTCTTCGTTGTTACATAGATCTTTAGAATATCCCTTAGTTGTGATGACATGTAATATTTAAAAAATATATATATATTGAGAAAATCTTTATTATTATATTATGTAAAGGTAAGATAATAAACTATAAAAGAAGAAGAAGAAGTAGAAGAGGAGGAGAGAATGGGAGATAAGATTTTCGGTGGAAGGAGCTTACCGTGTCCTCCACCTGAAAGGAAATCTATGTTATTTAATTTAAAAAATAAATAATATTAGGTAATTAAATAAGAGAGTAGTTTTTAGCATTTATTTGCAAACTTATATTACCATTTTTTCCACTCTTTTCAACATAAAAAGAAAACCAAAATAAGATTAAAACTTTTCATCCATAATTTACTGCATTGATGAAATTAAAAAATTTTCTTACTCATAAAGGCTTACATCAAATGTAAAGTCCATTTCTTATTTGTATTAATATTATATTTAATTTCTTATGTCTTAATTAATTAAGACTAATAATTTGAGAATTTTTTTTGGTAGATTGTAATCATAAATTAACATTGAAATTAATTTTGTGAGTTTTTATAAAAAAAATATTATAAGATAATTATTTGTAAAATTTCTGCAGAAACGTGAAAATAAATTATTTTCGAATCCTTAAGCTATTCATTTAAATTTTAAATTATTTTTATATCGAACTAGACTTCTTAACGAGTTCAACAAATATTTATTTGTCAAAAAATCATTCTTATTGAATTTGTTATGAATTTTTGAAGTTAGTGTTTTGAATTTGTCAGTTTTTGAATAACTTGAATATCAGGGTTATTTTATATGTGTTTCAATTGCAATTTGCAATAGAGAAAACTTTGGATTTAGAATCATTTTAAAACTCTATGTATTTAATTTTCTATAATTTTACGAATTCAATTTTTTTTTTTGCTAAAAATAGAAATCTTGATAGATTAAAACAAAATTTTGGAATTAATTTATGGTCTTATAAATGTTAAAAATATGTGAAAATTTTATGATGTATTATCTATGTCTTATTTATTATTTGTTAAAATTAAGTGATTTTTGAATCAGATATAAATGTTTTACAAATTTTTAATTTATATATATTCACTGCTGAAAAGTTTTCTCGTAGATTTATTGAACTAGATTCAAAACCTATTTTAGCAATGAAAATAGATTCCAAAATATTTTAAATTTTTATATATAATTATATTTAAGTTATAGAAATATTTTAAAAATTTTAGTTTAAGATGATACTTTTTTAAAAATATTTAAGTTCAGTAGGATTGCTAATTTTCTTATACCGATAGCTTTAAAAGTTAGCAAATAACAATCATTTTTTAATTAGTATTCATTCAATTTTACTTGAAAATTTTACTAGATATTTTAATATACCTCTATGAAAATTCTATAAAATTTAGTAAACTTATGACACCAATTAATTTTGAAATAAATTATATAGCATATGCTAACAGTAAAAGCTACAAATAACTTTGTGATAGAAAATATGAAATTTTGGAAAAAATATTATGTCTAAAACAAGGGTTGAACCTAACTATTAACATAACATTTTTTGATTATTTTGATTTAGTTATAACGCGGGGGGGGGGGGGGGGGGGGGTAATTTATTTAGATTAAATTCAAAGTAAATTAATTGGTAATTTTAGCTGTGTTAATTATTCACATTAAATAAGTAGACCTATCTTACTTGCAATACTAAGTATGTATATGTGCTATGATTATGTAATATGTGATAAATGAATGTTCGTGTGCTATGATTATGTGATTTGTGATATTGTGCATATTTGAATGAACTAAGCGTGTTTACAATTACGTGGTCATTGATTGTATGACATATGCATCATTCAATCATGGCATTGCATATACAAGTTTTAAAAGTATTTCTTTTGTACTAAGCTTTGAAGAATGATAAGTTTTATCCAAGGTTTTAAGGTAATAAATTTTATATGATATGTTTTATATGACACTTAAACTATCATTATGAAATTTTTATGTTTTGGAGCAATATGATAAGTCAATTGCACTACAATAAGTTAAGGGCCGTGTACAAAATGTGTCTATCGTGTAAGTTAGGGTACCAGAGGACATAAGAATCCTTACCTTTGGTTTGAAAGCATGTGTGCAAGTGAGAACTATGTATGAAATTCCAATTTTAGTAAGTTATAAATTGTCTCACTTGCACATGCTTTTTGCATGTGTCAGTCGCCGACGTGTGACTTATATAAGGTTTCGCTATGATAAATTTTTATGTTGATGGTTCAAGTTATTTAATTATGATAATATTTTTGTATGTTCTTTCTTAAGACATGTGCATTATAAGCACTACTTCATAAGCATAAGTTTAAACATGTCATAATTACTTGTTTTTTTTTTTAAGTGTGTACATGTGTCTAATATGTTTAATGTTTCAAGTAAGGTAATTTTGTTTACTGAGTGGTTTCACTCATCCCAAGCTTTCCTTCACATTTTCAGGAACACCATGATGAGGATTTGACAATGTTTGAGGAAAGTTATTGGTTCCTTAGGATTAAGTTCTATTTTTCTTATTTAAAAAATTGTAAACCTGAATAGGTTGCTGAACTTTTCCAATTTTTTTTTATAAGGTTCTTAAATTTAATATCATTTACTATTTAATGTTTAAATAATATTTCAATTTTCTCTTAATAAAGTCAAAATTAATTATATCAAGGATTTTCAATCAATAAAATATTTAGATAATGCCCATATATGTATGTAAATTAGTGGGGCATTACATAACACATGAACAATTTAAACTTGAGAGAAGATTTTTCTAGTTGCTATATTTTGATGGTTTTTCTATTGCTCACATGGAGAAGAATATAAGGATTGCTCATAAGGGTAAAAAGATAATTTTGTGGTTATATTCTTTTAAGATATTTGCAACTAATGGATTCATTAACGTTTGTCATAAATCACAGGTATCTTTGAATTTTTTATGAAACGTTGAGTGCATTGAGCTCATTTCTAAAAAATTAGGGCTATCATTGAAGATAACCAAAACTCTAGGGGTATATGTGAAATTTTTCCTATTTTTATGTATAAAATTGATTATTCTATCCATGGAAATATAATAATTATTACTTGGTCAAAACATAAAAATCTAATAAAGTTATTAAATGACATAGAAGAATTATTTTTTACATAAAAATAGACACATTATTAATAAGTACTTAGTGATTTTTAACTTAGTGAATAATTAAGCCTAAGTGATAAGACATTTAGGAACTCGCCCCTCTCGTACGAACAACAAAAGGTAGTAAACAAATAATAAGTAGTGTACAGATAAGATATAGTAAATATTAGACAATAAAATAAAAGAAATAAATACTTTTCAATCTTAGTATAGACTATATATGTTGTCACATATACTGTGGATATTCGGATTGTACTAACTCATGCATGATGTGATAAATTTAGTACTCACAAGTGTATGAATCACTCATAGAAAAGTGACAAGCAAACCTCCAAGGTCGGTCTCTCAAGGAATTGCAGTGGTTCTAAATAACATTTTTCTTAATTTAAATAGAGTTCTAACGAAAGTAAAATACTAATTAAATAGAGTTCTAGTTAAACTAAAACTCTAAGTAACTAGAGTCCTAAATCTAGTAAAATTGTAAAAAGTGTTTGTTTTGTGACGAGAACAATGGTACGAACAATTAAACAAAATCAATATCGCAAATTAACAATCAATTCAGGTAGATTAAAAATCAATGGAGGATGTATGGACGTTTAGCTTGGTTAGCCATGCTTGCATCGAAAAGTAATGATGAAATAATATTAACGTTCTAATAAACAATTTTACCAGCTTTCCTTTTAATTACAAGACTGCCTACGGTTGGGGTAAATCTCTTTGTTGATTAATTAATTACCTGCCTACGGTCGGGGTAAACCAAATAGCAATCAAATTATGCGCAAGGAAATAAATGCCAATCAAACTAATGCTATGACTAAGTCACTAATTTGAAGCTTTGATTAAGTGTTTCGGAATAAAGTTAAGGTGACGTTCCTAAAACTAGATTCTCAGATTTTTCAACCTAATTACGAATCTCAAATTGGCCCATGATAATTCATAATTAAATATCTAAACATGCTCTTAATCAAAAGGTAATTTATTTATATTAATTCAATAAAACATTCACCATACACAATTCTAGCAAACATGGTAACACAAACTAAACATCCATAATCAAATTAGTCGCTCATGTTCATATTAAAATTCATAGACAAATATAATATGATCATACACTTCAACGAAAGAAGAAGAAAATATAATTCTATAACAAGGAAAACCTAGATCTAAATACTGCTTATGGATGGGATAGCGTTCTTCTCCAAAAGCTTGTGTCTTCGATTGTCAACGGCTTCCTTGGATCCTTAGAATGTTTTCTCTCGCTTCGTTGAGTGTGGCAAAACGCCTAAAACTGAATGAATCTCTTGTTTGGTCGCAAAATTATTGTGTGTAAAAGTTGTATTTGAGTTGTATGTAAGGGGGAGTCTAGAGGGTATTTATAGATGTAAGGGTTTACACAAATCTTGATTACAATAGGAATAGGCGCACCGCAGCATACATTTTCCCCGCTGCGGTGCAACACAAATTCTGGAAATAATGGTCAAAATTCGAGAGCTTCCTGCCGCGGCAAGCCTTTTCCTCACCGCGGCGCGTGTTGCCTTCCTTTTCTTCATGTTTACCTCCTTACATATGTGATGTCTCGTTATGTAAGGCTTACATATTTGACTTGTATTACCCATAACTCGTGATCCGGGCGCCATAAGTGCTCTGTCTTTGCGTGTTTACATTATTCAACTCATTTGATGCTAAAAAAACACCTGAAATGCACTAAAACATACCCCTGATTCCGAATTGATAGATTTATGAAATTAATCGAATAAACAACAAATAATAAATCTATTTCTAAACAATTAAGTGCAATAAACCACGAAATATTAGTGCTTTTCGAGCACCCATCACAACCCCCAACCAGCTTCTTGCTAGTCTCTAGCAAGAGGAGCGACCTAAAAATTAAAATAAAATGAATAAAGTAACCTAACCTAAAATCACTTCTGTAGATTGTCACGGTTGCATTTAGCATATGCAACAAGCCTTTAAACCCTTAGGTGGCCCTAGTGGACGAGTTGTAGTCTCGTGAGGGTTTCCAGTGATGATACCCGCAAACATCGTAACTAACAAAACTAAATAAAGACTCTAACATACTTGAATCAATCCATGCATACATCTCAAAAATTGTGAACAACGAATGTCATACAAAATAGTTAAAAATCACTTAAGCTCAAAAACAATCCAAACATCAAACCCATCTTAGTAATCGAATTTTGAGCAACCAATCAAACCACAAGCCCGTTAGTTACACTATCTGATCGTGTCATGCATGATATTCATAGATTACATTTTAATATCTCATAAATGTGCAAGTAAAATATGAATGAGAATTTTGCACTTCCAACCTCCATATGCTCACTTTTCAAATCCATCTCCACTAATATAGAAGTCAAACTACCTAGAATCAATAGGACTTCATTAAGCTTATAAAGTTGTGGTTAGGTGTGTGATTAAGAAAGTACGGAAATGATATTTTCAATAGGATAAGAGTACTTTTTATTTCACAAACTTATTTTCAGCTTTTTTTTTTCACCAAGTGTTCTTTTTCATCCTCCTATAAATTCCATATGTCCCTTAGATCTTTTTTGCTTGATTTTCTTTCTTTACTTTTCTTGCTTATTTCAATCAAATTTTTTTTTACAAGCAAGATAAATACAATCTTAATTGCTCATGAAAATCAAATATTACATTGAGTACTCTCATCACTAAGGGTAGTACAATGTATATCAATGTTGAGTTTACAGGTGTCACTATGGATAAAATAATACGGAAAGGCTTGAAAAGTCCAAACGGTCCAAAGATGGCCCAAATCATTTTCTAAGTGGCATTTGATTCTATTATTTCACTTTAATGGGTTTTCAAATGAGTTCTAGAGCTTGTTGAGACTTAAAATATATCATAAACATGCATACATTACACAAACCAAAATAGTCATATAACCATGCAAACTACCACATATATCACAAAATCCTCAAATTAGATGAATCTAACATTTATGTGCTTCGTTGCTTAGGTAAAAATTTAATGTCTTTCATATATCACCATTATTACAATCATGTTAATATCATAGACTTTCGGATTAACTCAAGTGGACACGACACTATCCTAACAAAATTCAAGTGACAAAAGTTAAAAATTTAAATTTGGTCTAATGTCATGCTCATGGAATATTTTTCCCAACCCCAACCTAATTTCTACATTGTCCTCAATGTTAAAAAGAAAAACAAAAGAAATTAAGAAAAAGTGAGAGAAGTTACCCCCTTTTCGTATGAGATTGTGTATACAACACGTACGATCCGGTTCATTATTCCTCACTTTTCTCATGATGAAGCATTTTAATGTACAAGAAACATGTATGAAACCTCAAAGTATATGCATCACAATTCAAATCCAAATTTAAATTATAACTAGAGCAAATGAAAATAGAAAACATTAAAGAAAGTTAATAAGTCTTAAACAATCCAAATAAAGGAAAATAAAAAAAAGAAAAGAAAAAGAAAATTAGTCCAAAATAAAATGAAAATAACAATAAAAATAAAAATAAACCAAAGAAAAATTACAAATGGGAGGCGTAGTCCTCCATGTCTTCAGGTTGCTCATTGTCCTCCTCGGGTTGGTCGCCGGTGGTATAAAAGTAAAGTCATGTCCTGAATATTATGGAGGTGGCTAGAATTGAGTGAGGTCTATTCCACTGTGTGTCAATTGGCAGCTAATCATTTGGTGGAGTAGACCTTGGTACTCGTGTTGATATTTCATGTGATCACTGAGCCACGCTTGTTGTTGGGTTTGGTATTGACGCATCTCGTGTTGATATTGATGCATTTTATTAACCTTCACTTCTAGGTTTACCAACCTGTCTCTTGTAGAAGCATTCTTGGAACAATCACCCGTCCTACTTCCTTGCCCAGCCTTAGTTCCACTTGTAAGGTGTTGCATGTAGGCAAAGGTTAATGTTTCACCCGGCTGCAATAAGACCTCGCCCGTGTCATATTTGACTCCGTGTTTGACACAAAGGGCCGTTATGAGTTGGGGAAAGAAATAGCTAATGTTGTAGTGCTCAGCTGAGTACACAACTCTCTGTTGTATGACCATTCCCACATCTATGGACCGCTCAATCTCTATAGCAAATTGCAATATAGCTCGTTCCCGATCGACTGTACTATAATGCCGAGTCGGCATTAACCTTGAGCAGACAAAATATTGCCAAATTCGGGAATGGGTCCTTAGGTGCTTTGCTTGAAAAATATTTACCATTAATTACTTCGTCGTAATCAACCTGCGTTAAGTAGGTTTCATACTCACTATTGTGAACGCCCTTAACCCATAGTACGAGTTGATCACAATCCTATTGAAGGGGACTTCAACGCCCCTCACCCAAACCATTCCATCTCACGCTTCCGGGACATTCGCGTAGAATTTCTGAACCAGCGAACTCACACCTGCCTCCGGGGCTCAAATTTTTTCCATCGTAATCTCTCAACTATATCAGAAATTCCCATTACACCTACTTGCCCAAATTCCATTTCTCTCTCATTGACGAATCCCTTATTTCAGGTGCTTCTCTTGCGCTTCTCAGCTTACAAACCGAGAGGCGTCATAAGTCCTATCCTCAACCACTTTTCCTTTCCCCTTGGAACGACTACTTTCACCAACCTTTCTTTTAGGGGCCATTTCAATTCTTAAACCAAATAAATTCAACAAACAACTTAAGTTTCAGAAAATGTAGAAAAATCCCAAAAATTTGCTCCCCTCTTATCCAAAATTTTCACTTAATTCCAAATTTCAGACAAAATTTCACAATTTCCAGAAAATTAATACTAAATTGAAGCAAAAATGTGACGAATTTTACCTCTTTGGAATGCAATTGAAGTCTTGAAGGAAAACCTCCAAATTTTGCTTGAAACCCTAATTCTTAAATTGGAGAGAAACTTGATCCTTGGAGTAAATTTTCTGAAATTGATGGATGAAAAGGTGTTAGCAATGTTGAATTGAAGAATTGGTTGAGTAAAATTTGAATTTTGGTGAGGATTTGGGAAGAAATTGGAGAGGAGAGTAGAGAGAAAATGTGAGAAAGTGAGGGAAAAGTTTTGAAATGTTTTTTGAAACTATCCGAGTGCCTTTTTTGCCCATTTTTTAGAGGCGCGCTGCGGCATACATTTTTTCCCGCCGCGACGTGGTTAAATTTTTTGAAATTGTGCGTGAAATAGAACGTTTCTCGCCGCAGCACAAATATTCCCCGCCGAGGAGCGCACATTTTTTTGAAAATTTTGTTCAAGACAGAAAGTCCCTCGCTGAGGCACAAATTATCCCCGCCGCGGCATGAAATTGTTTTTGAAAATTTGTTTTGAAAATTTTGTTCGAGACAGAAAGTCCCTCGCTGCGGCACAAATTTACCCCGCCACGACGCACACATGTTTTTGAAAAAGTTTGATTTTTTTTGGAAAATTTGAAGACGTGCAACGCATCCACCCTCAACCAAAATTTGGGAATGTCCTCATTGCCTTGAAAAACTTTTAAAAATAAAAATACGATAAAAATAATAAAAGAAATAAAAACAACGAAAGAAATACAATACCGAATGGGTGCCTCCCATTAAGGACTTAGTTTAACGTCTTAGCAAGATGTGGCTGCTCTCGTGTTTATTCATCGAGGAGACGTATTATTTCGATGTTTTTCAGATTGTCTCCTTCCAAGTATGGCTTGACACGATGCCCGCTTACTTTAAATGTTTCTTTCGTTTTCGGATTGAGCAACTCGATTACTCCGTGTGGAAGTACGTTAGCAATTGTGTATGGTCCGCTCCACCTAGAATAAAGTTTTCCTAGAAACAAACGCAAATGTGAATTGTATAATAGAACTTTCATTCCGGGAACGAAATACTTATCGAGGAGCCCTTTATCGTGATAGCGCTTAGTACGCTCCTTGTAGATCTTGGCATTTTCGTAAGCTTCGTCTCGAATTTCCTCAAGTTCGTTCAGTTGGAATAGTCATTTTTCCACAGCTTTTTCCATGTCCATGTTGAGTTTCTTAATAGCCCAATAAGCCCTATGTCCTAGCTCAACAGGTAAGTGACATGCTTTATCAAAAATTAACCAGTAGGGACTCATACCAATTGGGGTTTTGTACGCTGTATGATATGCCCACAAGGCATCATTCAATTTAATTGACCAATCTCTCCTTGAGGGGTGCACTGTGCGTTCCAATATCCCTTTGATCTGTTGGTTGCTCACTTCCACTTGCCCCGAAGTTTGGGGATGGTATGGGTACCCATTCTATGAGAAATGATATACCTTTTCAAAAGCCCATCAAAGAGTCTATTTCAAAAGTGGCTGCCTCCATCACTAATGATCGCTCTCGGTGTGCCAAATTTGCTAAAAATGTTATCCTTAAAAAATTTAATAACAACATTAGCGTCATTAGTTCTAGTGGGTATCGCTTCTACCCACTTTGAAACATAGTCAACAGCGACTAATATGTAAATGTAGCCAAAAGATGGGGGGAATGGACCCATGAAGTCAATTCCTCACACGTCAAATAATTCTACTACAAGATTAGACGTCAAAGGCATTTCGTTACGCTTACCTATGTTACCGGTCCTTTGACATCTATCACATCTCATACAAAACATGCTAGCATCTTTAAATAATGTAGGCCAATAAAAACCAGATTGTAATACCTTTAGGGCCATTTTATTTCCACCAAAATGGCCCCCGCAATGTAGCTCATGGCAAAAGGTTAAGATGCTCTCATGTTCCTCTTCGGGCACACACCTTCGGATGACTTGATCTTGACATAACTTGAACAAATACGAATCATTCCAAAAGTATTGCCTGCAAACACTGAAAAACCTTTTCTTTTCTTGAAAAGTAATGTTAGGTCTCAAAATACCACTAGCTAGATAACTAACGATGTTAGCATACTATGGATTTGGACCTATTGTAAACAATTGTTCATCAGGGAAGGTTTCAATGATTGTATCCTTACTTTCACCTTCAACATTTTCATACTCAGTAATCAACCTAGACAGATGATCAACTACTACATTTTCAGTACCTTTCTTGTCTTTGATCTCTAGGTCAAATTCTTGTAAAAGTAGGATCCACCTAATGAATCAAGGCTTAGCATTCGGTTTACTCAATAAATATCTCAAAGCAGAATGATCTGAATTAACAATAACTTTAGTTCCTACCAAGTAAGACCTAAATTTATCAAGTGAAAACACAACAGCCAATAGCTCTTTTTCATTGGTGGTGTAATTAATTTGGGCATCATTGAGTGTTTTGCTAGCATAATATATAACATGTAATCATTTATCCAATCTTTGCCCTAAAATAGCTCCTATAGCATAATCAGATGCATCACACATGATTTCAAACGGTAAAGACCAATTAGGAGCTACAATTATAGGTACAAAAGTAAGTCTATCTTTTAAAGCATTAAAAGCAGCAAGGCATTCGTCATCAAAATCAAACAAAGTATCTTTGGACAATAGATTACATAATGGACGACTAATTTTGGAAAAATCCTTAATAAATCGTTTATAGAAACTTGCATGTCCTAGGAAACTCTGTATACCCTTAACAGATGTAGGTGGAGGCAATTTTGTAATTAAATCTACCTTAGCCTTATCTACTTCAATTCCTTTGCTAGATATGACATGTCCTAGCACTATCCCCTGTTGGACCATAAAATGACTTTTCTCCTAACTAATCGTCAAGTTACATTCAATGCATCGTTCTAATACTAAAGTTAATTTATGCAAGCAATCATCAAAGGAATTACCAAAAACTGAAAAGTCATCCATAAATACCTCAATGAATTTCTCCACCATGTCTGAAAAGATCGACATCATACATCTCTGAAAGGTGGCGGGTGCACTACATAGTCCAAATGGCATTCTCCTAAAAGCGAAAGTTTCGAATGGGCATGTGAATGTGGTTTTCTCTTGATCCTTCGGAGCGATGGGTACCTGATAATAACCTGAAAGACCATCCAAAAAGCAATAGAAATTGTGCCCAGCTAGTCTTTCTAACATTTGATCAATGAAGGGGAGGGGGAAGTGATCCTTTTTGGTGTACAAATTCAGCTTTTGAAAATCAATACACATCCTTCAACCCATAATTATCCTAGTGGGCACTAATTCATCTTTCTCATTTTTAACCACGGTTATTCCAGATTTCTTTGGTACCACATGAACGGGACTAACCCATTTACTATCAGCAATTGGATAAATTACCCCTACTGCTAGGAGTTTCAAAACTTATTTCTTAACTACCTCTTGCATGATTAGGTTTAGTCTCCTTTGTGCTTCTTTAACAGGTTTGACATCGTCCTCTAAATTAATCTTATGCATACATATTGTCGGACTAATGCCTCTAATGTCCCCAATACTCCATCCTTTTGCCTTTTTATACTTCCTAAGCTCTCCAATCAATTTCTCCTCTTGATTTTGGGTGAGTGTAGATGAAATAATAACAGGGTAGGTCTCATTCTCTCCCAAAAATACATTTTAGATGCTTAGGTAGTTCCTTAAGTTCCAACTCAGGTGGAGCAATCTCAACATCATGTGGGACATCTAATAAATCTAAGGGTGTACTAGTGTCATTTAATGATATGGCATTGTCTAATAGATCACTATACTTCTTAGTCTCATATCTAAGATGTCATCTACCTCTCCAATTGTAAGTGCTACCTCTAATTTATCATCTAATCTAGCATGCATAAAAGTATCATGAATTATTGGATCTAAACATTCTAAAAAAGAGCATTCATCAATAGCAGATATAGAAGGGTAAGGAGATGAATCAAAAACCTTAAAATGCACAGTCTTTCCTAAGATTGTCATTGTCAACTTTTCACTTTGGACATCAATGATGGTTTAGGTAGTGGCCATAAATGGTCTACCCAAAAGAATGGTGTGCTCCTTGTTCAAAGATGGATTGTCCTGCATGTCTAAAACCACAAAGTCAATAGGTATGATTAGCTTATCTACCTGTATGAGTAAGTCATCAACCATGCCCTTCGGATATTTAACAGATTTGTCCGCAAGTTGAAGGGACATGGTTGTTGGTTTTAGCTCTCCCAAATCTAGCTGCAAGAAAATCGAGTAAGGCATCAAATTGATACTAGCACCTAAATCAAGCATAGCCTTAGCTACTTTCCTATCCCCCATAGTAATATCAATAATAAAACTACCTGGATCTTTTAACTTAGGGGGTAAGTTGCGTTGAAGCATCACACTAGCAATTTCAGACACAATTACTCTTTCATTAAACTCATACCTTATTTTCTTAGTGTTTAGTTCTTTGAAAAATTTAGCATAAGAAGGCATGTTTCTAATTACATCTAACAATGGCAAATTGATATTAACCTTAGAAAGCATGTTAAATAAATCAGAAAACTGCTTATCTTGCTTACTGTCCTTTAAAAGGTGAGAGAATGGTACAGGTGGTCGGTATGGCTCCGATGACTTATGTAGCTTAGGTGGATTAGATGACTGATGTGTTAAAATGTGTACTCGCAAGTGTACGAATCACTCGTAGTAAAGTGATAAGCAACTTCCAAGGTCGGTCTCTCAAGGAATTGCAGTGGTTTTAAATAACTAACTTTTAAACTAAAAAGAGTTCTAATGAAAATAAAAGACTAATTAAATAGAGTTCTAGTGAAACTGAAACTCTAAGTAACTAGAATTCTAATGCAAGTAAAACTGTAAAAAGGGTGTTTGTTTTTGTGACGAGAACAATCATACGCTACTCAAACGAAAACAGGATCGCAATCAAACAATCAATTCAATAAAATATCAATAGAGGATGTATGGACATTTAGCTTGGTTAACCATGTTTGCATCGAAAAGGTATGGTGAGATACATGAACGTCCTATATAAACAAAACTACCGACTTTCCTTTTAATTACGAAACTCCTTTTGGCGGGGGTAGGTCTCTTTGTTGATTAACTAATTAACTGCCTTTGGCGGGGGTAAATTAAATAGCAATCAAATTATGCGCAAGGAAAACATGCCAATCAAATTAATGCTATGACTAAGTCACTAACTTGAATCTTTGATTAAGTGTTTCGGAATAGAGTTAAGGTGACGTTCCTCTAACTAAATTCTTAGGTTTTTCAATCTAACTACGAACATCAAATGGGCCCATGATTATTCATAATCAAACATTTAAACATGCTCTTAATCAAAAAGTATTTTATTCATAAGTCAAAAAGATACACCATACACAATTCTAGCAAACATGGCAACACAAACTAAACATCCATAATTAAATTAGCCAGACATGTTCATATTATTATTCATAGACAAATAAAATATGATCATACACTTTAACAAATAAAGAAGATGAATTAATTCTATAACAACAAAGAAAACCTAAATCTAAATACCGCTTATGGATCGGTTGACGTACTCCTCCGTAAGCTTTATCTTCGATTGTCGTTAGCTTCCTTGAATCCTTAGAATATTGTCTCTCGCTTCGTTATAGTGTGGCAACGCTCTCAAAACTGATTGAATGTCGTGTTTGGGTCGCAAAATTGAGAAGAGGAAGAGTTGTGTATGAATTGGTCAAGTTGTTTCGAGTTTTCTGTAAGGGGGACTCTAAGGGGTATTTATAGATGTAAGGGTTTACACGAATCCTATGTGCCATAGGAATAGGCGCGCCGCGGCATACATTTTCCCCGCCGCGGCGCAACACAAATTCTGGAAATTATGTAAAAACCCGAGAGCTCCCCGCCGCGGCATAACTTTTCCTCGCCGCGGCGCGCAATGTTTTTGAATTCCTAGCATGCAACCCGAGAGCCCCTCGCCGCGGCATATGATTTCTTCGCCACGGCGCGCCTTGCATGTAACAGTGTACATGGAATGTACATGGCTTTACATGTATTGTCGAGACCCTCGCCGCGGCGCATAATTTCTTCGCCGCGGCGCGCATTGCTTTCCTGCTCTTCATGCTTACCCCCTTACATATGTTCTGGCTTGACATGTACGGCTTACATATTTGACTCGTTTTGCCCGTGACTCGTGATCCGAGCGCCGTAGGTGTTCCGTCTTCGCGTGTTTTCATCATTTGAATCATTTGACGCTAAAAACACCTGAAATGCACTAAAATATACCCGTGACTCCGAATGGATAGATTTATGAAAATAATCGAAATAATAGTCATAATAAATCTATATATCAATCAATCAAGCATAATTAATCACGAAATATTAGTGCTTTTCGAGCACTCATCACAACCCCCAACCAGCTTCTTGCTAGTCTCTAGCAAGTGAAGCGACCTAAAATAAAATTA
Organism: Elaeagnus macrophylla; assembly: GCA_029378325.1. Taxonomy (NCBI): domain Eukaryota; kingdom Viridiplantae; phylum Streptophyta; class Magnoliopsida; order Rosales; family Elaeagnaceae; genus Elaeagnus; species Elaeagnus macrophylla. The sequence continues at coordinate 62,729,370 of CM055640.1, read as the reverse complement.
AAAACAAATGAAATAAACTAACCTAACCTAAATCACTTCCGTAGATTGTCACGGTTGCATTTAGCGTATGCAACAAACCTTTAAACCCCTAGGTGGCCCTAGTGGACGAGTTATAGTCTCGTGAGGGTTTCCAGTGATGATACCCGCAAACATCGTAACTGACACAAATAAAGACTCAAAACTAATAAAGACTCTAACAATACTTGAATCAATCCATGCATACGTCTCAAAAATTGTTAACAACGAATGATACATGAAATAGTTAAACATCACCTAAGCTCAAAAACAGTCCAAACATCAAACTCATCATGGTAATCGAATTTTGAACAACCAATCACACCACAAACCCGTTAGTTATACTATCTGACCGTGTCATGCATGATATTCATAGATTACATTTTAATATCTCATAAATGTGCAAGTAAAATATGAATGTGAATTTTTGCACTTACAAACTCCATATGCTCATTTTTCAAACTCATCTCCACTAATATAGAAACTAAACTACCTAGAATCAATAGGACTTCATTAAGCTTGTAAAGTTGTGGCTAGGTATGTGATAATGAAAGTACAAAAATGATGTTTTCATATGATAAGAGTACTTTTTATTTCACAAGCATATTTTCAACTTTTTCCACCAAGTGTTCTTTTCATCCTCCCTTAACTTCAAATTTCCTTTGGATCTTTTGCTTGATTTTCTTCTTTATTCTTGCTTATTATTTCGATCATCATCAATTTTTTTTTTTTTTTTTTTTTTGATCGAAAAGCAAGATTTACATTTACACAACATAATTGCTCATGAAAATCAAATATTACACTAAGTACTCTTATCGCTAAGGGTAGTTTAATGTATGTCAATGTTGAGTCCAAGGGTGTGCTATTGATAAAATATTTCGGGAAAGCATGAAAAGTTCAAACGGTCCAAAGATGGCCTAAATCATTTTCTAAGTGGCATTTGTTTCTATTATTTCGCTTCAACGTGTTTTCAAATGAGTTCTAGAGATTGTTGAGATTTAAAACATATCATGAACATGCATACATTCCACAAATCAGAATAGTTAAACTAACCATGCAAACTACCACAAGTACCACAAAATTCTCAAATTAGATGAATCCAACATTTATGTGCTTCGTTGCTTAGGTAAAAATCTAACATCTCTCATATGTCATCGTCATTACAATTATGTTAATATCATAGATTTCCGGATTGAATCAAGTAGACACGACACTAACTAAAAACAATTCAAGTGACAAAGTTAAAAATTTAAAATTGGTCATATATCATGCTCATGGAATATTCTTCCCACCCCCAACCTATTTTCTGCATTGTCCTCAATGTGAAAAAGAAGAACAAAAGAAATTAAGAAAAAGTGTGAAAAGTTACCCCCCTTTCGTATGAAATTGTGTCGTTACTCGCTATGCTTCGGTTCACTGTTCCTCGCTTCTCTCATGAAGAATGTATGTATATGAACATATATTGAACCTCAAAGTGTATGCACACAATTCACATTCAAACCCAATTTTTAATTATAACTAAGGCAATTGAAAACACAAAAACATCAAACAAAGTTAAACAATCCAAAATAAAAGAAAATAAAAATACGATAAAAGAAATAAAAAAAATTAAAAACAACGAAAGAAATACGATACCGAATGGGTGCCTCCCATTAAGGGCTTAGTTTAACGTCTTAGCAAGACGTGACTGATCTCGTGTTAAGGGGGGTTAAATATGTAATTGTAATGTTTATCTCCTCCCTTATCTTTCTTGAAATGAGCTTTCGTCCTCCAAGTCGAGTTTTTGTAATTAGAATGCTTAATGCGTTCTTTGTAGGCATCATCCCGACTTAAATTTATCAGTTTGTCCTTCCCTCTCCATTCAACGTTTCGAACCTCAATTTTGTTACTTATGCTATTCTGCAATTCAGTGTTAGAAGAAATAGGGGAGGGTTGAAAAATTCCAAACTGTACAGTCTCTCCACAAACCGTCATTGATAACTTCCTATTATGGACCTCAATAGTTGTCTTGGTAGTGGCCATGAATGGTCTACCAAGAATAATTGTATGTTCCTTGTCTTGAAGAAAATTTCTGTCCATCTCAAGCACCACAAAATCCACTGGTACAATAAACTTGTCCACCTGTACTAACAAATTTTCCACTATTCCTTTTGGGTATTGAATAGAACCGTTCGCAAGTTGAAGGGTCATCCTTGTTTCTTTAAGCTTTCCTAATCCTAGTTGCAAGTATACTGAATATGGCATTAGGTTTATACCTGCTCCTAAGTCTAGCATAGCCTCAAATACCCTCTTATCTCCCATAGTGATGTTAATGTGGAAACTACCTGGATCTTTCATTTTGAGAGGTAAGTGCGGTTGGATTATTGGACTACCAATTTTTGACATCTCATTCTCTTTGCTTCTATTCTTCTTGATGATAAAGTTCCTGCAAATTGGATCATAAGTTGAACTGTTCTTTATAATATCCAAAAGAGGTAAATTACAATTAATTCCAGAAAATAAAGCAAGAGTGTCAGAGTATTGCTCATCCTGATTTTTCTCCTCAAACTGGTTTATTGGTGGTATTGGTGGTCGGTATGGGTCCATTGACTTGTGCAATCGAAAAATGTTGGATGTTTCTTTCTTGGGAAGTTCATTTAGATTGGTATTAAGCTCATCATCTCCTTTGAGAGTTGAATCCTCACCTTCAAAGTTACCTGTACTAGACAACAAAACATTAGAATTATCAGGTAAATTATCAGGTAAGTTATTAAGTACCTCCTCATCATTTTGAAAAACTGTGATCGCCTTTGCTTGTTCAGGTTGACTAGGCAGCTTTCCCGTCTCTTGTTTGTACATTTGTTCTGCTAGCTGCCCAACCTGTATTTCCACTCTCTTCACTGAAGCTTCTATAGAGTCCATCCTTCCATTACAAGAGTGTATGAAATTGTTTAGGGTTTCCTCTACGGTTGGCTTATTTTGTGGAAATTGTCGGTTTACATTTTGGCCTTGTGTTTGGTTTTGGACAAATGGTTGGCTATTGTTTTGTTTCCATCCAAAATTAGGGTGATTCCTCCATCCAGGGTTGTAGGTATTTGAATAAGGGTCGTTCCTAGGTCTAGGTTGGTACCCTTGCATTGAATTAGCCTCTTCAGTAATACCTGTATAAGGATCACCTACAAAAGAACAAACATTAGCTCCGTGTCCATATGAACCACAAACTCCACATACCTCGTGTTTTGGCATCTGATTAACATTGGAGGTTGTGAGAAGTTGCACTTGTTTCGTCAATTCAGCAAGTTGCATGGCCATTTCATTGTTGGAGCCTAATTCGTGGACTCCAGCTCTTCTTCCTCTAGCGCTCTTTTGTTGGGAGTTGGCTCCCAACATCTCGAATAGTTCGTATGTTTCATCCGCTGTTTTCTCACCCATTGCTCCTCCTGCAGCATTGTCAACTGTGAATTGACATTGTAGTGTCAATCCGTCATAGAAAAACTGATTCTGTAGCTGCAACGGGAAGTGGTGGTGTGGACATTGTATCAACAGCAATTTGAATCTGTCCCAAGCCTCGTGGAAGGGTTCTCCGTCCATCTGCGAAAAAGTAGCAATTTTTGTTCTTAGATCAGATGTCTTTTGATGGGAATAGAACTTACCCATGAATTTATTGTAAACATCGTCCCATGTGACCAAAGAACCGGGTGCCAACGTCATTAGCCAAGACTTAGCTCTATCCTTGAGAGTGTATGGAAAACACCTCATGCGTAGTTGATCTTCACTAAGTCCCTGCAATGGAAAGGTTTGCACAGTAGCATACAATTCACGCATAAAATTTAAAGGATCTTCATTAGGGATACCGTAAAAGGAGGGAAGCATGGAATAATGAATATTTTTCAATTCATAATTCCTAGCTGCCTCTGTGAGTTGAATGTATGATGTGGCGGTCCCAATGATCGGTCTTGCAAACTCTTTGTTCATCATTTGCCTAGCTACGTTGTCACCCATTGTTGCTTGCAATTGTTGTTGGACTTCTTCTTCTTGAAGTTGATTATCCAGTTTCTTTGATCGGTGTTTGACTTTATGAATGTTGTCAACGAAAGGAGAGAGTTCCTTGTTAAGTGATCTCCTACCCTGCATGCACAAATAAAAAGCAAACAAAGATCAAGGTAGCAGTGAAATTTGAAATTTGAAATTAAGCACTATTTTTTGATTTTTTTATTTTCTGATTTTTTTTGGATTTTTTTTTTTTTCGAATAAAAATAAATAAATAAAATAAAGAAATAAATAAAATAAATAAACAAATAAAAATAAATCAGAAACTCTAAAAAAAAATTAAAAAGAAAATTATTTAAAACGCCAATTCCCCGGCAACGGCGCCAAAAACTTGATGTGTTAAAATGTGTACTCGCAAGTGTACGAATCACTCGTAGTAAAGTGATAAGCAACTTCTAAGGTCGGTCTCTCAAGGAATTGCAGTGGTTTTAAATAACTAACTTTTAAACTAAAAAGAGTTCTAATGAAAATAAAAGACTAATTAAATAGAGTTCTAGTGAAACTGAAACTCTAAGTAACTAGAATTCTAATGCAAGTAAAACTGTAAAAAGGGTGTTTGTTTTTGTGAAGAGAACAATCATACGCTACTCAAACGAAAACAGGATCGCAATCAAACAATCAATTCAATAAAATATCAATAGAGGATGTATGGACGTTTAGCTTGGTTAACCATGTTTGCATCGAAAAGGTATGGTGAGATACATGAACGTCCTATATAAACAAAACTACCGGCTTTCCTTTTAATTACGAAACTCCTTTTGGCGGGGGTAGGTCTCTTTGTTGATTAACTAATTAACTGCCTTTGGCGGGGGTAAATTAAATAGCAATCAAATTATGCGCAAGGAAAACATGCCAATCAAATTAATGCTATGACTAAGTCACTAACTTGAATCTTTGATTAAGTGTTTCGGAATAGAGTTAAGGTGACGTTCCTCTAACTAAATTCTTAGGTTTTTCAATCTCTAATTTTCAACCATATGACCCACCTTATGCACAATACCAAATGCAAAGCTCAAGTTTTCCTAAATATCCATCTAGGGCTACCTTGGAAGAGAGCTTAAATTCTTTCATACAAGGAAGTAAAGTTTCTAATCAACCTAGGAAGCCAACCTTAGAGGAAACCTTGAATATTTTCATACAATCTACTAGTGAAAGGATAGAGTCTATAGAGGCATCAATAAACAGAATAGAAATGCAAGTTGGGCAATTAGCGGAACAAATTCAAAAACAAGAAGAGTTGCCCACTCAAATTGAGCAAGTGAAGGATGACATAATCCTTCAAAGTGGTAACAATTTTGAAAATTTTTATTTTCCTGAGACTTTTGATGATTTACCACTTTGTGTAGAAAATACAGGTAGGGAGCAAGCAATTCTCAAAGAATGTCAAGCCGAAGAATATCAAATTCTACAAACTTCTATGGAGAATAAGGAGGAATTATCTTCACCTCCCATGCCACACAAGGCACTTAAGACATGCACATACCCAAATTCTTTTCCATACCATTTTCACGAAAAAGTGTGTGCTATGCTTCTTAGGAAACAATTACCGAGATGGAAGGACAAGCTTAATGACATACTAGCTCGAAAAATTAATATCATACACTTCAAAATCTTTGATGACGGTGGATAGAAACGAGAGAAGCCACGTCTTGCTAAGACATTAAACTAAGCCCTTAATGGGAGGCACCCATTCGGTATTGTATTTCTTTCGTTGTCTTTATTTCTTTTATTTCTTTTTTTCATTTATTTTCTTTTATTTTCCTTTATTTTTATTTTTATTTTATCATAACTTTTGGCATAACTTTTCCTCGCCGCGGCGCGCAATGTTTTTGGATTCCTAGCATGCAACCCGAGAGCCCCTCGCCGCGGCATATGATTTCTTCGCCGCGGCGCGCCTTGCATGTAACAGTGTACATGGAATGTACATGGCTTTACATGTATTGTCGAGACCCTCGCCGCGGCGCATAATTTCTTCGCCGCGGCGCATAATTTCTTCGCCGCGGCGCGCATTGCTTTCCTGCTCTTCATGCTTACCCCCTTACATATGTGCTGGCTTGACATGTACGGCTTACATATTTGACTCGTTTTGCCCGTGACTCGTGATCCGAGCGCCGTAGGTGTTCCGTCTTCGCGTGTTTTCATCATTTGAATCATTTGACGCTAAAAACACCTGAAATGCACTAAAATATACCCGTGACTCTGAATGGATAGATTTATGAAAATAATCGAAATAATAGTCATAATAAATCTATATATCAATCAATCAAGCATAATTAATCACGAAATATTAGTGCTTTTCGAGCACTCATCAATGACTCTTCAATTGTTGCCTTTGAAGGCTCTTCATGCTTGTCACCCGCTTTCCTCCAATTCCTTAGAAACATTGTTGTCATCTTCCATGTTACCTGCACTATAAGGTAAATCATTAGAAAGTTCAGGTAAATTTTTAGTAACGACCTTACCACTCTGAAGAACCGTGACAGCTTTGGCTTGTTCGGGTTGACTGGGCAACTTTTCCTTCTCTTGTTTGTGCAGTTGTTCCGCTAGCTGCCCCACTTGCATTTCCACTCTTTTCATTGAAGCTTCCATAGAGTCCATCCTTCCAATACAGGAGTGTATGAAATTATTTAGGGTTTCCTCTGTTGGTTTATTTTGTGGAAATTGTCAGTTTACATTTTGGCCTTGTGTTTGGTTTTAGACAAATGGTTGGCTATTGTTTTGTTTCCAAGCAAAGTTAGGGTGATTCCTCCATCCAGGGTTGTAGGTATTTGAATAAGGGTCATTCCTAGGTCTAGGTTGGTACCCTTGCATTAAATTTGCCTCTTCAGTAGTACCTGTATAAGGATCACCTGCAAAAGGACAAACATTAGCACCATGTCCATATGAACCACAAACTCCACATACCTCATGTTTTGGCATTTGATTCATGTTGGAGGTAGTGAGAAGTTGCACTTGTTTGGTCAATTCAGCAAGTTGCATGGCCGTTTCATTGTTGGAGCCTAATTCGTGGACTCTAGCTCTTCTTCCTCTAGTGCTATTTTGTTGGAAATTGGCTCTCAACATCTCAAATAGTTCGTAAGTTTCATCCGTTGTTTTCTCATGCATAGCTCCTTCTGCAACGTTGTCAACTGTGAATTGACATTATAGTGTCAATCTGTCGTAGAAAAACTGATTCTGTAGCTGCAACGGGAAGTGATGATGTGGACACTGTATTAAAACCAATTTGAATTTGTCCCAAGCCTCGTGGAAGGGTTCTCCGTCCATCTGCGAAAAAGTAACAATTTTTGTTCTTAAGTCAGATGTTTTTTTATGGGAATAGAACTTACCCATAAATTTGTTGTAAACATCAGGCTAAGTGGCCAAAGAATCGAGTGCCAATGTCATGAGCCAAGACTTAGCTCTATCTTTGAGAGTGTATAGAAAAATCCTCATGCGTAGTTGATCTTCACTAAGTCCCTGCAGTGGAAAGGTTTGCATAGTTGAATATAATTCACGCATAAAATTTAAGGGATCTTCATTAGGGATACCGTAAAAGGAGGAAAGCATGGAATAATGAATATTTTTCAACTCATAATTCCTAGCTGCCTCTGTAAGTCGAATACACGATGTGGCGGTCCCAATGATAGGTCTTGCAAACTCTTTGTTCATCATCTACCTAGCCATGTTGTCACCCATTGCTGCTTGTAATTGTTGTTGGACTTCTTCCTCTTGAATTGATTGTCCAGTTTCTTTGATCGGTGTTTGACCCTATGAATGTTGTCAATAAAGGGAGAGAGTTTCTTATTAAGTGATCTCCTACCCCGCATGCACAAATAAAAAGCAAACAAAGATCAAGGCAGCAGTGAAATTGAAATTTAAGCACTATTTTTTTATTTTTTTTGTTTTTTTGAATAAAAGATAACAAATAAAATAAAAATAAAATAAATAAACAAATAAAAGTAATTCAGAAACTCTAATAAGTTAAAAAGAATATTATTTAAAACGCCAACTCCCCAGCAACGGTGCCAAAAACTTGATGTGATAAATTTAGTACTCGCAAGTGTACGAATCACTCGTAGAAAAGTGACAAGCAAACCTCCAAGGTCAGTCTCTCAAGGAATTGTAGTGGTTCTAAATAACCTTTTTTTTAATCTAAATAGAGTTCTAACGAAAGTAAAACACTAATTAAATAGAGTTATAGTGAAACTAAAACTCTAAGTCACTAGAGTCCTAAATCTAGTAAAATTGTAAAAAGTGTTTTGTTTTGTAATGAGATAAATGGTACGAACAATTAACGAAAACAATATCGCAAATTAACAATCAGTTCAAATAGATTTGATAATCAATGGAGGATGTATGGACGTTTAGTTTGGTTAACCATGCTTGCATCGAAAAATAATGGTGAAATAACATTAACGTTCTAATAAACAATTTTACCGGCTTTTCTTTTAATTACGAGACTGCCTATGGTCGGGGTAAATCTCTTTGTTGATCAACTAATTAACATCCTACGATCGAGTATATCAAATAGCAATCAAATTATGCGCAAGGAAATAAATGCCAATCAAACTAATGCTATGACTAAGTCACTAATTTGAAGCTTCGATTAAGTGTTTCGGAATAAAGTTAAGGTGACGTTCCTAAAACTAGATTCTCAGATTTTTCGACCTAACTATGAATCTCAAATTGGCCCATGATAATTCATAATTAAATATCTAAATATGCTCTTAATTAAAAGGTAATTTGTTTATATTAAATCAATAAAACCTTCACCATACACAATTCTAGCAAACATGGCAACACAAACTAAACATTCATAATGAAATTATCCGCTCATGTTCATATTAAATTCATAGACAAATATAATATGATCATATACTTCAACGAAAGAAGAAGAAAATATAATTCTATAACAACAAGGAAAACCTAGATCTTAATACCACTAATGGATGGGATGACGTTCTTCTCCAAAAGCTTGATCTTCGATCGTCAACGGCTTCCTTGGATCCTTAGAATGGTTTCTCTTGCTTCGTTGAATGTGGCAAAGCTCCTAAAACTGATTAAATGTCTTGTTTGTTTGCCAAATTGTAGAGTGTAAAAGTTGTATTTAAGTTGGAGTCTAGAGGGGGTATTTATAGATGCAAGGGTTTACACAAATCCTGATTGCAATAGGAATAGGCGCATTGCGGCATACATTTTTCCTGCCGCGGCGCAACACAAAATTGGAAATATTAGTGAAAACTCGAGAGCTCCCCGCCGCGGCATACATTTTCTTCGCCGTGACGCGCGTCGCCTTTCCTTTCTTCACATTAACCCCCTTACATATGTGCTTGCTCGACATGTACGACTTACATATTTTGACTCGTTTTGCCCGTAATTCGTGATTCAAGCGCCGTAAGTGTTCCGTCTTTGCGTGTTTGCATTATTGAACTCATTTGACGCTAAAAATATCTGAAATACACTAAAACATACCCATTATTCCGAATTGATAGATTCATGAAAAATAGTCAAATAAACAATAATAACAAATCTATTTTTAAACAATTAAGCACAATAAACCATGAAATATTAGTGCTTTTCAAGCACTTATCAGTTATTTATAGCAAATTTTTTTAACTTCCCAGACCCTCGTTGACCCCTTTTCGACACCTGCCGCATACCTTTAGGAGGCCTCATTGACCAACTCAACAAACCCTTAAAGAACTGTCAGTGTGGTCCAATGAGCTAAAAATTCACCCTATGCATACTCGCGGATCCTTCAACGACCTCCTCTACAAGCTACCAACGAGACCTCCACGAGGTCCCAGTGAACCGCTAAAAATAAGTTTTTTCAAGAAAAAACTTCACCAAATGAAAAGCCATAAACACCCACCAACTCAGGGAAACAAATACAAGTAAAAAAATTTTAACGTGCAATTTGTATGCTCCCAAACATCTCATAGTGTGTGTATCATACAAACATACAATAGTGTTGAGATCTACGTGAGTGTGTACGATACTGATCACAAGCAAAGCATTGTAAATAGAGGTAGAAAAAAATACTAAGTAAAAGAAAGCGATATCATGTATTGCTCATGGTAACTTTAATAAAGACACAAAGGGATTTACAATACTTACATTCTCTTCTTTTGGCTTTCAGTGGAAAAATGGTGCACAACTTATACAAGGCAAGCATCAAACACAATACATTCATGTAAGATGATCTAACAAAGTTCATTCTTATGAACAAAACTTCGACACAAACAATACAACCCCAACACCCCTACACTCCAAGTGCATCCGTCTTGTAGTGCTTCATCTATCTTCATGAATTAACACATTCTTCTTGATGCTAACTCCAGCTCCAAGTGAGCTACTTGGTCCTAAAATACATCTATATCTTGCACACACAAAACAAACATATACTCGTGATCATATCATGCAGATCTATATGTAGTATAACAAATAACTATCGTGTTACCCTTACACAAGCATACACCGATAGGCTAAACACACATAGTCAAACAAAACTCTCCTGACTTCATGTAAAACTCTTCCTGAATGCATGCAAGTTAGAAAATAAGATGTGATATAAACCTACTCTCACACCCCTTAAAAAGCAAAAAATAGATGTAAACATGTTGTGCAACAAATAAATTTCTCCCCCTTTTTAACATAGAAAGTCAAAGAAACAACCCTATATGAGGGAGAGAAGGCATACACTATGAAATATACTATACACTCATGCAAACATAAAAAAAAAAAAAAGTATAAATAAAGAGATAAAAATAATTACAAAACAAAGAAAGTCATATTTTATTAAATTTCAAGAATTTATTATAATTTTTTGGAAAAAGTAATAAAATATAAAGAAATAAAGAAAAATTAAGATTCTCCTCTTCCTTCATCTCTATCAGAGTCACGTTGAGAACCGATGCCGGTCTCCCTATGGTCAGAAGGCTAGCAAGGTGGTAAGAGGTCGGGGAACTCAGTACAGAAGGAAGTAAGCTGATTAAACATGAGTGCAAAGGAATCAGATGACTGAGGCAGCTGAATGTTAGAATCTCTCAGAAGAGCACCAGTGCTCACACCAACTGAGTGAATCTTAAAATGATTCGCCATACTAGAAGGCTGAACAGATGATTGAGAATTAGAGGACTATAGAGAGCCTTGACAAGACAACTGAAAATGCTCAATTCTACTCATCCAGTCATTAATTTTTATTAGCTATGTCTGTAGAATCTGGGTTCTTAAAGCTCTTTAGAAATATCTTCAAGAACCTTGTCCAAATGTTGAGACAAAGCATCAACCTTTGCATTTATGGAGGCATACTCAGAAGATTGAAGAGGAGCAACATGAATAGAAGTAGAAGGGATAGAATAAGAGGCACTCCGACAAAAGAATAAGAAGGCTAAGAGTTCCCAAAAGAATGTGATACCTGAAGGTGTCTAATAGAAAGAGGAGTATGAAAAAATAGAAACTTCAATTACATCACCAAAGACAGACTATTCCCAGCAAATAATCAAACAAGGATAATGAAGATTAGAAGGAGGAGAGAAAGAACAACAAATGATGCTCCTAAAGATCATACCAGTGAGATCTATAGGCTCACCATCAAGAATGACAGAAATAAAATGTCCCCTAGCATTAGGCACAGAAGAGAGATGAGTATAGGAAAAGACGTAAGCATAAACAACTTGCAACAGAAAGTGACCAAGAGAAGAACTGTGAAGAGGGACAGTATTGCCAGCATACTGAACATCAGGTCTAGCAAGTCTAGTAGCCATATTAGATTGATTTCAAGCTCTAAGGCGCTCATGATTAGTAGAAAAATTAGCAGTATTAAGATTTTCATATTCAAAAGGAATAACGATAAAAGATGGATTTTCACTTTCAGAAGAGATAATAGATCTAAGATATTATCTCTAGAAAATGTGACAAACTCCCCTTAGGGTGAAAGAAATAGACATATGAAGTGTGTAATGAGCATAATCGCTAAATAAAATTTTACCATAAATGTGGGGTCGCAGAAGTAAGGAAGAGTGCAAAGAGTAAGCCAAGAAAAGTAAGAAAACCTTTCCTGTATAGGAGGAAACTCCTCAATCCAAAATGAACGCTCACAAATTCAAGATGGAAACTTTCTAAGTTGAGAAGAAGGACCAACTTCATCTTTGATAGTGCAGGATCTTTTATTTTGTCTAGGCATTTTGTGGAGAAAAAAAGGGTAAAAGAGTTTAGGGGTAGTAAAAGATAATTTAGAAGATAATAAGCAAAAGTATTTGAAGGTAGGAAGTGTTTAGAAATTTATGTGGTTTGAAACAAATGAGGAAAGAGGTTTATATCTCTGTACATTTCATTGACCCTTCGTGGATGAGGGTTGCGAGGTACCCGTGCGTGTGTAAAAATACAAACTCAATGAGACCTCAGCAAACCCCCAGTGAATGGTCAACGAGGCCTCAACGAGGGTGCTCAGGGAACAACCTTAAAAGGTAAGTAGAGAGAAAAAATACCTTTTAAAAATTTCGTAAAATAGTAGAAAAAATTATTTTAAAATCATTAACATAAAGAAAGAAGAGTATGAGACAAATAAAAAAAATAACAATAAGAACATTTAGAAAAATAAACACAAAAACAAATACATATAGAAAATGCTACAAGAAAAGGAAAGAAAGGAACGAGAAAACTCACAATAGACTCACGCTCGAAAATAGTGTGATCAAACTGCATCCCTTTGTTTGAAAAAGAAGTAATGAAGGTAACAGCAGCAGAATGTAATCTGTGGTCTATATAAACATGTAGAGTATGAACCACTCGAGAGTTCTTTATTTTAAAAATTCTTGAATGACTTGTTGAGTGATCATACATGCGACTAGGAGGTTTTTAGAAAGTTTTGCCTTTTCTTCCCTATGTCGCCGATGTATAATGCATCCAAAAACAAAATGCTCAGATGTACCATAGTAGGTACATCCTGAGAAGTCAGAATGATAGGAGCGATGAGGAGATTTTCTAGTATTACTTCGAGCATATCTTGGACACTTATTGGCAAGGTGGCCAACAGTACCCAAAGTATGACAAGCACGAGAAGGAGAACATGAGAAATTAGGTCTCTATCTTCGAGGAGTAACACGAGGATGAGAAGGAATGGTAGAAGTGCCAACATTGATTCTCTTATAGGATGATAACTCAACTTCTCGTAATGAGGTCTGATATGCCCATGCTCATCACAGTGTTGACAAGAAGGGATGAAGCCTATAGGTAGTGGCAATAGATTGTTAGTGGCACGACGAAAAGAAGAAGTAGGAGGTGAAATGTTCACTTTGCTAGAAGAGACTGGCTGGAACAATACCTACGACTTACCTTTTGCAGTAACTTTATCTTTACCTTTGGCAGCAATAGTCCTGTGATGAGGATCTTCTACAATAGGAATTGATGAAGAAAGGAGTAGTAGTATAAGCAAAAATAGTAGTAGAAGCAGTAGTAGTAGAGGTTGTCGACTTGACAAAGAGAGAAGCAGAAGTAATAGTAGAAGGAGAAGTAATCTGTACAACCATCATTAGTAAAACCAAGCCCGCATTTGTCACTGGACACCTTGATGACAACAAGAATTTTATCAAGCTTCTGAATACCTATTAAAAGTTTCTTAATAGTGGTCCTAGAGTGTTCCAAATCCTTCTCAAGGTAAAACTGCTTTGCACTCAAAGCAATGAGTAGGTCGTCCTTTTCCTTAAGGATGCTTTAAGAAATTCAGAAGAACTACCCAAATTTTTAACGTTATCTTGAAGAGCTAATAGCTCCTCGTCCTTTTCAAAGAATGCTTGACCAATGTATGCCTTTTCACTTTCTAGAATCTCAACCTTCTTTCCTAGAAGTGAGATTTTCTTGATTTCCTTTTCTGAAAAATCCATACTAACTATCTACTAATCTCCAACACTTTGAAGTTTCTTCAGACACTGTTCAAAGAATCTCATCCTTGACTTGTTAGACTGAACTTCAACAACCATGTTGTTATATCTCTTTTGAATAACCTCACATTTTTTCAAGAGTTCATCTCTGTCTTGGATGTGAGTAGACTACTTCTTATCAAAATTAGCTTTAAAAGAACTCAACTCTTTTTCTTTATCATCAAGGTTGTCCAAAGCCTTCCTCCAAGCTCATCATGCTCATCCTTATCCAAGTATCCCAAAGATTAAGAGGTCGTAGTGGGAGGATCATTTTTAGTTGCCATAATGGCTATAAATAATAACCTCTACCACCATGGCTTTCTTGGTAGAATCTCATCCCTTTAATCGGCACTAAGAAGCAATGTGTCTGAGTTTTATGCACTTGTAACACCTGACCTGTCTAGTTTGACCCATATATTGAGGTCTTTCTTTATCTCCTTTAGAGTCTTTAATTTGGCTCTAAAATCTCTTCGGCTAGATCCTCCTTTGAATTACCAAGAGCATTCCTTTTGCTCTTCAAGAATTTCTTAAAATGCTTTGCTAATAAAGAAAATTCTTCTTCATCCAAGCTGGATGAGTCATCACTATCAACAATGCCTTTAACTTTCCCTTTCTGAATCTTAGTGGTCTTTAACGCAAGACTCTTTCTTTATCAATAGGGGTAGTTTTTTTGGGGAGAATGTGGTGTATTTTAAAAGCTTAGAGATCACTGATGATGTCATTAACTTTAAGAGGTTCTCCTTTAAATGTTATCTCTATAGTGCCGGCCCAAGCAATTAAGGGATCATAGACGAGATTTATTATGAAGCTTTTTGGGAAATTACCAAAAATAGCACCCCCTAAAAATTATAATAACAAAACTAGCACCCCCTTGTGTTCAATTAGAATTGAACGTTTAATATTGAACGTTCAATATTCAATTTGAACGTAAAATATTGAACGTTCAATATTAAATAGGTCTAATTATCGTCATTCAATTCTAATTGAACGGATAATATTGAACGTTCAATATTGAACGAGTCCAAATTATTATCGTTCAATTTTAATTGAACACAGGGGTGCTAGTTTTGTTATTATAATTTTTAGGGGGTGTTAGTTTTGTTATTCAAGCTTTTTTACAAATTATATTTAATAAATTATATATATATATATATAATAATAATTTAAATTATAAATATTAGAATATTAAATAAAAATATAATTGTAAGAATAAATAATGTTTTATACATATTATCAATTACGACAAAAAATATCCTCCAAATTCAATTAATTCTAGAATTTAATAAATTTTAGATGATTAATAAAATTTATACTATGATCTCTGGACATAGTAAAAGTTTTTATTTATTTATTTACATAGCTCAAAAAATTAGAAACTTAAATTTCCTAAAATGAGTTTAAGAATTTGAACTAATTCCTTTCGTACAAAGAGTTGTTCCTTAACATCTCGACTAATCATATATATTTTGAATAATATTCAATAAAATTAAGTTAATAAAATATATGAGCGATAACAAAGTATTATAAGTCTCTTTGTTTTTTTGTTGGTATTTTCGAGAGCAAAATATGGAGTCTGTTTATTTTACTTAGTATTTTTGTCTGCCTCTATGTACGGTGCTTTGCTTGTAATAAGTATCACACACATTCAAGTATATATTAATACTATTGTATGTTTGTATGATACACACACTACGGTGTAGTTGGGAGCATATAGATTGCATGTTAAAATTTATTTTTACTTGCATTTATTTCCTTGAGTTGGTGGGTGATTATGACTTTCTATTTAGTAAAGTTTTGCCTTAAAAAACTTATTTTTAGTGGTTTGTCGGGGACTAGCAAAGGTCTTGCCTGTAGTCATTAAAGGGTCTATGACTGTGCATAGGGTAGATTTGTGGCTCGTTTGACCTAATTGATAGTTCACGAGGGGTTTTTTAAGGTGGTCAGCAAGGCTTCGTACAGGTGCGCTATGAGGTGTTAGCAAGGTGTCAGCGAGGGTCCAAAAAGTTAAAAAAAAATCAGCTATAAATACCCCCACACACTCCTTGTTAATTACACTATTCTATAAACTTTCTTATCATCTCTCTCACCCACTTCCACATATTTTTTCTTACACCGCATATTTAGTGTCAAGTATTTTTCAATCAAGTGAACTATTTTTTGGTGTGCTTGAAAATTTATTTTATAATTTTTTATTATTAATACGTTGAGTGTTATTCCGTATAATGATTCAGAGGTGATAATTCAATTCGATATTTTATAAATTAATTTAAAAAAAAGGAGATTATGTATCCTCAATACATTGATTGTTGTTTATGTATTGAGATACAACGTGGTGGTGAAGTTAGTTAATACTACTTTATCAAATGGAGGTTTCCTAATAAGAATACATCGAGTGTATTTCTGTATTATTATTACAAGGTAGAGATTCTGTGTTAACAATACGTCGAGTATTTTTTCGTATTGTTGATACGATGTGCTTTATTCTAAAAGTCATATTTTGGGCAAACATCATATGTTTTGTATATGCATACTGATTATAAGTATTTGTATCATGTTGTGTGGTGGTGTGGCTCTGAACGTGTGCCGAATTTAGTGAGAATCAAAGCAGCTGTGGTGACACCTAATGATAGTAGCATAGGTAGTTAGGAAAGTTGGTTCCTGATTGATAGAGGTATTTAGCATCTTACCTTATCGAGTTTATATTAACTGTTTATTTTCATTTAGTGAATTTGGTTGTTGAGTGGTTGCATTAGGCAACCCGTGGATGTTACCATATAAGATTGGAGCCTAAGTGGGTTTGCCACATTATATAGTTGTCTTTGCTTGAACTGCTGCATAAGTTAGTACAATCTAAGTATCTATGATATATGTGACAATCTGGGATTACTTTATTGTCTGATATTTGTTGTATCTTCTTATCTATAAATTACTTGTTATTTGTTTACTTCCTTTTGTTGTTTTTACAAGAGGGGTGAGTCTCTAGATGTTTGTATTACTTAGACTTTGTTGTTAACTGAGATAGGAATCACTCAATCGGTATCAGAGCCAGTACACTCTTTTAGGCTTTACTGCTTTGGTGTTGACCTATTTTTCGTACTATTTACAGACTCACTTTTCACCAGGATGGACTTCAACGAATGAGGGAATGTAGGTAGACCTCCACTTCTTAATGAGCATAACTATGCCAATTAGAAGTCTCAGATATGAGCTTTTCTCTGGTCAATGGAAGATAGTGTTTGGTATTAGGTAGAAAATGGCTAGATTCCTCTTACAAAAACTCTTAAAGATGGAACTGTTATCCTCAAGCCATGATCAAATGGTCAAAAGAAGAAAGTTGTGAGTGCGACTAGAACAGTTTGGGATGTTTTGGAGATAATGCTTGAGGGTAACTTTGAGGTTAAGAAATCTAAGCTGATGAGACAAAAGAAAAACTACATGCTTCTTTAGATGGAGGAAAATTAAATTTTTGACAAGTTTTATGGCTGCTTCTCAGATATTATCAACACTTCTTATAACCTTGGTTGTCCTATTGATGAAGAACTTCATGACGAGAAGATATTGTGTATCTTGCCTCAACAATTTCGAAAAAAAGTTATCACTATAGAGACAACATTTAAAGGAGAACCTCTTAAAGTTAATGAGATCATCAGTGATCTCCAAGCTTTTGAAATACACCACATTCTCCCCAAAAAAACTACCTCTATTGATAAAAGAAATGAAAAATGACTAAAATATTAAAAAAAAAAAAATGTAATAATAAGGTGAGTAAAATATAATAATTTAAAATAATATGATTAATATATTTAATTTAAAAAACTAAAGTTGCCCATTTGCTGTTTTTTATAAATCTATAACCGAATTTCACATATGCCAATTGTAACATTGATGTACAAGCCTATCTAATGATCCGTTCTGCATGGTTAGTTTGGCAGTTATGTAATGGTATAAATTGTGTTGTGTTCTGTATGTGCAAGTCGTATTTTTTCGTAGTGTAAATCGTGTTAGTATTTTTTAGATCAAATTTTTAAGATTACAAAAAATTAAAATTATTTTGGAAAAATAACAAAACTAGCACCCTCTAAACTTGTAATAACAAAACTAATACCCCCGTGTTCAATTAGAATTGAACGACGATAATTTAGACCCGTTCAATATTATCCGTTCAATTAGAATTGAATGACGACAATTAGACCCGTTTAATATTGAACGTTCAATATTTTACGTTCAAATTGAATATTGAACGTTCAATATTTTACGTTCAAATTGAATATTGAACGTTCAATATTAAATGTTCAAATTGAATATTGAACGTTCAATATTAAACGTTCAATTCTAATTGAACACAAGGGGGTGTTAGTTTTGTTACTATATGCCAATTGTAACATTGATGTACAAGCCTATCTAATGATCCGTTCTGCATGGTTAGTTTGGCAGTTATGTAATGGTATAAATTGTGTTGTGTTCTGTATGTGCAAGTCGTATTTTTTCGTAGTGTAAATCGTGTTAGTATTTTTTAGATCAAATTTTTAAGATTACAAAAAATTAAAATTATTTTGGAAAAATAACAAAACTAGCACCCTCTAAACTTGTAATAACAAAACTAACACCCCCGTGTTCAATTAGAATTGAACGACGATAATTTAGACCCGTTCAATATTATCCGTTCAATTAAAATTGAATGACGACAATTAGACCCGTTTAATATTGAACGTTCAATATTTTACGTTCAAATTGAATATTGAACGTTCAATATTTTACGTTCAAATTGAATATTGAACGTTCAATATTGAACGTTCAAATTGAATATTGAACGTTCAATATTAAACGTTCAATTCTAATTGAACACAAAGGGGTGTTAGTTTTGTTACTATAAGTTTTAGGGGTGCTATTTTTGGTAATTTCCCAATTATTTTTAACTAATTATTTATTTACGATGGGTAAGAAAATTCATTATTTTAATGATCATACAATAATCAATAATTAGTTCTAACTCAGAATTAATTCAAGTCAGTCCACTTCATGTTCTAAATTATGATATAAATTGCGACCTTACTATTAAGACATGAAAATTTAAATTAATTAAAACGAACACAAAATTATAAAAAAAAACTTAATGATAGGGCACCAATAAATTTAATTTAAGAGAAATTATCAAAAATAACATTCCAAAAATTCATAGTAATAAAAATAGTACCCTAAATGTTATATTGAATGTGTAACATTGAACGTTTAACATTGAATGAGTTTAAATTACCACAATTTAATTTCAACAACGTTTAATTGAACATGTGTTCAAAGAAAAATGATAAAAAATTCATTTTTTAATTATGAAAATATATAATTTGAATATAAGGGGTGCTATTTTTATTTTTATAAGTTTTGAAGAGTGCTATTTTTGTTATTTTTCCTAGATTTAATTATATTGTATAACTTTCTTTCATATATAGAGTTTCATTTTTACCCCTTCTCAAGAAAAAAAATATTTATTTTTCTTATAATTTAAATGAACATATGTTAAGAAAAATAAATATAAATTTTTTAGTTTTAGAAAAAAATGAACATATATTTTTTTCACTAAAAAAATTAAAAATAAAATTAATTGAATGATTCTATTTATACACCGGAGGGACACCAATGTTATGTGACTAATTATAATTATCCAACTAGATTAAAATGTACAACATTTTTTTAATGAACAATTTTATTTTATTATATAAAAGGTTGTAATTTTTCTTTATTTCTTTTTTCTTTTTAGAAAAAAGAGGGTACACTATTACAAAACTGTCTTTTAATCTTGCAACATTTTTCACAATTTTACTAAAAATCGAGGCAATATAATCTCAATTTTTATAATGACTGTAATTATAAGCTAGACTATAAAAATAAAAAATAAAAAACTTATAATTACTGTTATTAAATAACTATGACCTAAGTATAATAATATAGTCTCCGTTTCATAAAATATGTTTTTGTTATTTATTTTGTAAAAAAAAAAAATTAAATATAAAAAAATATAAAATTTGAAAAAAAAAATTCCCAAAATAGAAATTGTAGGTTAAAAAATGAAAAAAATTTCAAAATATATAGTTTTAGAAAATTTCTAAAAATAAAAAGTTAAAAAAAATACAAAAAATGAAACTTTTAAAATTTTCTAAAAATTGAAAGTTGTAAATAATTCTTAAAAATAGAAAATTTTAAATAATTTCCACAAATATAAAGTTTGAAATAATTTATAAAATAGAAATTTTTAAATAATTTTTGAAAATAGAAATTTTTAATTAATTTCCACAAATATAAAGTTTTAAATAATTTCTTAAAATAGATAATTTTGTGTAATTTTCTAAAATAAAAAGTTTTGTATAATTTCCTAAAATATAAAGTTTTAGTTTCCTTTTCGCTGCCTCTCACGGCTCTATACCCTACGAAAGTTGTCACCTCTTGTCGAGCACAACCCAAGCCTTGATTTCTCACCCTCTGCAGCCTCCAAGGCACCCACTTTGACCCAATTGTCACGGGCCTATTCGTTTTGGTCATGCAAAGACCCATGTTCCTCTTGCTCACGCGAACACCCCTGTTTCAGTTCCTCCTACCCTGTGTCGTTAGCTTTTCTTTTCTCATTTGCTCCTTCGTCGAGTTGTAAGGTGTTAGAATGTATGTTAATATTGACACTATTTAGGGTCAGATATATCACATTGTCATAGGAGGTGAATCAACATCGTTAAGATCAAGGGATGAGAGTCCTAGATGACATCGAATGTACCAGATGATGTCTGACGTACCACATCGTCATACGAGGTGAATCAACATCGTTAAGATTAATGGATGAGAGTTCCAGATGACATCAAAAGTACCAGATGACATCGTCCCATGTCAGATGACATCGTCATACGAGGTGGATCGTCCCATATCGAAGTCACCTCGTGGGTATTACTAGTCACAATCAATGATTTGGAATCTAACAATTTTTTCTTTTGCATACTGTACCTTCAAGTCTGACATAACACAGAGTGTCAGAGTTCTTAACTGTCAAAGAGTGACATCTGTAACCTTTTAATGTCTATATATATGTAACCATTATCTTAATAAAGAGGATTTGACTTTTACATTCTGGTGATTTCTAGTGTGAAAAAATTCTTAAAAATAATTGGTGCCCACCGTGGGGCCTCAAGCTTTTTAGCTCTTGCTACTTTCGTTTGAGACCTTAAAATTAGTTCATAACTAAGAGAATTAGATCGTACTTCAAGAAATTCAATTCACCAATTGTAATCCATCATGACGGACCTCCTTCCTAACACTTTGCAATTAAAAGACCAAATACCTAACGTTCTGAACGAGAGCTTAGATCGTACAATAGGATTTATCCCAATTGATGACCAAACAACTCATCCTCTACCCGAAGAACAGTCTGGTTCCTCAAAACTATCAGGTCGTCCTACTTAAGAAGATAACACTATGATACCTCTTTTGCAACAACAATTGGCGGAGTTACAACGAGCCTTTTTAAAAATTTAAGAAGATAATCGGGAGCTACGAAATCATTTGGCAAATGCTCGTAATCCTAGATTGGATCTAGAAGAACAACAAGAACTACTTCATGATGCGGAGAGCTCTCACAGAGCATGCAATTCCCCACCTCATCAAGCTTTAGTTCCACTGCCAGAACTTATCCCATCTTTAATTACTTATGTTCCTCATCAAAATTCACAAATAGATCAAGAATGGGAAGAAAGAATGAAAAAAAATGGAAGTGCGGATTAAGCAACAAGGAATGGGAAGGACTCAATATGATATTGAAAGAGTTTGCGATCAATTAAATGTATCACCCTTTTCTAATCATATGGAACATACCGTGCCTCTTTAGAAGTTCTCTACTCCTCGATGTCCGGCCTATAGAGGAACTAAAGATCCAGTCTTCCACGTCATGTAGCTTAAAACCATAATCCTGCCTATTGAAAGAAGGATGCAATGATGTGCAAGATTTTTGCGTCTACTTTGCAAGATTCAGCTAAAAAATGGTTTAGCGGTTTAACTCCAAGGAGCATTACAAATTTTGGAGAATTCATGAAAATATTCATCACCAATTACGCAAGCAATAAGCCTATAAGGAAAGAAGCTCATCACCTCTTTGCGATAGTGCAAGAACCACAAGAAACTATTGAAGCTTATCTCAAATGCTTTAAAATTGAAAAACTTGAAATCATTGATTGTCCTGAATCTCTGGCAATTGAGGCTTTTCGAATGGGAGTTAAGCGAGTTTTGCACTATTTATTGAATTAACAAAAATCACCCCAAGGTCATTAGAAGCAGTATATGATGAGGCTTACAAGTTTGTAAATGTGGAAAGAGAAATGTTCTCTACAAAACTATCTACTTCAAGAGATGGAGATGATGGAAGAAAATTTTAACTTGATAAAAAACTCAATGGGAGAAGACCATATCAAGGGATAAATCCATACTCTTAAAGGTTTTGACCCAATTATGCTTCTTCACAGAATACAAAAACTTAGGGCAGATCTTTGTCTCCTTTTAGAGGACCACCTCTTTGTGTTTTAGTAGCCGAAACAGTTCATTATATGGAGAAAACTCAACTGTTCATTGGCCTGCTCAGATGAAGGCTATTCAACGTAACCCTAATAAATATTGTGCTTTTCATAAAGACACGGGACATTGGACTCATGATTGTCGACATCTCAAATGGGAGATCGAGCAGCTCTTATCTAAAGGTTTGTTGCGTGAATTGGTAGATGATAGTGGGGCAGAATCCAATAGAGAACAAAAAAAATCTACCACCGAATTCACACATAACCTCCCTTCTAGAGATGACCCTCCTAAACAAGGACCATCAGCTTATGTGAGAATTATTCACACAATCCATGGAGGTCCAACTATGTCTGATTTCACACAAAAATCAAGAAAAAGATATGCTAGGGAAGCACGTGAAGTGAACAGGCCTGCTTATTTTGTGAGAGAATCAGATGTCATCTACGCAATAAGTTTTGAAGAAAGGGAAGCACCACCCCCTCATGACGATCCATTGGTAATAACAGTAAAAATTGCTCATTGTCAAGTCAGGAGAGTTTTGATAGAAAATGGTAGCTCGTCAGATCTACTATACCTCACAACATTGTTAGACATGGGAATTGATCCAAAAGAAATTACTCGCAAAGAAATTCCATTAGTAGGATTCAATGGCACCACCACCATGTCAATAGGAACGATACGATTGCCTGTCTCAGTCGTCGGTGCCATCATTTTCACTAATTTTGTTGTACTTAACACTCCAACTTCGTATAATGTTATATTAGGACGAAGTTGGTTGCATAAAATGAGAGCAGTTCCTTCGACTTATCATCAATTGTTAAAATACCCCACACAAGAAGGAATCAAAGAAATAAAAGGAGAACAAGAAAGGGCTTGAAGTTGTTATCATTCCACCATGAAAAATGCCGAATCACAATAGCAACCAAAGTTTGGACCATTTTGTAAGAACAACAAGCTAGATGGTCCAAATATTCCTAAACAAGTTTTGAAAGTCTCGCCAAGTGACTATGAACTCATACCGATAGGTGATCAAGAAGAAGCAAAATTCTTAAGGGTCAATGCATCACTTCCTGATCAAGTGTGAAATTCCATAATTACATTTCTTAAGGAAAATATAGATATATTTGCATGGAAACCAGAGGATATGCCAGGAATAAGCCTTGAGGTGATTGAACATAAACTAAATATTGATCATACCAAAACCCTAGTATAGCAAAGCAAAAGGAAGTTTGCGCGCGAAAAGAATGTGATCATAACCTCAAAAAAGTCCATTGGGTTAAGGAAGTAAAATATCCAACATCGTTATCAAACGTGGTGTTGGCTAAGAAGGCAGGGGGAGAACATCGCATGTGTGTGGATTTCACAGACGACAATGCAGCAACTCCTAAAAACTGTTTCCCTCATCCCAGTATTGATCAATTAGTAGATACAACAGCTGGTTATGAAATCATGAGTTTTATGGATGCATATTCAGGTTATCATCAGATTCAAATGGCTCCACAAGATGAAGAAAAAATAACCTTCATCACTGAAGAAGGAACCTTCTATTATACTAGCATGCTGTTTGGTCTAAAGAATGCAGGCGCAACATATCAAAGAATAGTTAATAAGATGTTTGAACAACAAATGTGTAGGAGTATGGAGGTTTATGTTGACAATATGGTGGTAAAAAAAAAAGAACCTAGAGGATCACATTGCAAATCTTCAGGAAACCTTTTCGATCATTCGCCTTTATAATATGAAGCTAAACCCTAAAAAATGTGTTTTCAGTGTATCATCAAGAAAGTTTCTAGGATATTTAGTATTAATGCGTGGTATCGAAGCTAATCCTGACAAAATTGCAGCATTAGTTAACATGCAATCACCTCGATGCATTAAAGAAGTTCAACAATTAAATGGTCGAATTGTAGCTCTCAATCGATTCATATCGAAGAGTGTGGAGAAATGTCTCCCATTTTTTCGACTACTGAAGAAGAACACAGATTACAATTGGGACAAAGATTGTGAAGATGCTTTTCAAGCTATCAAACAGTACCTGGGACAATCTCCCATTTTAGTCAGTCCATTTGCTAGAGAAACCCTATATTTGTACATGGCTGTCGCTACAACTGTAGTAAGTGCTGTTCTAATGGTTGATTGAGATCGAATACAACAACCCATTTATTATGTCAGTTAAGCATTGACTGAAGCTCAGCAACGATACCTAACTCTAGACAAAGTTGCTTTTACTTTGAGAATGACAGCTAGAAAATTGCGACATTACTTTAGTGGACATGTTATTGTCATCATCACATCATACCCTTTGAAACATGTACTGGTAAAATCGAAGCATCAGGAAGATTGTCACAAATTTCCATTGAATTAAGTGATTTGAGATCTAGTACCAATCTCCCAAGACAATAAAAGGATAGGCTATAGCGGACTTCGTAGCTAAATGGAGGGAAACACCACAAGAGGCAAAAATTATAATAGTAGCTGATACAACTGATTCTCCAATATGGAAGGTCCATGTTGATGGAGCTTGTAATTCTAAAGGTGCAGGTGTTGGAATTTTCATTTTTATGCCAAATGGGGGAATGATTGAACAATTTATTCGAATAAATTTTCAAGTAACTAACAATGTTTCCGAATACGAAGCAGTTCTTTTGGTCTTGCGACAATCGAACGTTTTAGGGGCTTGAAAAGTGGTCATGTGTAGTGATTCCCGATTAATTGTAAATCAAGTCAAAGGAATTTTTGACGCTAAGGAAGAGCGAATGGTACAATATTTGGAACTAGTCCGAGCAGAAATATCTAAAATAAATTTTTTTTTACTCCAAGTAGAGCAAAGCAATAACAACCATGCTGATTCTTTAGCCAGTTTAGCTTCAACTGTGGCAACCAATATGAAGAGAACGGTCCCTATCACATGTTTAACTTTGTCAAGCATATCGATAAGGGAAAAAGAAAAGGATGAAAGCATGGTGATTGTATCCGATATGAAAGAAACGTGGATCACTCCTTATGTGCGCTATTTGACTAAGGGGATGTTACCCCACGACAAAGATAAAGCACGTAAGTTGAGAACTAAGTCTCAAAGTTACATACTATATGAGAATCTTTTATATCGGAAAAACAATGGAGGTCCTTGGTTGAAATGTTTGACTGATACTGAAGCCCAATTGGTCATTACTGAATTACATGAAGGACATTGTGGAGCTCTCTCAAGAGGTGTGGCTTTATCGCAACGGATTATGCATAAGGTTATTACTGGCCCACATTACGAAAATATTGTATGTGTTATTTCCAACAACGTGATCATTGTCAAAAATATGCCAGTTTATCACATCAACCCACCAGCGAACTGAAGTCAATTATTAGCCCATGGCCTTTCCAAAAAATGGGGACTTTACATTGTAGGTCCTTTACCATTGGCTCTGGTACAAGGAAAATTTCTCATAGTAGCCACTGACTACTTCTCAAAATGGATCAAAGTGGAACCTTTGGCAAGAATCCAGGAAAAAGACGTCATTGGATTTGTTTGGAAAAATATTATATGTCGTTTTGGTTTGCCAAAGGAGTTGGCAACCGACAATAGAAAACAACTTCACGAGTCAAAAGGTCATCACATTTTGTAAAGAATTACAGATTAAACTCTCTCATTCTACACCATACAGACCACAAGCAAATGGCCAAGCTGAATCTTCAAATAAAATTTTGATAAACATTTTAAAGAAAAGATTGCAGGGAGTTAAAGGAAAATGGTTTGACGAACTATCTAGTGTGTTGTGGGCTACCAGGACTACACCAAGGTCGGCTATGGGACAGTCTCCATTTTCTCTGGTCTATGGAACAGAAGCAATCATACCATCAGAATTACAAGAAGCAACCTTACGATCAAAATTGTCACATGAAGATCATGAAGACTTGAGGAGAATAGACCTCACACTTTCTGAGGAATTAAGGGAATTGGCATTAATCAGGATTGATGCCCAAAAAAGATTGATATAGAAAACTTACAACAAAACTGTTAAACCCAAGACTTTCGATGTCGGCCAATGGGTGTTACGAAAAGTGGTCAGAAATAAGA
This sequence comes from Elaeagnus macrophylla, assembly GCA_029378325.1. Classification (NCBI taxonomy): domain Eukaryota; kingdom Viridiplantae; phylum Streptophyta; class Magnoliopsida; order Rosales; family Elaeagnaceae; genus Elaeagnus; species Elaeagnus macrophylla. The sequence goes on along the minus strand of CM055640.1, from coordinate 62,702,817 downwards.
TAGAAACTGGACATGGTAAGTTCGCAGCTACATGGGAAGGACCTTATGAAGTAATCGATATTACTCCAGGAAGAGCTTATCAAATTCGACAGAAAGGAGGATAGCCAGAACCTTTGAGTTGGAATGCGGATCAACATAAACGATATTATTTTTAGACGAGGTATCATCCATGTCAATTTTGAATTTTACTGTTGTAAATATGTCCACTTGTTATTTGAATATATAGGATGTTTATTTAAATATACTTTCAAATTGCGAACTCAAACGTGAAGAGTTCCCAAATGGAGAACCTATTTTTAGAGGATTAACATAATGGCGACAGACTCAGATCGGTCATTTATGTCCCTCATCATGAATAACATAACGTGATATCGCGAACTAAAACGCGAAGAGTTCTCAAATGGAGAACCTATTTCAAGAGGATAAACATAATGGCGACAGACTCAGATTGGTCATTTATGTCCCTCATCACAAATAACATAACGTGATATTGCGAACTAAAACGTAAAGAGTTCCCAAATAAAGAACCTATTTCTAGAGGATAAACATAATGGCGATGGAATCAGATCGGTCATTTATGTCCCTCATCACGAATAACATAACGCAAAATCGCGAATTAAACGTGAAGATTTCCCAAATGGAAAACCTATTTCTAGAGGATAACACAAACAAATATAAGAAGCAAAGGCACACATTTTCATAAAACATTCGTAACAAAGTTTCATACTTAATACACAATTATAACACACTACTTTAATCAAAATTATTTTTTCGGACCATTTACAACAATTAAAGATTGACGATACATGTTCTTCCAGTACTCGAGATAATTTCTCTTTATCTTCTTCGAGGATGGCATTCTTCTGTTTTAAAGCATTACATTCTTCCAATATTTGGTTTCTTGACACTGTCAATTCATGATTTTTTACAACCATCGTATCTCTGACTTGACGAAGCTTATCTACATCTTCTATTAAATCATTGAACTCTTTTGCAGTCTCATGATATAACTGATTTCTTTCATCAATATCTTTCTTAAGTGCAATAGCTGAATCATACAGTTCTGAAGCTTCCCTCTCACTATCATATGTCAGTGATATAACCTAAAAAAAGAGAGAGAGAGAGATACAAAGTAATAGATCAAAAAGAGAGATACGAAGTAATAGATCAATTAGAGAGTTACGAAGTAATAGATCAATCATAGAGATATGAAGTAATAGATGAGGCACAACGTGTAACATTGACGACGTGAATAAAACGTTTCACGAAGACTAAGTCGAACTTAACATATATAAAGATACGAAGCACATAGAGAGGTACGAAGTGTAAAGTAGACACGTGAAATTAAAGCATGTATACAAAGTTATTATCTCTCTACCTCTAGCACACGACGACCTGCTAGATGCCATAGAGCCCCTGTCTCCTTTTTCTTTGTTTTCACAATAGCTATCTGATCCTCTTCATAACCCAAGTGATGATATAAATCGTCTTGTGTAGATTTATTTCCAAAAATTACAGTCTCAAATAACTGAGGAAGATGTGAGTCTTGGCATACTATGCAAGGCACTCCGTCCTCACCAAATTTCAAAGACATCACATAAGTTGAGTGTTCACCAACCCTATCATCCTTTTTGAGATCAATATTCATAGGCTCGTGGGCATGTTTTAACACTAGACATTCCTTTTCCACTTCGTCTAAGCTATGTTCACCAAAGGACATAAAGATGTCTTTCACATCAACTTGTGAAAAATCCATTAATATAAACGAATTGGACGACCTAAAATTCTAAAACCCCACGACCTACTTCTCACACAATTGAGCTAAAATTCTCAGTGTTTAAAACCTACTTCTCTTTTCCTTTTATAAATTTTTTCAAAGTGATTGTTCCATTTTATTTGGGAATCATTTTACTTGACATATATACTATATTTAACATTGCCTATGATACCTCTAAAAATAAAAATAATAATAATAATAATAATAATAATAAATAAATAAATAATAAAAACACGTACTTCAAATCACTTTTCATAATTTAAACATGAATACTTAGTGATTACAAAAGTTATATCTCAAAATTAACATACGATCAAAACATATGAAGTCCCATCTACAAATAGTGAGTGATGTGTAATTTATAGTATTTGCAAGTGTACGAATCACTTGTAGCAAGTGATAAGTAAACCTCCGAGGTCGATCTCTCAAGGAATTGCAATGGTTTTAAATAACATTTTTCCTAATCTAATTAGAGTCCCAAAGCAACTAAAACACTAACTAAATAGAATCCTAGTAGCACTAAAACTCTATATAATTAGAATCCAAAATCTAATAAAACTGTAAACAAAGTTGGAATTGTGAGCAAAATCAATGGTGTTGAATAAACAATTATGCAAATTCTGAATTAACTCAAATAGGTTTTCAAATATCAATAGAGGATGTATGGACGTTTAGTTTGGTTGACCATGTTTGCATCGAAAAGTTATGATGAATTAACATGAACGTACTAATAAACAAATATTACCGACTTTCCTTTTAATTACGAAAATTCCTACGATCAGGTAATTCTCTTTGTTGATTAACTAAACAATATCCAACGATTAGGTATATCAAATAGCAACCAAATTATGCACACAAAAAATATGCCAATCAAACCAATGTCATGGTTAGGTCATTAATTTGAAGTTTTGATTAAGTTTTTCAAAGTAAAGTTAAGGTGACATTCCTAAAACAAAACTCTAATATTTTTCAACCTAATTATGAATCTCAAATTGGCCCATAAAAATCTACAATTAAACATCTAAACATGCTCTTAATCAAAAGGTAATTTTATTTATTTCAAAGCAATAAAAATATTCACCACAACAGTTCTATCCAATATGGCAATACAAACTAAACATCCATAATAAAATTAGCCACTCATATTCATATTAATATTCATAAACAAATTTAATTTGAATATACACTCAAAGAAGTAAGAAGAAGAAAAGAAAATTCTATAACAAAAAGAAACCTTAGATCTAAATACCATAATTGGATTGGATGGCGTTCTTCTCCAAAAGCTTGATCGTCGATCTTCAATGATTTTTTGGATCCTTAGAATTAATTCCCTTGCTTCTTTAAGTGTGGAAAAGCTCCTAAAATCTGGTTGAATCTCTTGTTGGTTTGTAAAAATTGAAGTATTGTAAAAGGGACTCTTAAGGGGGTATTTCTAGGTGTAAGGGTTACATAGAATCTTGATTGATTCAGGAATAGGGGCGCCGCAGCACAACAATTTCCTCGCTGCGGCACAACAATAAATTTGAATAATGGTCAAAACTCGAGAGGTGCTCGCCGCGGCACACATATTCCTCGCCGCGGCGTGCGTTGTCTTTTGATTCTTCACATGTACCCTTACATATGTACTAGTTCGTTATGTACAGCTTACATAATTTGACTCGTGTTGCCCCTAAATTGTGATCCAAGCGCCGTAAGTGTTCCATCTTTGCGTGTTTGCATTATTCAACTCATTTGACGCTAAAAATACATGAAATACACTAAAACATACCCGTGATTCTAAATTGATAGATTTATGAAACTAATCATATAAACGAGATATAACAAATCTACTTTTAGCAATTTAAGCAAAATAAATCAAGAAATGTTAGTACTTTTTAAGCACTTATCAGTGAGCAAACTACGATACTATCAAAACAAATGAAGTCCCAAATATCACTTCTGATGAGACAGTGCCTTGTCTTCTTCATGAACTCTAGTAGCACTTTACGAAGGTGAGTTGGCCTTTGCATTACTTGGTTGGGACAAACTTTCATTTGTTTACATAGCTCGTACTAAGCTTGAAAAGGCACCAGTCAAATTCAACCTCGAAGCTTGTGTTTTTAAGCTTGACATCAACCAAGACACTCCTTCACGATACTCGTACACAATCTTCTTTTAACTTGGTTACCAAATCACGAAGTGAGTTCACCTCATCACGAAGTGAGTTCACATCATCTTGGATCTTTTTCGTTTCTTCCTTCGACACTCGAAGCTCTTCTTCAACCTTATCAACTCGAGCTGTTTGTTCCATAGCCACGTCCCAGCATTCTTTAACTTTTCTGTATGATCTAATAGCTCAATCCCTAAATCATTTATTTTTAGACGAAGACGACCTATAGTGGCATCTTTTCGATTGATAGCTTGTTCGTACTCGGATAGTAGGGACTCCGCTTCTTGAGTCCTTTGACGATAAGCTCGATTCGTAATCTCCCCTTCATGAATAATTGATAGAGCCTGCAAGTAGCATTATGAACCTTTTTTAGGATAAAAAATTGTGTGTGGGAAAAGGTAAAAGATATCATATAAACTTTGCACGTACAAAGTAAAGACATCATATACATGTATTACCTCAAACAACCTCTAAGCAACCATTTCCCCATGTGTCAGTCCTTCCTCTTTTCAAGCTATTTATACGCGAGCTCGCTCTTCTCCACTCCAGAAATGCTGGTAAAGATCAAGCTGCAAATCTTCCCTTCCAAATATCCCCTCATTGAAGTAGGTCACTGGGGTGTTGACATACTTGACATCTTTAAGATAGATGTCACTCAATTCCAACCTTTCTGGATCGAGTACACGAACTTGGGACATTCTTTCATTAGATTGAACTGCCTTCATTTTTCTCTTCTTGGATAGTTGGGGATCAGACTTCATATGAGACGAACTTGGCGCTAGAGGAGATTCAATCACTCTAGCTGAGTGTCTCACGATGTCATCCTCTACTTCATCTCTTACTTCGACATGAGAAGGTTCCAGTGCACTCTTCTCGACATCAACGTCTGCAAACAAGTCTAAGCAGTCAACTCTGGAATAATCCATATCTGGAGCATACAAAAATATTATTAGTATTACGAGGTAAAAGATCGTCAAAATACCTTTGCGAACATAGAGAGCGCACGACTTGATTATCGTATTGCCACACTGTTCTAGACACCAGATTCCAACATTTTTCTTGGTGTCAATATACTTCTGTAAGAGTAGTACTCTAAGTTTTTCAGTTTAATACAATGCAGTTTCTCTTTCTTTTCAGATGTCAATCTGTATAGAACCTCGTTCCCTTTTGGGAGATCGTTGATAAAATTATGGTTCCATTTAGATCGGATGCTACGACCCTTATTTGGCTCCCACAAATCACCTCGTATGTAAAAATATTTATCTTTCCATGAATATTGACTATCTGGAAGGTGCACTATGAGCCTTTTTTGTTGGATTGGAGACACCAGATTCCAACATTTTTCTTGGTGTCAATATACTTTTGTAAGAGTAGTACTCTGAGTTTTTCAGTTTAATACTACGTAGTTTCTCTTTCTCTTCAGATGTCAATCTGTATAGAACCTCGTTCCCTTTTGGGAGATCGTTGATAAAATTATGGTTCCATTTAGATCAGACGCTACGACCCCTATTTGGCTCCCACAAATCACCTTGTATGTAAAAATATTTGTCTTTCTATCAATGTTGACTATCTAAAAGGTGCACTACGAGCCTTTTTTGTTGGATTAGAGATATATACAATCTCCTTATGTCTTTCCCATTTTTCTTCACTGTGTACATTAAACGGATTAATCTTTTGTCAATATCTATATTCAATTCACCACTATGTACGGCGAGACACAACAAAATCCTCCAACCATTAGGATTCAATTGGGCTGGAGTGATGTCGTATATACTGAGAAATCTTGTGATAATACGAGGAGCAGGAAACCGAAGTCCCACCTTCAAAGCCTCATCGTGGAGAATGTACCATTCTTCAAGAGGATCGTCATTATCACGCAGGTGACAAGGCACGAGTTGCAGGTTAATTTATGGGGCAATGTGATAATTTGCCCTTATCCTCGTCCGATCAGAACCCACAAACCTACTTGGTAGTTTCGAGATCGTATCCTTACGATTTCTCGTTTTCCCCCGACCTCATTCTGATGGTTTCTCACTAGACTTCTTTTTTCTTGGTTCTTGGATTTTCACGTTGGGAATATGAATTTTTGGAGGAAGACCTAACGAAGATGACCCAATCTATATTGGAGTTGGGTTCGGTATGTTAGAAACAGGTAGGGCTAAGATCCCCTCTTTTTGTGTGATCTGTTTAGGGACTTCGTCCTTAGCTATTGGGGCATCTATCCTCATACCCTGATCTTTCGATTTCAAAATCGTACGACCTTGAGGAAAAATAACTTCTACATGTTGCCCTGTTTGATCAGTACTAACTTTGAAAGATAGTTTCCTTCCTTTCTCTAGCTCCGAAGCCATGGGGTTTGGTACAGTTCCTTTGAGATGATCCAAAGGGGTTTCTCATTTTGAGAAGGCCATAACTTCAGGAAGTGTTTGAACCCTCTCTTCGCTCGAAGTCATACTCAAAGTAATGCAGTAAACTAAACCAGAAAACGTGAAAAAAATTCAAGATCAAACAAAGTTTTACCTATTGATAAAAGTTTGATGAGGGAACTCCTTTTTTGGTCTGAAGAACTGATTTTCCCAAAAAATGATCTCGTTCCCCAAATTCCACAAACTAATTCCCTTCAAAAGCAAACTCACGAAGTAATTTTCCAAAAGTATGATCTAGAATTCTATGCTCTAAAATTTTTTTTAAAGTTAGTGAAGTATAAATGATTTATGAGAAGAAGAATCCCCCTCTTTATAAACTAGAAAGTTTAAAACGTTATGACCTAGGGAAGTGGAAGAGACATCAACGGAGAGAATCAGTAAATGTCTTTAATTTCAGTATTAATTAGAAATATAAAGGAATTAAACAAAGTTGATATTAATAAAGAATACATTCTTTCACTTCGCCTCAAAGTTAAAGAATGAGGGACTTAATGTTAGAATGTACGCTAATATTGACACTATCAGATATATCACATCGTCATACGAGGTGAATCAACATCGTTAAAATTAAGGGATGAGAGTCCCAGGTGACATCGAACGAACCAGATGACATCTAACGTACCAGATGACATCGGACATGCCACATCGTCATACGAGGTGAATCAACATCGTTAAGATTAGGGGATGAGAGTTCCAGATGACATCGGACTACCAGATGACATCGTCCCATGTCAGATGACATTTTCATACAAGGCGGATCATCGTCATCCTATATCGAAGTCACCTCGTGGGAATTACCGGTCACAATCAATGATTTGGAATCTGATAGATTTTTCTTCTGCATACTGTACCTTCAAGTCTGACCTAACACAAAGTGTTAAAGTTCGTACCTGTCAAAAAGTGACATCTGTAATCTTTTAATGTCTATAGATGTGTTACCATTATCTTAATAAAGAGGATTCGACTTTTACATACAATTTCTAGTGATTTCTAGTGTGAGAAAATTCTTAAAAACAACTTGCTCTTTTTTTCCCTTTGATTTTCATTTATTGTTCATTTTCGATAAACTTCATGCTAGTGTAGTTGATAGGTGTTCTTAGGTTGTGGGAAATTTTCTTAATGTCTATGGGTTCATGATGATGAACATATTGTTGATTAGTGGTAATTCAAGAATCAAAAGATACTAGAGGAATTTCAATATTCAGGAAGTTAAAACCCATGGCTCTATAAACATATTGTTGCCATTGCTGGTGGTCATTGTTCACGCCCATGGTCCCCACCAAACCCATGGCTCTAGTTAAATAAAATGAGAATGGAAATTATTTCTTATTATTTCTTATCTCACAATAGAGGTATTTATAAAAAATAAATTACAAGAGTCTTGAATAAAATAGAATCCTATACAACCTAGAGTTATATTACAGATAGACACATATATTATACACTAAATTACATGACTCACGCTAACACTCTCCCTCAAGTTAGAGCATACATATCGACCATGTCCAACTTGCCTAGTGAGTCATAAAACACCTCCTTGGAAACTCCTTTGGTGAGCACATCTGTAAGTTGCTTTCCAGTGGGAACAAAAGGGAAATTGATTAGTTTGGCATCTAGCTTTTCTTTTATAAAGTGACGATCAACTTCTATATGCTTAGTGCGATCATGTTGTACTAGATTTTATGATATATCAATGGCTACTCAATTGTCGCAATACAACTCTATAGTACTTTTGGGTTCAAAACTCAAATCAGATAGCAAACTTCTTATCCACAGCAATTCACATACTCTGTGAGCCATACCTCAATATTCAGCCTCAGCAATAGATCGCGCCACAACTTTTTTCTTCTTACTTTTCCATGTAACCAAATTACCTCCCACAAAAGTCAAATAACCTAATGTCGACCTTCTATCTGTAATATTTCCTACCTAATCTGCATCTGTGAAGCAGCAAACTTTAAGGGGGTTGTTGTGTTTAGAGAATATTACTCCTCTCCTTGGAGCTGACTTCAAGTACCTTAAAAACCTCACAACAGCATCCATGTGACTCTGACTCGGGTTATGCATGAACTGACTTACTACACTTACCGTATATGCAACATCTGATCTAGTATGTGCTAAATAAATTAAGTGCCTAACTAACCTCTTATAGCGAGCTCGATCAGTTGGTACCTGATCTGGATACTCTGCTAGACAATGGTTTTGCTCAATAGGAGTGTCAATAGGTTTGCAATCCAACATACCTGTCTCAATTAGCAGATCAAGAATGTACTTTCTCTAACACAAAAAAATTCCTTCTCTCCCCCTAGCTACCTCAATCTCTAAGAAGTATTTTAGTTCACCCAAATCCTTCATCTCTAATTCAGAGGCTAGTTGTCTCTGTAATCTATCCATCTCAACAGTATCATTGCCAGTAATTACCATATCATCAACATAAATAATTAAAGCAATTACCTTCCCTTGTTGATGTTTGAGAAACAATGTATGTCTGAATTACTCTTTCTGTAACCAACCTTCTGCATGAATTGAGAAAACCTTCCAAACCAGGCACGAGGGAACTGCTTGAGACCATACAAAGACATCCTCAATTTGCATACAAAATTACCAAGAGAATCAGCTACATTACCTAGGTGGAAGACTCATGTACACCTCCTCGACTAACTCTCCATAAAGAAACGCATTCTTCACATCAAACTGTCAAAGTGGCCAGTCGAAGCTAGCAGCAAGCAAAAGCAGAACCCAGATAGTATTCATTTTGGCAACAGGAGCAAAAGTCTCATCTAGTCTACACCATACGTTTGAGTGAACCCTTTTGCTACAAGGAGGGCTTTATATCGATTTGTAGATCCATCAGCATTATGTTTCACAGTAAATACCCAGAGATAACCAACTGCCTTCTTGTCCTGTGGTGGAGGCACAAGTTGCTAAGTATCATTCTTCTATAACGCCTCCATCACTTCATCGATTGCCTTCCTCCACTTTGGATCTCTCAAATGTATCCTGCACTTTGTTAGGTACTGATACAATAGATATTTGATTTTGCATGAATATTTGGTTCATACCTTTTGGCTAGTTGACCCCGAGTAGACCTATTTGGTAATACATAATGTCCAACATTAAACTCAATGCTATTGGTATCAGTGGGTGTACATACCTCAGATGAGTGACCTTCACTACTAGGTAGTTGTTGATCAAGGGTAAGAGAGGGAACAGTTGTGTCTTCATTGTGATTTTCAATTATCGAAACTGGTGCTTGGATACTTGAAGCATCTACTTCTTCTACTATTGAATTTAACAGGATAAGAACCTCAACTGGACCCATCGAAATGTCTCTTGATTGTGTTACTTCCACAATGCCTTCCAATTCCTCCCCCCCATCATGATACAGCTCTTCAAAATATGAATTCTCCCCCTTAATAGCAGTATCAAATAAGGAAAAATAGCTCATATCTTCAAAGAAAGTGACATCCATAGTGACATAATACTTTTTGATAGGTGGATTGTAGCACTTGTACCCTTTTTAATATCTTCCATAACCAACAAACACAAACTTAATTGCTCGAGCATCTAATTTAAACCTCTAATTTTTAGGAATATGGACAAAAGCAATACAACCAAATACACGGGCAGGAAGATTATGAAATGATGACAGGGATACATGAGATGCGAGAACCTCAAACGGGATTTTTTCGTGAAGGACACTAGATGGTAGACAATTGATGAGAAGGGCGGAAGCTTGTACAGCATTGCCCCAAAGATATTTTGGCATATTAGCACTAAATTGGAGCGCACGAGCCATATCAAGTAAGTGACAATTTTTTCTTTCAGACACCCCATTTTGTTCTGGTGTTTGTGAGCAAGTAGTTTGGGTGAACAATCCCATGTGTTTGGAAAAAATCTTGAAAAATACGATTAACATATTCTCCCCCATTGTCAAATCGTAGAACTCTAATGGTGTTATTGTATTGAGTTTGAACACGAGTACGAAAATTTTGAAAGGCTTGAAAAACTTCATCTTTGTTTTTAAGAATAGCAACTCATGACAATCTTGTACAATCATCAATAAACGACACAAAATACCTCATACCTGTTATAGTAGGCTCTCTAGACGGTCCCTAAACATTAGAATGAATTAATTCAAAAGGAATGGTACTTCTATTAGAAATACTTGAAGAATAAGTAGTACGATGACTCTTGGCCAACACACATGTCTCACAACGTAAAGCAGATTCACTCACACCAATAAACAAAGTAGGCATAGATTTTTTCATAAGACTAAAAGAATGATGTCCTAAGCGACGATGCCATAACCAAATTTCACTTAGCTGGTCAGAACTCGAAGTCAAAGCGGTGCGAGACTGTGCTCCTAGTTTCTCTCCTACGTAGTTCTAATCCAAACAAAACAATTTGTTCCTCAGATACCTCCGACCAATTATTTCTGGTAAGAAGATCTTGAAAAATCACATACATAGGATAAAAAGTTACAGAAAATTTAGACTCAGTATTCAACTGTGGGACAGATATTAAGTGATGAGATAAATTCGATACATATAAAATATTTTGGAGCTGTAAGGTTGGGGTAATACGAACTGGCCTCATTCCTAACACAAGAAAACCTTCACCATTAGCATTCGTAACATAAGTCTCTGGTGGGGAAGACAAGGCACTAAAATAAGATTTATCATAAGTCATATGATCAGATGCACTAGAATCAATAATCCAAGTATCAGATCCAACAGAGTGAGAAACGTTTGAAACCATACCAATCTTACCACGACCAGCTATAGAAGCTATAGAGTTACCTCCACATGTCGTATAATGATCTTGTCCAGCTACTTCATAGAAATCTGGTATTGATGACATTGCTTGAATAGTTAGGCTAAATATTTCATTGGTCTTGAAATCCTGATTTTTTTTTTTAATCTTCCATTCAAAAAGATAATAATAATATGTAGCAGAATAAAAGTTTTTTTTTTTTTTGATTTGCTAACTAGATCGTTGACTTGACTACTGACAGTGTCTGTTGACTGCTGACTGTTGACTGATTTACTGACTAGGCTGTGTGTTTGGGCTAGAGCTTGGGAGAGGAGATGGGAATGGGCTTGGGTTTGGGTTTGGGTTTGAGAGAGGAGATGAGAGGAATGGGAATGGGCTTGGTTTAGGGTTTGAAGATGGGCGACGGCAGATCTAGGGCGGAGCGGACTTGCAGGTGCGGAAGCCCCAGACGGCAAGAGGAGACAGCGCGGATAGCGAGACGGCGCACGAAAACTGGCTGAATAGGCGGCGCATGAAAACTGGCTGAATAGGCAACGCTGAGCCAAAGAGAGAGCAGACACACGGCGGTGCATAGAAGTGATGACGGTGTCGCGCTGACAGTGATGACGGCAACGGTGCTGACAAGAAAAAAGACAAAGTTCCTTTTTGAACCTTTGCTCTGATACCAAGTTAAATATAATAAGAATGAAAATTATTTCTTACTTCACAATAGAGGTATTTATAAAAAATAAATTACAAGAGTCTTGAATAAACTAGAATCCCATACAACTTAGAGTACTATTACCGATAGACACATATATTAAACACTAAATTATCATGACTCACGTTAACACTCTGTCTTTGTTTATTGCAATCTGACAACTCATTTTGGGTATTTCCTTGAATCCTGAAAAAATCCCTCTTTTTTTTCCTTGTTCTTTTGTTCTTTACTTTCTGATTGAGCATACAAGTCTATTTTGTTTGTTCAGAGTGAGTTTGGAATAGTGTAGAAGGGTAATAGAGAAGTGGGTATTTCCAAAACGAGCAAAAATCTAAGGTTGAGAAGAAATAGAGTAGAAGAAGTTGATGAGAAATAAAAGGAAGATGAAAATTCAGTGTGATCTGTGCGAGAAAGCTCCAGCTACAGTAATTTGTTGCGTAGATGAAGCGGCTCTATTGCCAAATGCGATGTTGAAATTCATGCAGCCAACAAGCTTGCTAGCAAGCATCAAAGGTTTCTCCTTCAGTGCCTTTCTAACAAACTTCCTAGATGTGATAAATTTCAAGTTAGTAAATTACTTGTCTTATTATCTCCTTTATCTCTAGCTTCTTATATGTCTGATATTTGAGCAATATGATTTTTATAATATTGCCTTGGACAAATATCACAGTCCTCTATGATTCAAAAGTTAAAATGATTCAATATAAGTTTGTTTCTTCTTGGTTAGTGATTGAAATGTAGTAGTGGTTCTTGGTGGGCTTGATCTCTTATTTATCTTCTTGGTTACTGATATTACGAATAAGAAGCATATACCAAATCTTGTTAAAGTTTTCTCTCTTATGAGGACCCAGGAGTAGCAAATCCAAAGGATGAATATGCTTGATCCATGATTAGTACATGCGAATTTGGCCAAAGCCAGTCAAGTTTAATCTACTTTTTCAGAGTTTTGGTGGTCCTATGGCTAATAATAATACTAACAGGTATTTCTTGGTCATCTCAAAGTGGAGTCTCACAAGCCTTTTCTATGAATTAACCAATGGGTAATGGGTCTTGGTCTACACAGGTTATGGTTGAGTTTTTTTCATCTTTCTCAAAGTGTGATTAGGATTATGTCATATGTTGTTAATTGGCCCTTTCAACCTGCTTGCTTCTTTATCTCTGTATGTGTCTCCTTCAACTCAATACTTGATATCTCATTTTCAATTCTTTACCTTTAGTACAGTCTCACCCAGTACCCAGTACCCTTTACCTTGTCTTTAGTCTGAAAACTTTTCCAATTTTCTTAAATACAATTACATCTCTAATACCAATACCTTTCTAATTTTCTTATGTACAAATGTACAATTACATATCAAATACTAATACTTTTCCAATTTTCTTATGTACAATTACATACCAAATACCAATACTTTTCAGAGGTCTTTTGGGTCTAAAATAATTTTACTTGGTTTGCATTGCAGAACTTATCAAAGGAGTTTGCTAGGGCTGACTCTACAAGACAGGTTTAGAAGCAACAATCTTATTGATTGATAGTAAACCAGGCAAAAGGCTGCGCAAGTTCCTGCATGTTGTTCACTATGATGGTGAATCACTGGCGCTAGCAGCTTTGCTAGGAGATTCAAAGCTTGGAAACATCATTAAGGAGAATCTAGTGTATAACAACAAGCTTTTCTAACTTTTTATGTATTCAGATTACTATATAGCTTTTTCATAACTAATATGAAAATAGTCAACAACGAGTAATTGTCTTTGGGCAAATTTCTATTTTTTTATAGTTGTGTTTAATGTCGGCAGAAAATAGACTTTGTCCATAACAATGCTATTATGGAATTGATGAGAGGTGTATGATAACAGTTAACAGATCTTATATCTGGTCTACTTGTTCAGGACTTGGCACCAATGGGCTTAAGATTGTCCCACAGCCTGTCTGGATATGTATTGAAATTCAGTGCTGACAACCATTGAAATTTAGTATTTACTTTTGATTTTCATATGTAATTATTTCGTTAACAAATTTGCTAGATTTATTTACAATAATACTATTTGACTATTGTAAGGTTTATTTTCTTTTGGAGAACATGAATTTTCAAATGTAATTGCACTTTTATTTAATATATTATGTTATTTTTGATATTATAATTAATAAATTCTTATAGTTTAAGCTTTTGGATTTGAACATTGCATTTATAATACAAGAAATATTGAAAAAAGGATATTTAAATTTATGAAAATGCCAAATAGTAAAAATTGCCGATTGAATATTACCTATGATCACAATCTTTGTTTAAACCGAGACCAAATATGTATTATAACGTCTCGATTATTTACAAAAATTGTGACCTAATATAACATATAAGGTTATAGGTTTTGATAAAATATGACTATAAAACATTAAGAGATCATGGTCTTTCAAAAATTTGTGATTATATCTCCATTTATGGTCTCAGATTTTAATCGTGATCATATGTCATTTTTGTAGTAGTGGTGTAACTTGAAACATATGAAAATGTATATTGATTTTCAAAAGATAGTAATCTATGCTTATTAAATAAATATATATCATTTTATTTTCAGTATTATCATCACATCTCATACCTATTATTTTATCCACACACAAAAAAGGTGGTGACGAGCGTGAGAGATGTCAAATTTTTTATGAGAGCTATTATCGTCACATCTCATACCTATTATTTTATCCATGCACAAAAAAGGTGGTGATGAGCATGAGAGATGTCAAATTTTTTATGAGGGCAAATTCTTGCATGAATTATCCGATTGAAGAGAAGGATGAGAATAACAAAATAAAAAATGGAGATCTGTATTTTATAATACAAAGGGGACAAAGATAGAGATTGCATTCTCCACCCTATTTCTCTAAACTATATAATTCATTTTAATAAATATATAAATTTATTTATATTTTATAATTTTTTTTAAATTTAGTTACATAAAATTTAAATTAATTCTAAGTAATCCATTATATATTATATATTTTATCTTTAAATCACATTTTTATTCTTTGAAAACATCAATAATTATTTTTTTAAAAATTATTTAAACTATTTACTTAAATTCAAAAAATCTAAAATCATATAATTATTTTATAATATATTTTTATTACTTCAAACTAATTTGTAACAAAATTTTATCAATGTTATTTAGATTATATATTTATTTTTCTTCTTATTATATAATATTATTTATTAGCTATAAATTTTATTTTCCTTCTGATCATAAAAGATTTGTTATTGAATAGTTTTTTTTATAATTTTTCTTTTATATAAAAATAAAAAGTTACTAAGAAATTTAAAATAACATTTTTAATATTACTTGGATCATGATTCCTCATTTGAGGGTCCTCATTTCCAATTAGGGATCTTGATAAGTTTTCATAAAGATTTTAAACGAGAATAGAGAATAAATTTAAAATTATGATTGACGAACGAGAAGGGGGTCCTCAACCCTACTTAGCCCCATTGACAACTCAAATCGTTGCTTTTATCACTAAAAAATTGAACTGAGCAACATGAAAGTGCCTAATTGAAAAAGGAAACTTATGCTTATTATGATAGGGGATAAACATAAATAACATATAAATTTATATTTATATTAATTATGATTATCAAATCACATGTAACAAAATAATTTTGAAATTATGAAGTTATTTTTATTAGACTTTTTTAAAAAATTATGCCTTATGCTTACATTCAAGAGGATATAAGGCGCCTTTTATCATCAGGCTGAAAAAGGAAAAAAAAAAATTAGTGCAATAAGAGCATTACCCAAGACGTTATCCATTATGAGAGTACTCCAATCCAAACATACAACAAGTTTTGAAATCTAGATATTGATTAAAACTATACGAATGTATTAAAGATATTATTATTATCATCGAAAATATTAGCAAAAAATTCACGAAAATTATAAACAAATAAAATTATCAAAACTTTAATAAACTTTAAAAATATGAAAACAATCAATTAATTACTTTTTAAATTAATTGTCTTATTTAGTACATATAAATATAAATCAATTTCATATTTATTTTGAACAACAAATCTAAAAAATTATAAAATAGATGGTTAAAAATTAAAATATTTAAAATAATTATTTAAACTAATAAATTTTATGATTAATAAAATTAAATAAAAATATTTAATGATAAATTATTTTAAAAAATAAAGTTGATCATAAATAAAATTTTATTTATAATATTTATTAATATTTTATCGATTGACAATAATATTTTGTCGATATTATTATAAATAATGTATAATGATATTGAAACTTTTATAATACAATATAACAAAAGTATTATGATTAATGTCAAAGATATTTTCAACTTTGCTTATTATTATACTTCAAGTCTACATTTTACAACGATATTGTTAATAACATTGGGCTTAACGATTACAATAATAATAAGTTTAAGTATGATTTTGACGAAAAAAATTAACTTGGGAGAAGGGAAGTGTCAAAATGTGGAGCTTGATAGATTAGATTGAAGTGAGAGAGTAGAAACAAGGAGGACCCAATAAGTTTGTGTTTTCACCTTCACAAATGCAATAAGACAGAGGAGGGTCTTATCAACAAGACAACAACTATGAAAAGTCCCCATCGGAGCTAATTCTTTTCTCTCCTAATTTGCATTTGCATGCATGAATGAGATGAGGTTCTTGGGTGCAAATGTGGGGTTTAATGGCCTTAAAAAGGACACCCGGCCAAGTGTCTCTGAGATATTCAGTCTTAATGGACAGCTACTTAAATCCTTGTCTTTTTACATCCTAACGGTAAAAAATTAAAAGAAAAAAAAGATGAATATAGTCTAAGATATATTTTTCATTAATTTTAAAATATTCTCTCCAATAATCTTTTTTATTGTAATTATATTTTTCAAAAAAATTAATTTTTTATTTTTATTAAATTAAAATATTATACTATTACTTACTCGAGTCAATGACAATTTCTCTGTAGCCCTAATAAGTAAATTCTCAAAACCCACGTGTGGCGCTACTCATTACTAACTGCCAAACTGGTTATCACGACCCTCTGCATTGTTTTTTTTGGGGAGTGGTGATCCTTCTCTTTCTACCTCTGAACAATGATTACGACGTCTCTTTGAATGAGTGTGCAAAAATTTGGAACGTTTAAAGAAATGTCAAGTCATTCCTTTGTCTTGCCTAGTGTTTGATCTCTATTAACAGATACTTATACGACTCCACGCTCATTAGCCAGCAGATATTTATCGAAATAAATTATGATGTAATAATATATAAAATTAATATAATTATTTTAAAAAATATATAACTAATAAAAAATAACCAATAAAATTAATATAAAATATAACAATTCATTAGCTACATAATATTTTAGATTTGGTCAATATAAAAGTCATGTTATTTGAATTTATATGGATAGGATTTGTTCACTTCACTTGATATATTAGAATATCATCTCATCTTTTCAATTAAATAAGTTATTTTAAAAATTAATATTATTTTATTTAAATTTAAAATTATATTCAAATAAAATAAAATAATCCTATCTAATAAGAATATTATCATTTTTATTTAGGAAAACGGGACCCACGTAATAATATTTTATATTATTATAATGAAGAAACTAAAATGAATAATTATTTGGAAAAAAAAAAAAACTAAAAGATATTTTTTTTTAATTAATATTATTCACTTTAAATAAACTCTTGTTAATCATTATCAAAATACTATATGAAGGATTTAACTCACGTCTAAAAAAGTGGGTTTAATATATATATCTTCAAAATTTGTGACATAAAGGTTGCAGAAAGCTTATAGATTAAAGTAGAGTTTATATAAAATTAATTAGAGTATGTGAAAAAGTTGAAAAAAATATAAGAATGAAGGTGGAGCCATATATATTGTATATTTGGTGAGTAGTGGATGGGGAGGAGGATAAGAAAGTAGAGCTGTAGAGGGGAGGGGATTGGTGGAGGTGGTTAAAACCACATGTTATCCATAAATGCAAGAGACAATAAACAAAAGGGGCTTGGCTTATGCAGACTTCTCACTCCCCCCTACTCTGCTTCTACAGTCCTTTATGTTTCCTTGTTTTGCTCTCTCTTTGTCCCTATCCGGCTTCCATGCATTTTTGCCATTGTTTCTCTTACCCATTATTAGCAATGCTACACTTTTTAATAAATTTCAAATAATCAGATTTATATAATTGTATTTAACAAGAAATTTACATTTCAGTTGTGATTGTGATTTATTTGTATCGTGCAACAAAATATGAAAATTCCAACAAAGTCAAATCGGTTTCATGCAAGTTTTCCTCTTGTAATATGTAGTTGTTTGTACTTCTTAGCCTTTCTATAGTTAAAAATGGGGAAAATAAGAACGCAAGAATAGAAGCTAGATCCTTGAATTGGTAGATAAGGAGTAGTGTTCTATTTTTGACAGCAACTTTGTTGACTTGTTAAGTACAAGCGACACACATGCACATTTCTGGCTCTATATAATGAAATCAATAATGGTTCATGGATATTGTCCTCAATTCTCTAGTCAGCTATCTACAATCGTGGGTTGCTTTAGACTTCTCGCTTGATTATCTACTTCTAAAAATTATCCATTCCACTCGAAATATTTGATGATATGGTGACCCATATTAATATAATGTAAGATTAGCGCAATAATTTTTTCTCAATTAATTTAATTAATTGGTAGAAATATTATACTCCAGAAGAAATTAATAAAATATCATATCTTCTTTATTGATCTTGTATCATATATGGACATTCAATTCAAAAAACTATATATAGTCAACCTTTTGATCTTGCAACAACAATATTAATGTATTATATACATACTGTTTAATTAATTTATTAACAACAATTTATGTTTAAATTGAGCATATAAAAGTGGGTTTAATTCACTTTTAATGTAAATGGTTTGCGTGTGTAATTGTTCATTAAAAAGTTAATTTATTAACATATTTAAGTAATATTGTTTGATGCAATATAATGCATATTTAAATGATTATTTTGAGTAACATATAATTCTCTCAACATATTGTAGTGCTTTTATGTGTGATCACCAATATTGAATAAAATGTTGAGTACTGCCCAGATATGCAATGCTTTTAATACTCTTCTAGTATATGATGGGATGTGAAGATTTGAGTCGAGTAGCTTCATTTACCAAGTAAAAGCTTAATTAATCAGTTATAAAATCTTTTTTGAGAATAATTAATTATAAAATCTATATACGTGATTATATTCATATAATATTTTAAGAGCAATCGCATGTTTAGGAAGTGGTTATTATTAGAGACATGCATGCTTCTAATATACACGTGGCAACGGTTCTATTCGAATCCGATCTGTTTTGACACATGATTCAAATTAAATTGAATCATTTTCAACAAAATAGATTCGGTTCTATTCGAGTAACTCTGTTGATTCAAAAAAATCGAACCGTTGATCCATTTTTTTTCTTCCCCCAAATGAAAAAAAATTATATTTTGTTTAAAATTAAAATTTTTAGTAAATAAGCGAGTATTTGAATTAACCCGTTTTTTGACCCAAAATGTACTGAATCGAACAGTTTTTTTATATAAATAAATGGATAGTAACCCGATCTGTTTCCGACCAGTTTTGCACTGACCTAATCTGACCCGAAAGAATCGAGTATCTATGAGTACTCAAATCATCGGATCAAATTGCCATCTATATTCTAATATTATTCCATTTAATTAAAAGTTTGTTTTTCCTATAAATTATCATATTATAGCTAATTGAATTAATTATTTATAGGTTTAATTTCATCATATAACTCTTTTATATATTGTTTTAAAAGTAACTCTTACCCGTCCTCACTTCACTTCACTCCTCTAAATATTGAGTATATAATTTTATCATCTGATATAACTTATATCTTTTTTTATATATAGAGTTTATTTTTAACTTAATTTATTGAAAAAAAAATATATGTGTATTTTTTTTATAACGTAAATAAATATATATTTTTTAGTGTTATAAAAAATAAATATATTTTTTTATCAGTTAAATAATTGATCCATTCATGAAACTCTAAAAAGGTATATGTATTCGAATAAACATGTATTACTATTGAACATGTACAATCAATATATGTTCAAATAAATATTTGTTTAATTAGGGTGAAAGCTGGCAATTTTTTTTTTTTAATTATTGAAAGATATTTGGGAATGAGATATTTTCTAGTATAATGTTAAATATTTAACATATGTATTAAAAGGTTGTTGGTGCATGCAGAAAATTGAGAGGGAGAGAAATGCTATTATTATATAAATTTGTATCTATATTAATTATAATATGATACGTTATTAAATTTTTTAGAAAAATGAATAGTTTTTTTATTTATAAAATTATTTAATCACGTATCAAATTATAATGAGTGTGAGTGCAGATTTATATATTCGAGTGAAGGTTAAAGGTTATTTTTTAAATCAATTAAATATTCGTGTGATTTAAAAAATCGGAGATTAATTGTATCATCTGCAGGTGTCTAAGATTATTATAATTATCCTAAATCTATATCAACATATGTATTTAGCTAACGCATATCCGCAACTGAAGAAAACATGAATGCTATTTATGTGACTCTTTTATTTGCCTACTTAATTTTGAAAGCTACATATCTTCTATGTCACTTTTGTGCGCCCTTTTTTAGTGTATATACATATCTCCTGGCCTGCATATTCAGTTTTTATCTGTTTCTATACACACAACATTTAAAATCATCCATTCAATTTTTACACGACCAGTAAATTAATTAAGTAATTAATTTCATTTTTAACCATCTAAAAAACTATATTATAAAAAATATATATATGTATACCGTATCTATAAAGAAATTATGCAATTCAATTAAAACTAAAATGATTCCACAATTGTGCTTATATAATTAAACTCATGCCTTGTTAACTTATCAAATTTTTTAGAATACAGGCCCTAACTTTGCTTTCTGTTTGAGTAAAATTAATTAGTATTGAATTCTTAATAAGTCATCTACAATTAAGATGCATATCTTGTTATGTTAAGATGTCAATTATATGATTATAAGCAAAGAAAAGAAAGATACCAATTGTTATATTACTTGTCATTTTCCACATAATTTTTAGGAAACATTAGCACTATCAGAAAGCGAAAGTGAAATTGACACTTTGAAGAAGAACCAACACATCAATATCCTCCAGGGTACCCTTTAATTCAATTGAACAGTATATATCAAAAAACTTTCTAATAAAGTCATTGTCAACTCTTAGTGTGAATATACCAATTTGATCAATTTTACATGAACTCGGGTAAAAATGTCTGACACGATTACGTGTCTATATATCATACACAAGTTTTCTTCAATTTGAATTTGTATTTATATTTATGTTTATGTTCATGTCGTATTTGTTGTTGCACACAAGACTTTACTAAGAAGAGTAAAAATTGGATGTAACATAGCTTCAATTAACAATATATAACATTACACAGGAGAAACATATTAAGATCTAAATTTAGCCTAATTAGATTCATACAAAATACAGAATGAGAAAAGATTAGTTACAGAAAAAGAAAATAAAAATGAAAATTAATTGAATAAAAAAACAGTAAAGAGAAAAAGGACCCACATGCCAGAGACAGAGAGAGTAATGAAAAGCCCATGGCCATGTGGGTGGAAATATAAAAATGGATTATTGACTTCTACTAGTAGTATCCAATATTCTAAAGGGCTCCCAAAAAGGAGTTTGTTGGCTAAAAAATCTCCCAACAACTCTTGATTCTAAAATCTTAATAGCCTCATCAGATTTAATACACCTGGGTGTCTTGTATTGGTTAACAGAAGAACCTTGAGATAAACTGAAGTCCATGAGTGCATCGAAGCTACCATTTTTGACTAATCTTATCTCTAAAGGTCCAATTGAATTGTCCTTTTTTCTGCATCTTCTATAAACAGAGTCCAATGATTCTTCTACTGTTAAGCAACATTGCTCCATTATTGAAGTTTCAAGCTTTGGAATACTATTATTGTTATTTCCACTACTACCTTTTGTTTTAAGCTCCCAAAAGAGCACATAATGGCCTGGGATTGATGACGTCTCGGCATAGCTTGTGTACTCAGTTAGCAGATACCCAAGTGACTCCACCACTGTTTTTGCTTTTGTCACGGCATTTAGAAGATCTTCTTCGTTGGTTTTGTCTGTGTCAATGCTCAATACCACATTTCTTCTCTGCACAAAACGGAACTCAGGAGCTTTGTTGTGGAAACCCGTACACTTTAGTATATCTCCAACTCTGTATCTGTATAACCCTGACAAATATATTTTCAATTTGCAATTAATTAATATTTAATTAAAAATAAATAAATAGAAAATGAATGAAATTGGCAAACTCGTAATATAGTCTTGAGAATTTACAATGTAGTCATCAGATTAGAGTTACACATGTGTAACCGAGCTTATATGTTAATCTCTCATATCTTCTATACAAATACTTTATTTTATTTTATTATTTTGAAAGTATCATCTATACAAATATAATTACAACCAACAATACCTTTTTCTTTCACTGACAACTTTTGACAACATTAATTCATTCAGAAGCTGAGAAGAAAATAGCAGAATTAAATGAAGCACGTGGTTCAGATCTGAAGAGATTTTTTTAATCAAATTTCTTGTGCTTTGAACGTGTGTACTTGAAATGTGTTAACAACTAAATGAATCATATATTTCAAGAGATCAAGAAGGAAAAAAAAAAACAAGAGAAATCATGCACCTGTGTAAGTTGTGACAACTAATTCATAATAATGACCAGGCTTGACATCCTCGAGATCAACCAATTCAAGTAGTTGATGATTTTCATCTTCCTTTACACAAGTCTGATTAGAAATATTACCATTACACCCAGATATTAATTCAGTACGGTCCTTCTTGTCCACAGGTAAGAACTCAAAATAGGCCATATTAGGAATAAGCGTGTAAGACACATCACAAGGCTTGCTTAAAGGTTTGAAATTGATCCCAAAATAGCATTCAGAAGAAGCATACATAGTAGATACCAAAGGCAATCCTCCACTATAAAATTCTAGTGTTGGGATATACTGAGCCATTGACCCAGTAACAATAACTTCAATAAACTTTGTTCTAGGCCAAAGTTTCTTAATAATTCCTTCCCATGAACTACTCCCACACTGAATCTCAATCCAATCTGCTAAACCCGAATCGGGTTTAAGAATTGCAGAAACAGCGTTTTTGCAATTCGGGTCAGCAATCCAGTTGCTGACCCGACCTGATCTTATGTTTGAACAAAGTTCTTGCCAGTAGTCCTCTAAAAACTTGACGGCTCGTAAAAATGCAGATGCAAAAACAGCACCAACTCTTAGAACCTCATCTCGTTGTATTAAACCACAAATTAATTGACAGTACATGCTCTGCTTGCTGTCTGTACATAAAATTGTGTGGTCTGGACTAGTATAGATGTTGAATCGATTAAAAGGTCGGTTTCTGAAGTTATTGCTCTTGTAATAGCTTGTCAAAACTGGCCTTGCCAATAAACCAGAAGGAGTACTAATTTCTGGTTTAATAAACCAAAGGTACATTCCTTTCCCTTGGTCTAATCCTTCCACATACCTGAAATATATATTGACACTAACTAATGTTACGTTGATTGAAAAAAAAAAATTTAATCGAAAATAAGTCAAAAGTCTCTTACTTGTTCATAATAGGCACAAGAAGATTATAAAAGAATGATTTTCTATCCAAGTCTTCAGCAGTTGAAGGCATCATTTTTGGCTGCCCTCCTGAAGTCCCTGAGCTGCAAAAGCCCAAAAAAAAAAAAAATTTGTTTTCAGAATGAATTCAATTTAAAAAATAATAAATAAAGATGAGAAAATTGTTGTTTAAAGAACTTAGAAAAAGCATACCTCGTGAGAAGCTCAGTAATGGGTTGAGCTGAAATAATGTTAGAAGGCTCACCATTAGCAATTCGTTCAATATAAGGCTTGATATCTTCATAATTGACCACAGGAACTTTTTTCTTGAATACTTTCTTGTCAGTATGGCCACTGAGAAAGCCACTGAGATAATCCGTGTGAGCATTTGTGGTAAGAATTTCTTCTAATACCTTTTGTTGTATTTGGAATGGGTTTATGGTCAGGTCCTCCAAAACCTTTAAACCAGCTTCATTGTCGTTTGGATCGTATTTGGGAAATAACATGGTTGCATATATTTATTTATTGGCAAGCAAATTATGGAATACTAATAGGACATGTCAAGTATATGAAGAAAAATATATATGATCATTTGGGTCTGTTTATTTTCTTTTGAATTGTGTGACTTTCATCATAAAGCTAGATATATAGCTGCTTGCTACAGTTATAACAATGAGGAAGCTTAAATAAGAAACAAAGTTGAAGTGAAAAGGGTTTTCTTCTCTTTCGAGTTATGTGTGTCTGTGTGAGTATTTCATTGTAGCAGCTGAGAATGGCCCAAGCGAAAGATTAAATAACTCTTTTTTGAAGGGTTTTTCAAGGAATGACGTATTTTGGAGAAATCCTTGAAAAATAAAAAACAAAAATAGAGAGAGAGAGAGAGAGAGAGAGAGAGAGAGAGAGAAATCAGAAATTTAAGGGGAGTATAGGAGGCTTTTGGGGTCCTACACACGTGCCCTTGTCTTGTAATTGAGTAACCTGTGGTTGTATTAAATTTTAAAAAATTATCGGTCAAAACTACGCTAGCTATCTAGCTAGGGAACCTTTTTTTTTTTTTTTTTTCAGTAACTATTATTATAATTTATATAATATATTTTAATATTTTATTATTAATTAAAATTTTATAATCAATTATTTTACCTTACATTTTTAATTTTATATTTAATAAATAATTAAAATATAATTAAATATATATTATAATTTAGTGTATATAATATTACTCATTTTTTTTTTCCCTTTCCTTTTAGTAATGCTAAACTTGAGAAATTGTAGTAAGTATCTCAATTAAGATGACATTTAATGATTGATAAAAATGTTAATTTATAAGATTTAATTGCTAAAAAAGGGACCCATTTAAAATAAAGGGTCGAAAATTTTGCGACATATAAGTTGTGTTTTATCACAATTTGAGATATAAAAACTTTTCATTTTTCTTATTAGTGTCTTTTGCTTGTTTTTCCTGTACTTTTTTTTTTTTTCTTGTTTTTAAATCTTAATTATTCACTTTTACATGCCATTAGGGTCGGAGCCAAGAAATTTTTTTAAGAGAAAATTTTTTTTTATATAAAATAAAAAATTAGTAAAATTTATAGTAAATTATACTCAATTTAATATTGAAATTTTTATGTCATATTGTAATAAAAATATATAATTAGCACTAAAAAATATAAAGTTAACACGTTATAATTAACTTATAACGAAAATTAAACAAAAATATAATAAGTTAATAAGTATTAGTATTATTCATGAATAAAATAAATTTATTAACTAAAAATCTAAGCAAATATAAATCTCAATCAAACACATTAAAAATTTTATATGTTAAAACTAAAACTAAAATAAACATATGAAAATATAAAAAGTAAAATATGATTTAGAATTTTAAGCTTGAGACTATATTTAAAAATATATGTCTATAAACAATATAAGAATGACTAATAATAATAAAAATAATAAAATTTTTATAAAAAAATTTCAAATAAATTCTAAAAAATTATTAAAATAAAATGTCAAATAATATAATATTAAATAAAATTAAAATTTGGATTGAAATAAAATATGATAAACATAAACTTAAAAGCTTTAACATGAAACTTATCATATATTTATTTTTTTAATTTTATTTTTATAATGTTGAATCTAATGTTAAATATTTATTTATTTTTTGGATTCTCACATTTAAGAAATTTTTTTACATAGTATACGACTATAACTTTATTTCTGTTACTAATAGTTACCAATACATGAAAAAAGTATATACTTAATTACTTTATTTACAATTCATGTCATTTTTATCTACATATTTGTTAAATATTGTTAATATATACCAAAATATGTACATAAAAATTAGACACAATATATTATTATAAATAAAATATTTATTTAATACTAAAAATATATATGTAATTAATTTTTTGTAAAAAAAGTTGGTTGGGGCTACATTTCCGTCCAGCCTCTCATATAGCTTCGCCTCTGCATGTAATACATAATGTGAATTTGAAGCTATTAATAAAAAAATTAATTCTTAAATTTAAGATACATCGCTTAGATTTGATAAATAAAAATAATTAGATGATCTAATTTTTTTTTCTTTAAGTCTAAGTGTTTTATAGGATTTAAAATAAGAAAAATTATTAATGAGTCATAGAATAAATGATGTTATATATTTTCTTTGTTTATAAATTTATTATTATGTCCTCATATTAATTAGTCTTAAATCATTACTTAAGCATATATAATCCAATACAAACAAGTAATTTCTATTAAAATAATCTCTATTTATTTGGAACGCTGAAGACGAGTCTAATTATTTTGTCCAACTTTTAGCATGTCACTGAATTTGCAACTAATACGTGACAAACGTGTGTGCACGAAATGTATGAAAAATATGAAAATTTGTTGCATAAGGGGTTAAAATTAGGTTAATATTATTAATAGTATATAAAATGATGTATGTAATTTAGAGTAATTTATGAAAAAATAATAATAATAATATGCATAGTTGTAAATTAGTATTCAATAATAAATTGATGAACTAAATCACTTTCTTTTGTAAGTGAAATAATTTAGTCATTGTTTTTTTTTTGTGGTTAATTTCAAGTCATTTTATTTTTAAAAATGAGTAAATTTACTTCAATTTATATTATTATATTCATATTAGAAAAAAAATATCTATATGATAAAAGGTATTGTGGGAAATCAACTAATTTCTTTTATTTGTTGCCACAATGCCCCTTATCATATTTATTTTCTCTGTAAAAAAATTATATATGCAAAAAAAAATTATGTAAACAGGTATGCAAAAAAATTACATATGCAAAAAAATTATGCATGTAAAAAAATTATGCACTGCCCAAAATTATGCACTGTCATTAGAGTATGCAAACTGAAATACTCTATTTTTGCTAGATGATGTGTTAAATTGTGTACTCGCAAGTGTACGAATCACTCGTAGAAAAGTGATAAGCAACTTCCAAGGTCGATCTCTCAAAGAATTGCAGTGGTTCTAAATAACTAACTTTTTAATCTTAATAGAGTTCTAATGAAAATAAAACACTAATTAAATAGAGTTCTAGTAAAACTAAAACTCTAAGTAACTAGAATCCTAAAGCTAGTAAAACTGTAAAAATGTGTTTGATTTGTAACGGGAACAAAGTACGAGCAATTAAACGAAAACAAAATCGCAAGTAACAATCAATTCAGATAAATTTGATAATCAATGGAGGATGTATGGACGTTTGGCTTGGTTGACCATGCTTGCATCGAAAAGGTATGGTGAAATAACATGAACGTCCTATATAGACAAAATTACTGACTTTCCTTTTAATTACGAGACTGCCTTCGGTCGGGGTAAATCTCTTTGTTGATTAACTAATTAACTGCCTATGGTCGGGGTAAATCAAATAGTAATCAAATTATGCGTAATGAAAACATGTCAATCAAATTAATGCTAAGATTAAGCCACTAAATTGAAGCTTTGATTAAGTGTTTCGGAATAAAGTTAAGGTGACGTTCCTATAACTAAATTCTAAAATCTTTCAACCTAACTACGAATCTCAAATTGTCCCATGATAATTCATAATTAAATATCTAAACATGCTCTTAATCAAAAAGTAATTTGTTTATATTAAATCAATAAAAGATACACCATACACAATTCTAGCAAACATGGCAATGCAAACTAAACATCCATAATAAAACTAGCCACTCATGTTCATATTAATATTCATAGACAAATAAAATATGATCATACACTCCAACGAAAGAAGAAAAAAATAGAATTCTATAACAACAAGGAAACCTAGATCTAAATACCGCTTTATGGATTGGATAGCGTTCTTCTCCAAAAGCTTTATCTTCGATTGTTGACGGCTTCCTTGGATCCTTAGAATGGTTTCTCTTGCTTCGTTTGAGTGTAGCAAAGCTCCGAAAACTGATTGAATTGCTTGTTTGGTCGCAAAATTATTGTGTGTAAGAGTTGTATTTGAGTTGTATGTAAGGGGGACTCTAAGGAGGTATTTATAGATGTAAGGGTTTACATAAATCCTGATTGCCATAGGAATAGGCACGCTGCGGCATGCATTTTCCCCGCCGCGGCGCAACACAAATTCTGAAAATAATGTAAAAACCCGAGAGCTCCCCGCCGCGGCATGCATTTTCCTCGCCGCGGCGAGCGTTGTCTTCAGTTTCTTCACATGTACCCCCTTACATATGTGCTGGCTCGACATGTACGGCTTACATATTTGACTCGTTTTGCCCGTAACTCGCGATCCGAGTGCCGTAAGTGTTCCGTCTTTGCGTGCTTGCATTATTTGACTCTTTTGACGCTAAAAACACCTGAAATGCACTAAAACATACCCGTGATTCTGAATGGATAGATTTATGAAAATAATCAAATAAACAATCATAACAAATCTATATTTTAAACAATTAAGCACAATTAATCACGAAATATTAGTGCTTTTCGAGCACTCATCACAACCCCCAACCAGCTTCTTGCTAGTCTCTAGCAAGTGAAGCGATCTAAAGATTAAAATAAAACGAATAAACTAAACTAACTAGAATCACTTCCGTAGATTGTCACGGTTGCATTTAGCGTATGCAACAAGCCTTTAAACCCCTAGGTGGCCCTAGTGGACGAGTTATAGTCTCGTGAGGGTTTCCAGTGATGACACCCACAAACATCGTACGACTCTCAAAACTAATAAAGACTCTAAACATACTTGAATCAATCCATGCATATGTCTCAAAAATTGTTAACAACAAATGGCATACAAAATAGTTAAAAATCACTTAAGCTCAAAAACAGTCCAAACATCAAACCCATATTCGTAATCGAATTTTAAACAACCAATCAAACCACAAGCCCGTTAGTTACACTATCTGATCGTGTCATGCATGCTATTCATAGATTACATTTTAATATCTCAAAATCGTGCAAGTAAAATATGAGTGAAAATTGCACTTACAAACTCCATAGGCTCACTTTTCAAATCCATCTCCACTAATATAGAAATCAAACTACCTAGAATCAATAGGACTTCATTAAGCTTGTAAAGTCGTGGTTAGGTGTGTGATTATGAAAGTACGAAAATGATATTTTCACTAGGATAAGAGTACTTTTTATTTCACAAACTTATTTTCAACTTTCTCTACCAAGTTTTTTTTTTTATCCTCCTATAAATTCCATATGTCCCTTGGATCTTTTTGCTTGGTTTTCTTTCTTTACTTTTCTTGCTTATTATTTCAATCATCATCATCATCATTTTTTTTTATTGTGATAAAGCAAGATAAATATAACATAATTTGCTCATGAAAATCAAATATTACATTAAGTACTCTTATCACTAAGGGTAGTACAACGTATATCAATGTTGAGTTCAAGGGTGTACTATGGATAAAATAATACGGGGAGGCATGAAAAGTCCAAACGATCCAAAGATGGCCTAAATCACTTTCTAAGTGGCATTTGATTCTATTATTTCGCTTCAATGGGTTTTCAAATGAGTTCTAGAGCTTTTTGAAACTTAAAATATATCATGAACATGCATACATTACACAAATCAAAATAGTCATACTAACCATGCAAACTACCACATACACCACAAAATTCTCAAATTAGATGAATCTACCATTTATGTGCTTCGTTGCTTAGGTAAAAATCTAATTTCTCTCATATGTCACCGTCATTACAATCATGTTAATATCATAGACTTCCGGATTGACTCAAGTAGACACGACACTAACCTAACACAATTCAAGTGACAAAAGTTAAAAATTTAAATTTGGTCAATTTCATGCTCATGGAGTATTTTTCCCACCCCCAACCTAATTCCTACATTGTCCTCAATGTTAAAAAGAGAAACAAAAGAAATTAAGAGAAAAGTGAGAAAAGTTACCCCCCTTTCGTATGAGTTTGTGTGCACTACACGTATGCTCCGGTTCATTAGTCCTCGCTTTTCTCATGATGAAGCATTTATTGTGCAAGAAACATGTATGAAACCTCAAAGTATATGCATCACAACTCAAATCCAAATTTAAATTATAACTAAATCAAATGAAAAGCAAAGACATTAAACAAAGTTAGAAATCCAAATAAAATCAAATAAAAAATAAAACTAAATAAAAGAGAATAAGAGAAAAAGAAAATTAGTCCCAAAATAAATTAATAAAAGAAATAAAAAAAAAATTACAAATGGGAGGCTCAGTCCTCCATATCATCATTCTGTTCGTTGTCGTTCTCAGGTTGATTTTTGTGAGAAAATAGGAGAAAAGTGGAGAGAAAATTAGAGAGTGTTTGAGAGAAAGTGAGAAAAGGTGAGGGAAATTTGGGGAAGAAAGTTTTGAATCCACGAGCTGCCCATTTTCTAGAAAAATTTAGAGGTGCGCCGCGGCACAAGTTTTTCCCCACCGTGGCACAGATCAATTTTGAAAAATAATGCGTGAAACAGAACCACACTCGCCGCGGCACAAATTTTTCTTGCCGCGGCAAATTTTTTTTTTACAATTCATTCTAAAACAAAAACGTCCTCGCCGCGGCACAATTTTTCCCTGCCGCTGCACACACAAAATTTTAAATTTTTTTATTTCTTTGGGATTTTTGAAAATGGGTAATGCATTCACCTCCAACCAAGATTGGGGTAGTGTCCTCATTGCTTCTTTAACAAGTTCAACATTGTCCTCCAAATTGATCTTATACATACACGTCTCTAGATTAATGCCTCTTATGTCCCCAATACTCCTTCCTGTTACTTTTCTATACTTCCTAAGCTCTCTCACTAGTTTATCCTCTTATTTTTGGTTGAGTATAGATGAAATAATGACCGGATAAGTCTCGCTCTCTCCCAAAAATACATATTTTAGCTGCTTAGGTAGTTTCTTAAGTTCCAAATCAGGTGGAGCAATCTCATCATCATGTGGGACATCCAAGGGTGTACTAGTGTCATCAAATGATATGGCATTGTCTAATAAATCACTGTACTCCCTATCCTCATAGTCTAAGATGTCATTTCCCTCTCCAACTGTAAGTGTTACCTCTAACTTATCATCTAATTTATCCTGCACAAATGTATCATGAATGATAGGATCTAAACTTTCAATAAATGAGCATTCATCAATAGCAGATATAGTGGGGTAAGTAGATGAATCAAAAACCTTAAAATTGACAGTCTCTCCTAAGACTGTCATTGTCAACTTCCCACTTTGGACATCAATGATGGTTCGAGTAGTGGCCATAAATGATCTACCCAAAAGAATTGTATGCTCCTTATCCAAAGATGGATTATCCTGCATATCTAAAACCACAAAATCAACATGTATGATAAGCTTATCTACCTGTACAAGTAAGTCCTCAACCATTCCCTTCGGATATTTAATAGATCTGTCCGCAAGTTGAAGGGACATGGTTGTTGGTTTTAGCTCTCCCAAACCTAGCCGCAAGAAAATCGAGTAAGGCATCAAATTGATAC
This sequence comes from Elaeagnus macrophylla, assembly GCA_029378325.1. Lineage (NCBI taxonomy): Eukaryota > Viridiplantae > Streptophyta > Magnoliopsida > Rosales > Elaeagnaceae > Elaeagnus > Elaeagnus macrophylla. The sequence continues at coordinate 62,671,302 of CM055640.1, read as the reverse complement.
TAGCACCTAAATCAAGCATAGCCTTAGCTACTTTCCTATCCCCTATAGTAATATTAATGTTAAAACTACCTGGATCTTTTAACTTAGGGGGCAGGTTCCGTTGAAACATTGTACTAGCAATTTGAGACACCATGACTCTTTCATTAACCTCATACCTTCTTTTTTTTGTGATTAATTCTTTGAAAAATTTTGTTTAAGAAGGTACGTTTCTAATTATATCTAACAGAGGCAAGTTAATATTTACTTTTGAAAGCATGTTAAATAAATTAGAAAACTGCTTATCTTGCTTACTGTCCTTTAAACGGTTTGGAAATGGTATTGGTGGTCGGTATGGCTTTGATGACTTGTGTAATTTAGGTGGATTAGATGACTCTCCAATTGTCGCCTTTGAAGGCTTTTCATGCTTGTCATCGCTTTCCTCTAATTCCTTAGAAATATTGTTGTCATCTTCCATGTTACCTGCGCTATAAGATAAATCATTAGAAAGTTCAGGTAAATTTTTAGTAACGACCTTACCACTCCGAAGAACCGTGATAGCATTCGCTTGTTCAGGTTGACTAGGCAGCCTTCCTATCTCTTGTTTGTGCATTTGTTCAGCTAGCTGCCCCACTTGCATTTCCACTCTTTTCAATGAAGCTTCCATAGAGTCCATCCTTCCACTGCAAGAGTGTATGAAATTATTTAGGGTTTCCTCTACGGTTGGTTTATTTTGTAGAAATTGTCGGTTTACATCTTGGCCATGTGTTTGGTTTTGGACAAATGGTTGGCTATTGTTTTGTTTCTAAGAAAAGTTAGGGTGATTCCTCCATCTAGGGTTGTAGGTATTTGAATAAGGGTCGTTCCTAGGTCTAGGTTGGTACCCTTGTATTAAATTTGCCTCTTCAGTAGTACCTGCATAAGGATCACCTGCAAAAGAACAAACGTTAGCTCCATGTCCATATGAACCACAAACTCCACATACCTCATGTTTTGGCAATTGATTCATGTTGGAGGTAGTGAGAAGTTGCACTTGTTTCATCAATTCAACAAGTTGCATGGCCATTTCATTGTTGGAGCCTAATTCGTGGACTCCAGCTCTTCTTCCTCTAGCACTCTAATTCCCAACATCTCGAATAGTTCGTAAGTTTCATCCGTTGTTTTCTCACCCATAGCTCCTCCTGCAGCGTTGTCAACTGTGAATTGACATTGTAGTGTCAATCCGTTGTAGAAAAACTGATTCTGTAGCTGCAACGGGAAGTGGTGATGTGGACATTGTATCAACAGCAATTTGAATCTGTCCCAAGCCTCGTGGAAGGGTTCTCCGTCCATCTCTGAAAAAGTAGCAATTTTTGTTCTTAGGTCAGATGTCTTTTGATGGGAATAAAACTTACCCATAAATTTGTTGTAAACATCGTCCCAAGTGGCCAAAGAACCAGGTGCCAATGTCATTAGCCAAGACTTAGCTCTATCCTTGAGACTGTATGGAAAACACATCATGCGTAGTTGATCTTCACTAAGTCCCTGCAGTGGAAAGGTTTGCACAGTTGCATATAACTCACGCATAAAATTTAAAGGATCTTTATTAGGGATACCGTAAAAGGAGGGAAGCATGGAATAATGAATATTTTTCAACTCATAATTCCTAGCCGCCTTTGTAAGTCGAATACACGATGTGGCGGTCCCAATGATAGGTCTTGCAAACTCTTTGTTCATCATCTGCCTAGCTACATTGTCACCCATTGCTGCTTGCAATTGTTGTTGGACTTATTCCTCTTGAAATTGATTATCCAGTTTCTTTGATCGGTGTTTGACTCTATGAATGTTGTCAATGAAAGGAGAGAGTTCCTTGTTAAGTGATCTCCTACCCTGCATGCACAAATAAAAAGCAAACAAAGATCAAGGTAGCAGTGAAATTGGAAAATTAAGCACTATTTTTTTTGATTTTTTGATTTTTTTGATTTTTTTGTATTTTTGAATAAAAATAAATAAATAAAATAAATAAACAAATAAAAAAAATAAATCAGAAACTCTAAAAAGTTAAAAAGAAAATTATTCAAAACGCCAATTCCCCGGCAACGGCGCCAAAAACTTGATGTGTTAAATTGTGTACTCGTAAGTGTACGAATCACTCGTAGAAAAGTGATAAGCAACTTCCAAGGTCGGTCTCTCAAGGAATTGCAGTGGTTCTAAATAACTAACTTTTTAATCTAAATAGAGTTCTAATGAAAATAAAACACTAATTAAATAGAGTTCTAGTAAAACTAAAACTCTAAGTAACTAGAATCCTAAAGCTAGTAAAACTGTAAAAATGTGTTTGATTTGTAATGGGAACAAAGTACGAGCAATTAAACGAAAACAAAATCGCAAGTAACAATCAATTCAAATAAATTTGATAATCAATGGAGGATGTATGGACGTTTAGCTTGGTTGACCATGCTTGCATCGAAAAGGTATGGTGAAATAACATGAACGTCCTATATAGACAAAACTACCGGCTTTCCTTTTAATTACGAGATTGCCTTCGGTCAGGGTAAATCTCTTTGTTGATTAACTAATTAACTGCCTACGGTCGGGGTAAATCAAATAATAATCAAATTACGAGCAAGGAAAAACATGTCAATCAAATTAATGCTAAGACTAAGCCACTAAATTGAAGCTTTGATTAAATGTTTCGGAATAAAGTTAAGGTGACGTTCCTATAACTAAATTCTAAAATCTTTCAACTTAACTACGAATCTCAAATTGGCCCATGATAATTCATAATTAAATATCTAAACATGCTCTTAATCAAAAAGTAATTTGTTTATATTAAATCAATAAAAGATACACCATACACAATTCTAGCAAATATGGCAACGCAAACTAAACATCCATAATAAAACCAGCCACTCATGTTCATATTAATATTCATAGACAAATAAAATATGATCATACACTCCAACGAAAGAAGAAGAAAATAGAATTCTATAACAACAAGGAAACCTAGATCTAAATACCGCTTTATGGATTGGATAGCGTTCTTCTCCAAAAGCTTTATCTTCGATTGTCGACGGCTTCCTTGGATCCTTAGAATGGTTTCTCTTGCTTCGTTTGAGTGTAGCAAAGCTCCGAAAACTGATTGAATTGCTTGTTTGGTCGCAAAATTATTGTGTGTAAGAGTTGTATTCGAGTTGTATGTAAGGGGGACTCTAAGGGGGTATTTATAGATGTAAGGGTTTATACAAATCCTGATTGCTATAGGAATAGGCGCGCCGCGGCATGCATTTTCCCCGCCGTGGCGCAACACAAATTCTAAAAATAATGTAAAAACCCGAGAGCTCCCCGCCGCGGCATGCATTTTCCTCGCCGCGGCGTGCGTTGTCTTCAGTTTCTTCACATGTACCCCCTTACATATGTGCTAGCTCAACATGTACGGCTTACATATTTGACTCGTTTTGCCCGTAACTCGCGATCCGAGTGCCGTAAGTGTTCCGTCTTTGCGTGCTTGCATTATTTGACTCTTTTGACGCTAAAAACACCTGAAATGCACTAAAACATACCCGTGATTCCGAATGGATAAATTTATGAAAATAATCAAATAAACAATCATAACAAATCTATATTTTAAACAATTAAGCACAATTAATCACGAAATATTAGTACTTTTCGAGCACTCATCACTAGACAAAACAGAATATATATACACATAATATGTAAACATGTATATAAAACAGTTCATACAGGTATGTAAAACAGTTTACATAGTATGTAAACTGTTCACATAGACATGATCGCTAGCTTGTATAATTTATCTTAGGGAAAAAGTAAATAAGAAATATTAGTAAAGAAAACTTACATCGTATGCTTCATTGATGTTGTGAAACTGTACTCCACAATTGTTTCCTCTGCAAACGTCTGGATGATACTGCAATTGGAAAATAATATACACTTTCAAAGTTTGAATATTTATAATTTAAGAGGACCCCAAATATCTAATATCTAAAACCCAAATCCGAATGTAACCCATATCCTACAAACACATAAAATTTAAGTCCCCCTTAAAAAATTTCAAACTTTAGGAAGGAAAAAAAGAAAAGAAAAAGGAAATACTGTAAAAATGTTTTTGCTTTACAGAATGAGAATGAAAATACCTGTAAAGCAAGCTTCTTGAAAGCCTTCTTGACTTCAGATTCAAAAGCAGTTACATTTACATATAAAACTAATTATTTATGTTGTGAATATATAATTTTCTGTATTGTTACATAGTATGTAACACAGTTTACATAGTATGTAACACAGTTACATACTATATAAATTATTTTACATACCTGTAAACTGTTTTACATAACTATGTAAACTGTGTTACATACTATGTAAACTCTGTGTTACATAGTATGTCGGCAAAATAGATATTATAATAAAAATAACACATTACATATCAAATATATATATTTTTACTATTAAAAAAGTTAGGTTCATAATTTTACATTTAACGCTATTTAAGTTAAAATGTGATTATTTAGACTTGTTTAATATTGATCTTCTCTAATTTAATTTCGTTTAATATTATTGTGATTTTATTTTTATTTTTATAAATTTTATTAGTGTTATGTAATTTTTTTTATTTAATTGAAAAATAAAATCTCATTCCTTTACTTTTTATTATTGAAAGAAAATACCTAGTTTAAACTCTGCAACTTCATAATACAAAGTTTCAAAGTATGGAACACTGATTCACATTTAAGTGGGAGACTTTATAATTTATAGTTATACAATATATGCAAATTCTTGATCATGACCTGAGGAATTTTTTTTAATTGTCTTAAACGGAGATCTGTAATATTTTTATTTTTTTAATATTCAATTACAATAAATTCATGGTGCTGGCAAATTTGGTCGCTAATAACTCAAATACAATACTATGTTACTCTTGCTTGATTGGGGTTGTTCAATGTGCATTCTTAACTTACACCTCTTAATCGTGGGCATTTTTTTTTTTTTCAAAAATTGGCCAATCAATTAGAGTTCAAGTCCAAACCGAGCTTACATATTTTTTATTTAATGTTGGTTGGTTCAAATAGATCCAAAATATTTCAAAATCGACATTGTCGGATCGATTGTAGGTTCGCAAAAAATCGAACCAACCAACACTTTATTATATATATAAAATGTTTTTAATTATATTATATAAATATATAATATATGTTATAAAAATAAATGCCTTGGATTACTAAGTTATTTATTAAATGTCTTGAATTTTATATAGGTGGTACTTTAATGTTAAATTAGTTATAAATTATTTTAGTACCGAACTAAAAATGTGAAAAATTATTTTTTGTGCATTTAAGTTAAAAATTGAAAACAAGATGAAGTATGACTATATGAGGAAAGTTTAATATATTAAAATGTGATCTCTTTAGATAGTGAAAAGTATAATTTAGGTAGGAACAAATATATTAATTTTTTATGCAAATTGTTTGCAAAATGACAAAAAAAAAAGTGTTTGTAGAGGTAAAATAATATTCTTATACTTTCTATTATGTCATTTATTATGGTAATAGTATTCAAGTAAAATTGTACGTTCAAAATCGACAAGCCAACGTCCTTCAAACCAACTTTATAGGTTGGCTTGAAGATTAATTTTTAGATGTTATAGATCGGTTAAAATTTTGAATTTTTTTAAACCGCTAAAATAAGGTCGATTTGTAAAATGACTTGAAAGTTAACCTATCAAACCTATGCTCACTCTTACCTCTTAGTACATATAAAGTCCCAAAAAAAAAAATTTGCATGTATTATTTACAAATTGTACTTGTGTTTGGATCTCTCTTTATATCAATAAGAGTATTCCCATATTGGGGAAAAAAATTATTAACAGCAGTTTTCCTTTTTCAATCCCCTTTTCAAAAAATTTCATTTTTGATCATTAGTTGATCTATACTAAAAAATTTGTACTCATATTCAAAAAATTAATTTGAATACATGTTTAAGAGTACAATAAGAGGCGAAGCCAAAAAAAAAATTTCAAGGGAAGTTTCCATTTAATTATTATTTTTTTGTTGATAAAAGATAGATAATTTTATTGAAATATTAAAAAGTTAAAATACACGATGATGATCATAATATAGAATTGATAAGAGGTAGGGGTGAACAAAAAAATATAGAACCAAACCAACCCACCCAACCCAACCCAGAAAAATCGGTTTTTAAGTTTTATTGGTTTAGTTCGGTTCTTCATAACAAAAAACCAATTAATATTGGGTTGGTTTGGTTTTCATTTATTAAAATCTTAAAAAAACGAACCAACCCATATATTTTTATTTATATTTATATTATAGATATTTATAATTTTAAATATTTATATAATCATTACAATTTAATTTATTTAATTCATAGTTGACACTTAATTTTTTTATTTTTATAGACATGTTTGGAAAATAACATACCTCAATAAACTCAATAGCGAGTTGGCGACATCAATGATTTCAATATAATATTTATGTTTTATTTATATATTAGAATATGGGAGCTTGGAACATGTTTGAAATTTTATTTTATTTTTATGTTTTTTCTTTGATAATTTAAGTATTTTATTCCTATTCTTTATTTTTTAATATACTGTAGTCTATATGTACTAAAGATTTGAATTTATATATTTTGATTTGTTATTTGTTGTTAATTAGTTATGTTTATGAGAACAACCTTTTTTATTTTTGATAATATTTTAGAAAAATTTGTCCTCTATTTTGTTAGTGAGAGATAAACAAGTTTTGTCTATTTTTTGTCATTACAGTTTGAATATTTAAACGGAATTCGTGCAAACACTTCTCTACAAGGTACTCTCATTTATTTTATCTTTTATTCACGTGATACACTAATTTGATATTATTTAATTATTTATCAATTATAAATTTATAATTACATTATCTTTCATATTTTTGTCGGTAGAGTTTTCATTGCATGAATAACATTGGTGAACAATATTATTGAATCTAAAAGTTAATAAAGTTTGTCAGGTATGTGATTACTATTCCTTATTACTTATTTGTCTTAATTTTAAATTTTTCTTGCACTTTGTATTTGATATGAATAATGGTATTAGATAAGTGATTGATACTATATTTTTAAATTTAGGTATTATAATAAAATTAATATTAAAAACGTTAGAAATTATATATAATACAAGAGTTTTAAAAAATTTTAATAAACAAAATTCATTACCGTAAAAAGAGGAAGAAATTTCATTTAACCAACCCAAACCAAAACAAAAAATTTGGTTCGGGTTGGATTGATTTTTCAAATTTTTTGGTTCGGTTCGGTTCGGTTCTTATTTTTAAAAAATCGATCATATTGAATTGGTTCCAATTTTAGTCTAAATCCAAACCAACCCATATATGTTCACCCCTAATAAGAGGTACAGTGAATTATTTTTAATCGAAGTCTAAACTTTTCATGCCATATTGGAATACAAAGGAAGAGCTTTGATTTATCACATATAATCTATAACAAAAAATATATATAATATAAATAAAAGACAAAAAATAATAAGTTAATAAAGTATTGAAATCATACATGTATTAATTAAATTAATGAACTAAAAGTTAATATAAATAAATGAAAAGTTTAATCTAACACATTAAATTTATAAATATTCAAATTAAAATTAAAAGAAATATATTAAAAAACAAAAATAAATAAGATATGATTTTAGATTATAAACTTGTGAAAATATTTAAAAACATGATAAAGAAAATAAGATTGAAAAATTAAAGAAAGAAAACGAAAAACAAAGGAACAAAGTAATTTTCATATAAAATAACTTTGAATAAATTACAAATATTACTAAATACAATGCAAAATAATATAATATTGGATAAAAGTTAAAATTTGAAATGAAATAAAGTATAAGAAACTTTGACGATTTGATTAATAAAATTGTAAGTGTAAAGCTTCTTATGAAGCTATTTTTTCTAATTTTTACTTTTTGTAATGTTTGAATGTGACATTCTATTGTTATGAATTGAACAAAAATTAAATACTTGAATCTTTAATAAATCAACAATAGAAAAGACTGATTATGCAATCTTCGTAGATACTTGGGAAGTAGATAATTCAAAAATTATTACTTTGATAAATGATTCTATTGAACACTCAATAGGCACCCAACTTGCAAAGAATAATACAGAGAAGGAAGTTTGGAAACATCTTACAAAATTGTATACATAGTCAGACTTTGCAAGGCAATATCAATTATAATTAGATATTTGAGCTATTGAACAAAAAAAAAAGAGTATTCAAGCGTTTTATTTAGTAATGATAGATCTTTGGAATCAATTGGCTCTAACAGGATTAGTAGAACTATGAGCTTGTGCACCGTATATTGCTTGTAGAGAGAAACAATCATTGGTTCAATTCTTAATGAAATTTCGTGATGATTTTGAGGGCTTTCGTGGTTCTATTATGCATCATGGTCCACTTCATTCAGCTAATTTGGTGGTCAATGAGCTTTTGGTTGATAAAATACACCCTAAGTCTCAAGCAGGAAAAAGAATTCCTCCAGCACCCAATCCTTTTATTTTTGCAACTTCTTCTCGACCTCCTGCTCACTATGGGAACAAGACTTATGTAAAGATTGGGTTTAATGCCTGCAGCTTTTGCAAAAAAAAAAAAAAAAGGGTCATTGGAAAGCTCAGTGTCCTAAATTGAATCGAGCACCACATCAATTTCAAAAAAAAAAAAATCAACTCAGGGCTCCACAGTTTAGCAATCAATCATAACCATGTTCGTATCGCCCTCCGTAATTTAACACTCGAGCAATTGTACCTCCATTGGAATCTTCTGACTTTGGAGCCTCAACCTCCAATTCTACATTACTTGCCCTCACCGAGCAAGTTTCTTAATATCCAGCCGTATACCATGTCAGCCTCTTCTAAGATAGGTTAGTCCTTCTCTAGTTCTTTAAGTATGTCCTCCTCAACATGAGTTTTAGATTCTGGAGCTTCCCACTATATGTCTCCTAATTCAAAATTTTTTGCTTCTTTGTATCCTACATCATCTGTACTTGTCATGACTGCTGATGGTACTCCTATGCCATTAGTAGGTATTGGTTATGTTATCAATTCTCATTTATCTCTTCATAATGTTTACTACACCTAAGCTTTCACTATACCTTGCATCTGTTGGTCAATTGTGTGATTCTAATTACTCAGTATCTTTTTCTTCTACTTCTTGTCATATGCAAGATCTACAATCCCAAAAGCTGATTGAGATAGGCCGTAGATTGTGGATTATATGATTTGGACGAGGTGTGATTACCAGAATTTGTAGCTCTTAATATTGTCCTTTCTTCTTTTCGATTGTGTCCTTCATCTTCTAGTTTTTATTTACGACATTCATGTCTTGGTCATGTTTTAGCTTCTTGTTTACGATTCTTAGGTTCTACTGGAACCTTAGAAAATTTGCAAGCTCATAATATTTCTAATTGTAGTGGTTATAAACTTGCAAAATTTTATGCATTACCTTTTAATAAAAGTATTCTTATTCTGTTGCACATTTTAATTTAGTACATTCTGATGTATAGGGACCTTCTCCTGTTGTTTCAAAAGGAGGGTCTAGATATTATGTCTCTTTTATTGATGATCACGCTCGTTTTTGTTGAGTATACCTTATGAAACGTCCTTCCAATTTCTCTGATATTTTTAATAATTTTAGAGCTTTAGTAAGAACAAAACATTCTGATGTTACTAAGTATTTTATATGTGATCTAGATGATGAATATACTTCCAATAAATTTTGTGATGTGCTTGCTTTAGATGAAACTACTTACCAAACTTTTTGTACTGACACTCCTTAGCAAAATGGTGTTGTTGAAAAGGAATATAGGCACATTGTTGAAACTGCTCATTCTCTTTTGTTGTCATCTTCAGTTCCTAGTGAATTTTGGAGAGAAGCAATTCTTACTATGGTCAACTTAATCAATAAGATTCCATTATCTATCACTTCAAGTTTGTCTCATTTTGAAAAACTACATGGACAAACTCCTGACTATTCATCCTTAAGAGTCTTTGGCTCTACTTATTTTGTCCTTCATCCTTATGTAGAATGTACCAAATTATCTTCACACTCTACCATTTGTGTTTTTCTTGATTATGATGAAGGGCAAAAGGGATATCATTATTTTGATCCAACTTCACAAAAACTATATGCATCTCGTCATGTTATCTTTCTTGAGCATATACATTTCTTTTCTATTAATGTTACTGTTCACAACTTGACCAAATCAAAAGTTATTCATATTGATCATTTATCTGACCATACAGATAGTCATTCTCCACAAGTTCCTCTAAACACAATTTCTGACTCATCTACTGCAACTATAGTACCTTTTTCTCTTCAATATTCTTGCAAGGTTCGTACTGTTAGTTTTGAATATACTAGTATATCGTAACTTGACGCTTTTGATACTTTTCCTCCTCCTGTAGTTGCCCAAGCTTCTCCTAAGAATGTGGATTCTTCTCGTTATTCTCAGCGCACTCGTAAGTATAAGAACTTACCAGATTTTGTTTACTCTTCTTATTATACTTCTTTCACTTCATTTTTAGTATTTATTCATTGTCTCTCTAATTATCCTATAAAGAGGCTATCATTGATCCCTTTGGCATAAATTTATGGCTAAGGAACTTACTGTTTTTCTAGGTAAACGAGCTATTGGTTCCCATTGGTTATATAAAATTAAAATTCATTTTGATAAGTCTATTGAAAGGTACAATTCTCGAGTAGTTGCAAAGGGATACTCTCAAATAAATGGTATTGATTATGAAGAGATTTTTTCCCATGTTGCAAAATGACTACAGTTTGCACACTTATTGCTTTTGCATCTACTTATGGGAGGTGTATATCTCAGATGGATGTTTAAAATACTTTCTTGAATGGTAATTTGCATGAAGAAGTTTACATGGTTCCCCTGCCTAGTGTACCACATAATCATAGAGAAGTTTGTAAGCTTTTGAAAACCTTATATGATCTAAAATAAGCACCTAGAGCATGGTTTAAGAAGTTTTCTACTGTTATTGCCTCTCTTGGGTTTTCTTCTAGTGATCATGATTCTGCTCTCTTTGTTAAGCGTATCACTACAAGTTATATTTTGCTTTCTTTAAATGTTAATGATATAATCATTACTGGTGATGATGTTGATGGGATTGTAATGCTTAAGTCTGAATTAGCCTGTCAGTTTAAAATGAAAATTTTGGGTTCTTTACGGTATTTTTGGGGTGTTAAAGTTTCATTTTCTCTAAAAGGTTATCTTCTCTCTCAGTCTAAGTATACTGCTAACATTCTTGAGTGAGCTCGTCTTTCTGATACTAGAATTGTTGATGCCTCTTATGAGCACAATGTTCAGTATTTTCTTTCTGATGGCACTCCTTTGCAAGATCCTACCTTATATTGAACTATTGTTGGCAACTTGGTCTATCTTACTATTACTTATCCGGACATTGCTTATGCTATTCATATTGTTAGTCAGTTTGTTGCTTCTCCTACTACTATTAATTCAGCATATGTTCTATGTATTTTGCAATATCTTTAGGGCACTATTTTTCAAAGTCTCTTACTTTCATTCACCTATTTTTTAGAATTGTGTGCATATTCTGATGCTACTTATGGTCTTGATCCCACAGGTCGCAAGTCTGTCACTGATTTTTTGTATATTTTTGGGTGATTTTCTTATTTCCTGGAACAGCAAGAAGCAAACTATTGTTTCTCAATCTTCTATTGAAACAGAGTATCGTGTAATGACATCTACTACCAAAGAGATTGTTTGGTTACGATGGCTACTCGTAGAAATGAGTGTTTTTCTCTCTCATCTCACTCCTATGTATTGTGACAACCAGAGTGCTATCCAAATTGCTCACAACTTGGTTTTTCATGAATGTGCTAAGCATATCAAGATCAATTGTCATCTTACTTCTCACCACCTCAAGCAAGGCACCATTATCTTGCCTTTTGTTCCTTCTTCATTGTAGGTTGCAGATTTTTTTACCAAGTCACATCCTATTTCTATAACAACCCAAATTTTTAAATACTTAAATAAACAAAACGAGGGTAATCAATGTTAAATAAGGTTTCCAAATAGTCTACCAATGAAAATATCGTCAATTTAAAACATTAATATCGTCAAGCTTAAAATTTATAAAATCTAATAATAATACAATTTAGCAACAAAATTTCTTAAACCTAACATGCTAGACCTAAACCAACCTAGGGGACCAACAAGTTTCAATGATGTTGCCAAATCTTCCTCATGGGTTAATGAAACTTAGATGAGTAATATCACTCAGTAAGCAAACTCACCATAATTGAAACATTTAGCAACACAACATAAAAATCATACTTTATAAAAACATTTTCTTATAACACGCTTATGCATATAGAGTAATGCATTTGTCTCCTTGAGAACGTGCTTATGCTTATGTAGTAAAGCTTGCAATGCATTTTTATTTCTTATATAACATGCTTATACTTATAGGGTAAAGCTTGTAAAACATTGTTATTTCTTAGAAATACTTTTTGAAGCGCTTATTTCTTTCTTTAGGAGTATCATGAATCATCCCTTAAACTTATCATAGTGGAGCCTTATATAAGTCACATGTTAGCAACTGGCATGTGTGAAAGGCATATGCAAGTGAGACTTAACTTATAACTTAGCAAAATTGGAATTTCATACATAATTCTCACATGCACACATGCATCCAAACCAACGGTAAGGACTCTTTAGTCCCTGAGTACTCTAACTTACATGAGAGACACTTCCCGCGCACGGCCCTTAAACTTATCATATCTTGTCGCTCCAAGACACTTAACTTATATTTGGAAGATTCAGGCATCCTATTAAAACATATGTTTGTTTGAAAACTTTTGTTAAAAAGATCTTATTTCTTTTGAAAGGCTTCATATGAATAAAAACTTTTATAAAACTTATGCTTATGATGATATGCATGAAATAATGCATATGTCAAACAATGCTCAATTGTACATAGGAAAACTTGAGAATTATACACATTCATAAAACATTATTTTGCCCCAAATAATAACATAACACAAGCACCTTTTTCTAACAACAAACATATAATCAGACAAGGAAATAAACATATACTTAATATTTCAAGTATAGTCAGTTTACTTACCTCAAATATGCTGCAAAATTTCACAATACCATATGATCTAAGCACATCCAATATTATCCTATAATTTTCAAGAATAAAATAATCAACTTATAATCTTAACTATAAGGGTATAATTATCTATTTTTCTTTTATTCATTCTTAAATCCTATTCCTCGTGTGCTTCCATAAATTATGATATTTTTAATAAATAATTTATATTCTAAAATTTCCTTTACACTTATAGAAGATTATTCAAAGTAAAATATAGAACACTTATTATAACCTAAAAATTTAAGCTAACTTAAACATGTTTCAATAAATGATTTATTACCGAACATTAAAAATTAGTTTCTTCGTAAAATTTCTCGAAGTCAAACTAGACACATGTATCTATTTGCATTAAAATTTTCATATTCAAATGAAAGGGTAATCATATTCAAAACATACTTAAAAATTAGTTTACAAAATCTATTATAAAATTTATTGATCAAAGCACCTCTTATTGAAAAATATCTCGAATATTCTATAAAATTTATTTGGCTTCAAAATTTTCATAAACAATCAATAACATATATTTAAAGTTCTTATTAAAATTTTAGATTAAAATAATTAGGTTAAAGAATCTAAAACTATTTTTATTTCTGATGTTCATACAAAAACTATAGAATTTTAGATTTTCATATCTAATTTAAAAAATTCACGAATATTGGAAAACAAAACATTTTTGAATAATTCAAAAACCATTAGACTCGAAAACATGTTTTTCAATAAAAATTAAAAGTCCTAACTCAGAACCTAACTATTTCAAAATTATCAGAACGTGCAATTGACTCAAAATTTTAGGATGTTTGAAATTTCATTCTAGCCTCTTTTTCTCCTCTTAATTTTAATACATAAAAAAAAAAAAAAAAAAAACAAACAAACAAACAAAATTTAGAAAAATCAAAATATGTTTATTTTCTTCATAAAAATTTAGAATTTTTTATTCCCCTTAAAACCATCAATAAAAACATATGAAAACTATTAAAAATTATGAGTTTTGGGACTCGATTCTTACCTTGAGATCACTTCTATTGTTGCTTGTAGATCTAGAGTGCTAGAAACTAAAGAAAAGAGAGAAATAGAGAAAAAGATTTAAAGTGAAAATATTTTACTCTTCTTTTATTTTAGACTTTTTATTTTGTTTTGTTTTCTTAAAGTGAATACAAATTCTAATCTATTTAAGTAACTTAATCACAATCATATTCCAACACAAATACTTACTTTTTTAAAAAAATTAATATCATTTATTTATTTATTTTGAGTCACTACAATTTCACTCTTTGGTTTTTTAGTTGGCAAACTCTTCTTGCTTCTTGTGGCTACATCATGTGTTTGAGGAGGGACATTAGAATAATGAATATTTTATTGTAAGGTTATTTTAATCATTTTCTTTATTTTGCCTTTAAAATGGTTAACTTGTATTATTTACAATACAACTTTTGCATTCTATGAAATCTTAGCCTCTTTTTTTTCCCTCTCCCTTCTCCCTTCTCTTATTTTTCTTTTTAATGTTAATATTGAATAATTATCAGTAATCAAGTTAAATTTTTTTTTGGCTAAGCGTAATCAAGTTATTTTTAGTTCAAACAATATGGCTCTCACATATAAATATAGTATCTCATATAGAAATTTGAAAGTAGATCAAAAGTTAAAATGCAAAAGGTGAGAAAGGAGCAGTTTATAACTTTAAAGAAGCAACATATTGTTGAGATTCAATTTGACATAGGAAAGTAAATAAACTATTAATATGATAAAGATCATTCTCAATATAGTAGAAATTATTGTATTTAATTAATATACTTTTCTGTTATTTTATTTTTATTATAAATTCATGTAATATGTGCAAAGCAAAACAATTCAGTGAAATATTCAAACCAAATATTACATTCTTCTTTTCTACATGGTATTAGAGCCGATTAGGGTTTTGTAAAAAAGAAAAATCGGAAACCAAACCACTAAACATCGTCCACCACCAACACCACAGACAGCCACCCAATCCGACAGCCCACCACCACCCAAACTCGCCACTCACCAATCGCCACCCACCCAAATTTCCACTCACCCAAATTGCCCAAAATAAAAAACCAGCCACCCATCACCACCAATCTTGTGAATCAAATTTTTTTTTTTTAGAAAAATTAAAAAACCACCCAAATCAGCCACCCAAGAAAAAATCACAAAAAAACCCACCTAAATCACCCATAGTCGCCACCAACAGCCAGCTCCACCCCTGCTACTGCTCACCAACCCATACCCACGACTTTGCGCCCAGCAAATCCCAACCATCAGATCAACACTAGCCCACAACATCCATTGTCCACCATCCAAAATGGACAGCCCACAAAACCCGAAACCACCAGATCCCCAGCTCTCACCGAAACCCACACGCTGCACCCAGCATCGTCGAAACCCCCCAGCGTCACCGCCATCATCCTCACCCACCTGGTTCGCCCACCAGCATTATTTCCTTCTTTTTTTCTTTCTCTATAAGCTCAAATCAAAGCTTTTTCACAGTATTTAACAAAAAAAAAGGGAGCAGAGATCAAATGAGTGACAAAATTGAATACCCGGCATCAAATCTGTCCCGATTGTTCAAACCAAGGTAGCAAATAATATTATTGACAAAGCTTCGGCATTGATAATTTATGCAGACAATATTGGTAAGGTTTTAAATATTTCTACATCTAGTTTGAATAATACATAGATAATTGATTCTGGTGCAACATATCACATGACAAATGATGCTAGACATGTTTCATTACTTCAACCCTCTACAAAACAATTTGTCTCTATTGCAAATGATACTTCAATCCCAATCATTGGGGAAGGATCTTTAACTCTAACTGCTATATTAAAATTAGAGTCTGTTTTAGTTGTTCCATCTTTAGATTATAACATGTTGTCTGTTTCTCAAATAACCACTGCATTATCTTGTACTGTAATTTTCTGGCTTGATTGTTGTGTGTTTAAGGACATCAAAACCAGGAAAATGATTGGTTGTGGTACTCGGCGGGGGAAGCTATATTACTTAGATTTAGACCCAAAGAGTATTGAAAGCCCACAATAAGCACTGACAGTGGTTGGTTCTGAAGAAAGAAAAAGGAAAGAAATATGGTTATGGCATCGCCGTTTTGGGCATGCTTCCTTTGGGTATCTAAAAAGGTTATTTCCCAATTTATTTTTAGGAGTTGATGTTTCAAGTTTTCACTGCAATGTTTGTGAACTCTCACAAAGTCATCGTGCTTCATTTCCATTATGATTAAACAAAAGTCCACTTCCATTCATGACTATTCACTCTAATGTCTGGGGTCCATCTAAAGTTACTACTTTGGGTGGGTCACGGTGGTTTGTAACGTTTATTGATCATTGTACAAGGATGACATGGCTATGCTTGATGAAATCTAAGAGTGAAGTAAACTCATTATTTCAAAGGTTCCATAAGATGATTGAAACTCAATATCTTACAAAGATTCAAGTTCTTCAAAGTGATAATGGTGGAGAATACCAGAGTACTGAGCTTCAACAATTTTTGGAGACACAAGGAATGATTCATCAAACAATTTGCTCCTACACACCGCAACAAGGGCTTATATATAAACAAGGGCGGAGCTAAGAATTTTTGCTTGCGGGGGCAAAAGTAGAGGTGGTTGGTAGATGAAGTGGAGGGCCGGTCGACTGGAGGTGGAGGCATGATCCTGTGGTTTATGGAGGAAGTGGAGGTAGGAGGCGTAGGCCGCTGAGGCAGAGGCAAGCATCACTCGTCATTGTCGTCAGGAAATCAGGCGTGGTCGGCATCACCAAGTGGAGCTGTGGGAATTGGGAAGGTGGTAAGGCAACGCGAGGCAGAGGCACAACACCAGAGGCAGGGAAACGTGAGGCAGGCAAGGGCAATGGTGGTAGAAACACGAACATGGGGGTGGATTTATTAGGTTAGAGGTTGGGGGTAAAACGATAATTTCACATTTAAAAAAAAAAAAAAGGAAAATTAGATGGGGCTAAAGCCCCCCAACCCCTTCATAGATTCTCCTCTGTACATAAAGGAGAAAAAGGGGAAAAGTTTAATGAAAAATAAAAAAAATATAAGAAAAATTACCAAAAAATAACACCCTTAAAATTTATAATAATAAAACTAACATCTCAATAATATTGAATGTATAACATTGAATGAATCTAAATTAACACAATTTAAGTTGAACAACATTCAATTGGATGGGCCTTCAAAGAAAAATAATGCAAAAATTATTTTTTAATCATAAAAATATGTGATTTGAATATAGAGGGTGCTATTTTTGTTATTTTTATAAAATATAACACCCATATAACTAAGAATAATAAAAATAACATTTCTAGCATTAATCCAACACTAAATCATACATTTCTTAATTAAAAAAAATGTAGTATTTTTATTATTATAAATTTTAAGTTGTGTTATTTTAAGTAATTTTTTATTAAATAGCTTAAGTTATCATAAGTTTGTATTGACTTTTAAAATTTTATATGTAACACTATTTTTAACACCAGATTAATAGAATAATAAGCAATGGTAACTTAAATTCAAAGCTAGGCTGTCAAGTAATTTAATATTGGAAAATAATTGCTGGAAGTTGAAAAATAAATTAGAGGATTAAAATAAATAAATAAAATGGTTAAAGGGTAATATTAATTAATTAGGACATATTAATCGGGATTTGTTAGATATGGTTTGGAGGTATTCCAAATGAACAAAAGAAGAATACTTACACTCAAATTAATTTATTATATCTAATTCTCAAGTGTTAATATTATTTTGAATAATAATTAAAAGATAAATTTTAGAAACATGTAACATAAATCTATTAGTTTGTGAATAAATTAAATTTTTTTTTTTTTTTTTAAATTAAATGGTACAAATTTCAGTGCAAAATTGTTTGTACTAAACAAAAATAAGATGAATATAAATGGGGGAGACAGACAGCCCTTGTATTGAGGAGGTCAAGACTCAAGATAAGCGAAACAAGGCTAACGACTTACCATTTGGGAATTAACACTTAGAAAACAGTGGGATCTCCTCTTCTAATCTTGCTTAATTCCTGTATATTTATAATGTCATATTTAATTAATATTATTTTTATAAAAATAATAATATATCAGTGTTGACCAAGCTCATTCTCTTCAATTTCAATAACGACTTCATTCTTTAGAGCAATACCATGTTTAAGGTGATTGATTATTTTTAGGAAATTAGGTATTTGAATTTGTAAATAATATTTTTAATCATAAATAACTATCCTGCACGTGCCTTTACAATTAAATTAAAAAATATATATATATTAAATCTTTGAATATTTTGACCAACTTCTTTGTTAATGTAACAACTTCGACTAATATTATTTATTATTGTGATTTCAAAAAGAGAAAGGAAAAAAAATAAAAAAGACATTATGTCATAAATGAGTATATAAAATTATTGTATTCGAAGTGTTTTCTTATTCTAAGAGTGCAAAAAGATTTTTAGTACATTCAAAACCAAAATTCATTACAAGGACAAATATTTATTACTCGTTGAACACGCTGAATTGTATAACTAATTATTAGATTATTTGATAAAATATGCAAGAAACTAGATTTTCAAAAAAAAAAAAATATTTGGCACATATTTTATATTTTATTAATCTAAAATATTACAGCAACAAATTAGTCTTAACTACTACATCAACAATAATAGCTACCAATAATAGAATATTACGTAAGATTGCCTTTTTAAGGAGTTCTTTTATTTTTGATCCCACACTAGTTTTAAACGTATGGTCATAATTATATTCATTTTGTACATGCATACAAAACTATAAAATTTATTTGAGCTTCACTAACTCCGTTGATAAACAACCATTAGAACAATAATAAATCATATTATGATTGCAAATTCTACTATTAAACATATATTTAAATGAATTTTATTTTTAATATATATTTAATTTTAAATATAAATTAATTATAAGATAATAAAAAAAATGTTAAACTCTGATCAATAATTTCTTACAATACAATAACCAAGTGAATAAATTAAATTCAGTGTGTAAATTTTATTAAAAATAAATTGAGAAAATAATAAATATAACACATTTTAAAACTTATAGAAACAAAAATAGTAATTTTAACATTAATCCAACACTATCTTATATTTGAATTTTTTTTTTTTATAAAGCAGGTGCATGAATATGTGTTATGCCTTAATAATTTCAAGATGATATTATTAATATATACATACAATAAAGTCTTATATATACAAGTAAATTCATCTATGTAAAACAATTAAAAGATATGTTCTCTATATCATTTATGAGTTAAGCTTATATAAAAGTTTTTTCTCATACCTATCTTAATTCAAGAAAAAAAATATATTATTTTTGTTATTATGAGTTTGAGAAGTATTATTTTAAAGATTTAGCTAGGATAGTTAGTCATGTACATAACTCTAAATATTGGACACGGAATAATAATGAATAATATTATGTAATATTACTTATTTATGTATCATAATTTATGCATAAAATTGTGATTAATTAAGACACATAATAAGTAATAAATATGGTACAAATTTTAATAATAAGTATTCAATTGTTATTTGTTAGTAAGTTTAGATAAAATTATTTTTTAGAAAGTATTAATATATAACATTTTTCAATAATGATTATGTGAAATAAATGAGTAACTCAACCACAAATTAAAACATGTTTGTCGGCCGTTTGCTCTAACAACTGTACACCCTAACACTGATAAGGTATCATGAAACGAAAATTATTGGACGTCTAATTCAAGAATTTAGCAACCAATAGCTAGCTAGCTAGCTAAATCGTTACGTATAATTTTTGGTTAATAAATAAAAATGCGACCATGAAATTGGTAGGACCAAACTTACCATATGCCGGCAAGCAAAAGCAACTGCCTCAAATCCAACCTACATTACACCAATATTTATAATTTGTACTAATTCTATTCGGCGTCAAACGAGTAGGTTGACACATGTACAAGTATATGAAACAAATGGAAACCTCGGCGCAGATCCCTAGATTCAAGACCTAACACACTTATAATTAATATTGGAATACCAGAACTTTAACATATTTAGATGAAATTTATTCCATTAATCCACAACTCATTAGCTCAATTATTGATTATTGAATATCTAAATTATCATCAAATATATAAATATGGGCCAGTAGGCGGTAGTTGTTAGTATTTACTATTAAATAGTCATGCTTAATTTTTTTTTTTAAGTTGTGTACGTATTAAGTTCACTAATTATTATTAAAATATACAAAAAATTATTATTATTTGAAGTTTGGACTTTTAATTTACTTTTTAATAATTAGTAAACTTGTAATGTCTCATAAAAAAGATGATAAATTTTCGTATACTTCATTCACAGTTAATAAACCATTGCTACTCTTTTTCCAAACAAAAAAATAAATATGCCCATTTCTCGTTATATTGCACAAATATAACAAAAATATATTGTACATCTCTCTATAAATTACTGTTGTATTGAAAAAAATTGCTTATATCTATATATTTCTTGTCTATTTTTTGACCAACTTTTTTATGGGCATGAGTTTATGTTCCAACATATTAAATAAACGGTAGCCAAGTGTGCATTAGTTTATGAGAATTGGAATTAAAAAAAAAAAATTATACTTGGTATATTCTTTGCTATTTTTAAAATAACAAAAATTTCCCTCACACAAGACAAGGTCCATTGAACCCCCTTTACAACGAGGGCCCCAGCTCCCATTTATGTAATCTGGACTGAAATCATAAAGTTGGGCCTAATAAAATTTGAGCCCAATATTCGAAGCATCATGAACAACGAGGTTAACTAGGAAGCGAGCAGCAAACTTCATAGTAAAATACCAACTTATCCAAACACCAAACTTGTTTGATTAACTTCTTTTAGTTTTCTAAGAATTTCTTTGACTAAACTAATCAATATTACGACGAAGTAAACAAGAAAAATTATCAAGTATAAATTCGATGCTCCATCATCATATATGGGTGCTAAAAGTACAAATATCTTATGGATGACTACAAAGTGTCTCAGGGAAATTACAAAATAATGGCGAGATCCTCATCTTTACTAGAAATTAAAATGACAAAAATAGAGAGAAATTACGTAAATATATATTTTAATTATGGCGAGGCATGCATGTGGTTAAAGTCATCCTATTCTCTTGTTTCAATACAGATTGTTTTTTCGTAACCTTCTAGATTAGGAGATTTAATTACCCAGATTAGACCCATTTTATGGGTTATTGGCTTTTTAACCGAAATAGCTAAACGGCAGAGTTTTGGCCATGAGAATTTTACAATTTTGTCCCTAGATTATTTACATCGTTTGCTATCTCCTCAGCTCGCGTCTGTTAATCGATTCACTAACAATGATTGATTTTTATTTTTCTATTAATCGATTCACTAACGGAGACGAGGTTGAAGGTGCGATATTTTTTAGTTTTCTTTCAGAAACTATTTAAGGAGCTCGTTGTTTTGGTCCACGTTAATGTCACATTGGTTTTATTCTTGATGTGTTTGGTAATACTTTTTCTTCAGTTCATTACACCGGAACTCTATTGGATGGAACTAAGTTTGATTCGAGTCGTGACACAGGAACGCCGTTCAAGTTCACTCTTGGACAAGGTGTGAATTCTCTCGCTGCTCTCTGTTATTTTGTGTTAATTATTGGATTTTGAATTAATAGTCAGTGACTTTTAGGTTGAAGATGATATGATAATTGGTTGTTTGTGGGTTTGAATTAGAGTTTGGAGACTCTGCTGGAGCAAAGAAGTATTTAATTTAATTTCAATTACCCATTGAAAGAAGAAGAAGAACAGCTTATGGAACTTGTATATTCACATTTTGTATGTACAGGTTACATACACATTTATAAATAACAACTCTATAATTTCTCTGAAAAATGTGGATATTTATTTGCAATATCACTTGGATTTTATTCTCAAGCTTTTGACTATGTCTGCAATCACCCACTGGAAGAAGAAGAATAATAATAGCTTATGGAACTTGTACATTCACATTTTGTATGTACAGGTTACATACACATTTATTTTGTATGTAACCTGTACATTCACATTTTGTATGTACAGGTCATATGAATGTACAGGTTACATATAAATTTATTTTGTATGTAACCTGTACATTCACATGAAATGCATTGTATTATTTGTATGTTATTGTTGTGAATGAACAGGTTACATACAAAATTGTATGTAACCTGTACAAGCAAATTTGTATGTAACTTGTACATACAAAATTTGTATGTAATTTATACATACAAATTTCTATGTAATATGTACATTCACATTTTGGACCTAAATACCCACTTGAAGAAGAAGAAGAACAGCTTATGTACATTCACATTTTGTATGTACAGGTTACATACACATTTATTTTGTATGTAACCTGTACATTCACATTTTGTATGTATAGGTTACCTGTACATACGAACTGTTCTTCCTGCAAAATATGAATGTACAGGTTACATACAAATTTATTTTGTATGTAACCTGTACATTCACATGAAATGCATTGTATTGTTTGTATGTTATTGTTGTTTGAACAGCTTACAAAATGTGAATGTACAGGTTACATACAAAATGTGAATGTACAGGTTATATACAAATTTGTATGTACATGTTACATACAAATTTGTATGTACATGTTACATACAAATTTGTATGTACAGGTTACATACAAAATAAATTTGTATGTAACATGTACATTCACATAACCTGTACATACAAAATGTGAATGTACAGGTTACATACAAAATAAATATGTATGTAACCTGTACATACAAATATGTGAATGTACAAGTCCATAAGCTTCGAAGGAAACACGGAAATGGTGAGGTTTTTACGAATACTCAGATAAAGGGATATTTTGGTAAAAATCATATATATTATATAAATGAAGCTCACCGTTTTAAGTCCAAAAAGTGCTATTTAGGTCCAAAAAGCTTTTTTACTCAAATTTTTGCTATTTGAGCAATTCATTGAGATTAGGAGGTATATTGTGTCTGATAATCGCCTCTTATATAGATTTACAAATATTTTATCAAACGTTGAGATGGCCGAGTTGGTCTAAGGCGCCAGATTAAGGTTCTGGTCCGAAAGGGCGTGGGTTCAAATCCCACTCTCAACATTGCTTTATTTATTCTCGCTTTTCCTGATTTCAGGTACAAATTCCTTATAGCTTTCATCGAAAGGAGTACAAAAGATATTTAGGCACATTTGGACCTTACATTCCCTCTTCTCGCCCATCTCTAAGAAATTTTCAACCTCCAATAGATCCACCAGAACTAGCTGGGAAAATCAAAGTCAAGGACTCCAGTACTCTACTCTTCCTGTCCTGAGAAGGTTCGTGCAAATGCAAGCATTCCAAGAATATAATTTTACAAATTTGAATGTTAATTTTGAAGTAATTTCCTGCAATTTGCAAGTTGTGCATTAATAACATGACAGTGTCGCTTTTCTACTTGGCCATGAGTACACTTGAAGGAAATGGATGGCTTTATATTTTGCATGCCCATCGAACGGTAAAGACAAATTAGGAATTAAGGTAACTAAGAACAAAATATAATGGAGCTTGGAAAAGTAAATGGTGGCGTTGACTGCAAATGAATTAGGGATATAAACGACAATTGAAGTGATCCAAGTGTTTTTTAGCGTGGAATTAACGCCACCCTTTATTTTATTTTATTCTATATATATATATATAGAGAGAGACAGACACACACACACTCCTTTAACATTTATATCTTAGTGGATGCATTTCTTACAGTACTACAAGACATATCAAAGGTTGTGTTTTTATTAATTTGTGAGTGTAATCAGTTACTCTTTATAATAATTCAACAATTTTTTAAATTTCTTCAACAAATAATATTAAGAAAAAGGAACGTGTGAGTACGAGGTATGAATCATGAACCATCATATAAGCAAGGAATAAAAGAAGGCTGGAAATGAATTTATGAAACAGTATGGTTTGTACTTTGTAAAAACAAGGTAAGGCGTGCATTTGAATTTTATGAACAACTAATTAATTGCATCGACCTAATTAGCTAAATGTCTACATGAAATACTAAAAATTCTAAATTCTTCACTTTTTTTCTTTTGTTGTTTACATTTTCTTTATAGCATGACCTATAATTATTATTATTTGTTGATGCTTATTTTTGTCAATATCAAATAAAATAGTTCACCGTGGGACTTGCAAGAGAGGATTACTAGGACGCCTATGTGGTGTCTTTTCAAAAGATACTCTGATGTTTAAGTCAATATGGGATTTAAATATTAGAGAAACTCAAGATGTAGCTATGTGATAAAAGGAAAAGAGTGTGTTATGAATTAGATATGTTGTATAAAGTGTATATGGTGAATATATATAAGAAAAAGATTCTAACTGATGACGATCTCTTATTCATTTTGATAGACTTTGTGTAACACTGCGATTATCTATTCATAATTATCTCTATTGGATATGAAGCCTAAGCTTCACAAGGTGTTTTTTGGTGATGAGACTAATTGTATAATGGCTACCCCAGTGGTGGGGACAAGTTTGAGGGATTAGTGGCTTTGGCATCTCTTTGCTAGTAGTGTTTGCTCTATTCATTCTACTTATACTCCTACATGTGCAATTGGGGGGGAGCCTATGCTTGCTACTAGTATTGTTAATTCTTCTGATTGGTTACTTTGGAAATCGGTATGGAAAATTAAACTAGCACCTAAGTTTCAAAGGTGTCTTCATGAGGCCATAGTTGTTTGCCAATCCCTTATTCAATAGTAGTGTCCCTATAGAAGTGGATTCTTGTTCGCTTTATAGTTCTTTTGAAGAAATTGTAGCCCGGTATGGAAAATTAAACTAGCACCTAAGTTTCAAAGGTGTCTTCATGAGGCCATAGTTGTTTGCCAATCCCTTATTCAATAGTAGTGTCCCATAGAAGTGGATTCTTGTTCGCTTTATAGTTCTTTTGAAGAAATTGTAGCCCACTAGTTAGTTGGTTGTCGCAGTGTGAGTATTATCCTAATCTGAGTTGTGCCATTCTTCCCTATTGAGGCAGTTGTGTAATGATACTTTCATGTCTTTCTTTTTTAGGTGAGATCTTCAAGTGTTCTGGGTCCACTACTGGTAGATGTGAGCATACCATGGATTGATTCGAATTAAACTAATAATATCGATTTTTAGAAAGTAAGAATCAATCCAATTCAATAAAATCTATAAAATCAATCCAAACCGAACCCTTTGAATTGGGTGGATCAGATTTTGTGTTTTATTTTTATTTTTGTTTCTATTATCGAAATAGGCTAATAAAAATGGAGGGTCGATGCCTTAACCCTCTTTTTTTTTTTTCCCTCCTCTACCCATTGAAGGAAAACTAATCAGAGTCAAAAGGTTCTCTTTGTTGTTGGTCTTTTTTTTCTCTGTTTCTCACACCATCTGCTACAAATTCTTTTCACTTATTTCATATCACCCTGCTTCTCACAATCACAAGTAATAAGGTAATATATGAGTGACTAATTAGCCTAAATACTTTATAGGTTGTTATTTGGACAATGTAATAAAATTAATAACTCGAAAGAGTGAGAAGGTTAATTTAATTTATATATATATTTTTTATTATCTAATAAACTTATTATATTAAAATAAAATGTTAAAATTATGTAATATTTTATAGGTATAGATTGGATTGATTCTTGTAAATTTTTTTTTTCAAGAACCTATCCAATCCATAATGGATCGATTCTGTAAAATTTGAATCCAAACTAACTCAATCACAATGTCAAAATAGTATGATATGGGTTGGTTTGGTTTGTATTAGTTGAATCAATTCGGTCTAATTTCAATCACCCCTAACTCTGGTCTTTTGACACGTTTTGAAGGGTAGGAATGTTGTCGTGTTTAACAAAGTGGTGTTTGATCCTGATATTACCTTGGCTATGATTAAACATAAGTGAAGGTTATTGTTTAATGCTTTTGGTTATCATAGCGATTTTTTTAGCCGTAGGTGTGTTAGTGGCCTTTTTGAACAATGTATGCTTTATTTTTCGACTTGTGTTCTTGTGAAGCTATGATGCTCATTGTACTGCTTTACACCTTTATTGGTGATTATAAATAAAATCAGTACCTTATCATTTGGTAAAAAGTTATAATTATTATAATGAATTAAAATATAAAGAATTGGATTATTAATACCGTAATAATTGCCAATAAGTCATGACTCAATGACATAAAATTTATTTAAACATATATAAGATTTAGAATTCAAGTATGAGTAATATACTTATTTAAAAAAAAAAATCATAATTAAGAAAGAATAATAAACATCATTGAATGAAAGGTCGACTTAAAAAGTATAGTAAAATGTACCGAAAGGCCATTCAATGGGGGGTCCATAGAGCAAAAAATCTCCATTGATTTTAACAAAATATGCCTTCTTTTTTTTCTCTTCTTGAAATATTCAAACACATAAGGTAGGTCCTGCATTGTGATTATTTTCTCATCAAAAAGGAAAAAAAGCGTGCTTTTGAGACTCGGCCACATGCAACCCAACAATTCAACATGGCTATCCCTCATTTGGAGGTGTATGTGTGTTGGTATCAATGAAGAGTCCAAATATGAATCTTTTACAAATCCACTAGATTGTGTATAGTAAATACAATTACAGAGGGAAAGCCATAATTTTCATGAATTTAATTAAGGACTAAATAAGCCTTGAGCTTTGAAAAGTGCTAGGGAAGGTTGTAGATCAGTTATCATTTATGATTATATTAAGATGAAAATTGGAAGCACATGGCTCACATATTAGTATATTCATTAATTATTATGTACACACTGTATGGGATTCTTTTGGGTAAAGTAAATATAAAAATGGGTTTTATGTACGTAAAAGATCCCCACATGCATTGCATAAAATTTATTCATAGAATGAAAATTTTTATCTATCAAACTATTAGACCGACTATATTTAAATTATTATCAAAAATTATTAAAAATAATATTCTTAATATTTATAATAAAAAAATAGTATCTAAATAATAATGAACATTTAAAATAGATCTAAATTGTTGCAATTTAATTTAAACGGTATTTAATTGAATTAGTGTTAAAAAAATGATGTAATAATTATTTTTTAATTGTAAAAATATATAATTTAGCTATAAAAAATATTATTTTTATTATTATAAATTAAAAAAAATGTTATTTTTGTTATATTTTTAATTGTAACTAACATGAAGAAAAAGTACATTTAAACTACCATTAACGAGGGATAAAAAAAAAAAAGGAAGATAAAATATACGATAAAATCTAATATATAAATGCCTATATCATTGTTTAAAGTGGGACGATGGGTACTCAAGATTTAATGATGATGAAAATGATGATTGCTTTCATGTCATGTATTATAAGACAATGCTATTTGTATCAAAACTAAAATACATGATCATGGATGTGTTTATATTTTTTATCAAGTTATATTTTTTTTTCTTTATTATTTATTAAATATTTATATATTTTTTTTAAATATTTTTTTTAATTTTAAATTTATTAATCTAAAATATCACATTATTACTTACTTTAAAAACATAATTAACTTTATTTCTACACATCTTCAATCAAATATTAACTTTTGTGTATTGAAATTAGTGTTACACATAGGAGTGGTTGTGTAATATTAAGCAATCAAATATTTTTTATCACAATACTTTTTAGGATTTAGAGATAAAGTTTTTGGCGCATGCATGCTAATTATACCATTGATATTATGGATTTGTGCAATCCATGATTGGTACCTAATTCAACTCATTGGATTCAACATCACATGCCAGCAAGTACTTTAATTTGACTCAATATGATTGTTTGAACTCCCATTTTTTATTTTTGTAATCAATGTATATTGTATTTTGGACTCATTGTCACGTTAAATCACCTAATAATATTACTAAATATTGCCAACAATGACTTTGAATGCTTTTGCAATATAATTTTTTTTAAAGTATTTTTTCCTATCAAGTGGGTGAAAGTGACACAATTAGGAGTATAATTCATGTATTAGTGTAATTTAAATTGATTAAATTTTAATTTAATTTAAATTTAATTTAAATTAATAAAAGTGAACATGAATCCAAACCAAACATAAACGAATTAGCTCAAACTGTCCAAACTAATCCAAATTGTTAATTACATATTTTTTTAGTTAATATGACTTTTTTTATTAAAAAAAATTTAATTATTAAAGCTCAAGCAATATTACATAAAATAATAAAAAAATAAAAATATAACAAAAAAAAATTAATTATAAAAGCAAGAATTCAATTTCTAAATTAATTAGGTAAGAGGTAAATGTCATCAAATCTTAATTATGCAAAAATTAAAAGTCATCACGTCCTCATGAAAACTCACATTTAGAATAAAGAGCTCTCAAGTTCAAATAATTTTTTGTTAACTATTAAACAAAATGAATAGATATGAGTAGATTAAATAAAAATACTTATCAAAAAATGAAAAGTTAAAGTAACTTAAAATATCACACAATAATATAACTTTTTTATATATATATACACAAAAATAGAATTTTGACTATTACATATTACATAATTCTCAAGACAATGAACAAGTAAAAAAAAGAATAGCATAACACAGGTTGATAAAATGTTTAAAATTTTTACTTCAAGAACTACTATTTAATCAATTTAAAAATAGAAATTTCATAATTCTAATTAAAATTAAATATGAATATTATTTTTTTGTTTCAAGAATTAGGTAGATTTAAATGTTAAATGCATTAACATCAAAGAATGTAACATAATAAGGTGACAAAATGAATAAATTATAAATATTTATTTATTATCAACTTATTTTTCAAAAGAAAATGGAAGAAAAATAACTAATATATCATAAAAAAGAAGTACAAAAAAAATTAAAAAATTATTTTAATTTTAATATAGGCTTTTCTTTTGCTATTTTTAATTTTATTTAAAATTTAATTTTATTTTATTTCATGCTAATGGACTGGCCTTAATCCAGTCTAATTTTTTTCGAGTTATTTGAGTTAGGTCAAAATAAGTCTAAATTTAATTCGATTCGTGTTTGATTCAAGTTTTTTAATTCAAGTTCGATTCGATCAATTAAACTATGCCACAAATTACCACCCCTAGACATAATAGATACCAAGAAAGTTCAAAATACAACCCTTAATTATTTGACTATTCATTTGTCGGAAATAATAATTATTATACCTCCTATGACCTTATTGTTAAACCTTATTGTTAAAGGTTCAAGGTTTGAAGGTTCATTTTTCATACTTAAAATAAAATATTTATTGTTAAAATAAATAAATAAATAAATAAAAAACAAGTATATCTTAATTCTTAAGACATAACATTTCTACTCTTTCCAAAAGGATTAATAAATCAACCCAATTGCACAATAATAGTATGCATATTCTCGTTATAATTATTTTTTAGAATAAATAATATGTAGTGTTATTTCAAGGGCATTTATATAAAAATTATTTTAGTAGTGTTATTTTTAGTGTGTTTATATATATATAAAAGAAAATAATAAATCAAGCCAATTGCACAATAATACATATTCTTGTTATAATTATTTTTTCAGATTAAACAATAAGTAGTGTTATTTCAAGTGAATTCATAATAAATAACAAATTAAGGAAATTGGTGAAATGTTAAAAACAAGGTTTGGATTGAAGTTACATGTTTGATTGGACTTGTGGAATTGGGTGACTCCTCTTTCTCCAATTTTTAGCCATAAGTTTAAAGCACTAACACACTATCCATGTTTATTTTATATTTAAAAAAAATAAAACAATCAAATAGAGGAGCAACTCCTCAGGCATATACATAGATGATTAGGAAATGGACACAACTATTATAAATAAATTTAAATATATTCAGATGATCACCGACTTATCATCGGTCTCAGATGATTAACATGATTATATATAAAGTCCCTCTAAGTCTAACTTTACAGTTCTCTCATAATTTGGAAAACAGAGAGAATGATATATAACAATTAATAATTTATTAAAGTACATAATTAATATAACAACTCTTCTTTTTCTTTTATCACGCATACATCAATATACATATTACAATTTAATTGACCTTTTAGTAAATAGTACTACAATTACATTGTATTCCTACGTCTCTAACTTTATATTTAATTCTTAACTAACATAACTAACACGTCACTTAATAAATGCAACAACCCAATATATATATATATATAACATTGCTTTAATTAATATATAGGGACAAAATATTAAATCCAACCTCTAATTAAATATTATGAACTTAAAAACCGCCCAATACTCACACACATATCTATTGTAACGTCCTCAAAAACCCACACCTACAATCATTATTCACTTTCATATTCCAATCACTTACTATATATAACTAATAAACTACATATATTCTTCACAAAAGGTCTACAAATAAACAGAGGAACTTAGTAGTCAGCTACAAAAAAAGATTCAATCTTGTATAATTATTCACCATCTTTTTGTTAACCATGGATTTTAGCAACGTTTGGAAAGGCAAGAGTTCATCATCACATTCACCTTCCTCATCAAAGACCAAAAAGAAACCACAACAAAAACAGAACAACAATATTGAACAACAACAAGAGATAAGGTTTTTGGGAGTGAGAAGAAGACCATGGGGTAGATATGCAGCTGAAATAAGAGACCCTTCAACAAAAGAAAGGCATTGGCTTGGCACTTTTGACACTGCTGAGGAAGCTGCCTTAGCCTATGATCGAGCCGCTCGAACCATTCGTGGTTCCAAAGCTCGAACAAACTTTGTTTACTCTGACATGCCTCATGGTTCCTCTGTCACTTCTTTTGTGTCTCCTGACGAGTCGTCTCTCTTCTCACAACCTCAACAACAGGAAAAACAAGAAGAGACCCTAGAAGGTCTTAACAGTCGGGCTCTGTTTTCTACTAGTCAAGACCCTTTTGATGCTTTGCTGTATACTGGTGGACCATCATCCGGGTCCGGGCTTTCCGATGGGTGGTCTCAGGAAATGGGTGATCCGACTGAGTTTCATCATGTTGATCAAGTTGTGTCTCAAAATCATGAGTTGCCTCCTTTGCCACCATGCGTGTTTGATTGTAATGGGACTGGCTTTGACAACATTGCTGGCGATGCTTGGAATGACTCATCAATTTTTGGGTTTAATAATGAGCCCAGTTCAAATGGGCTTGATGCGCAGTTAAATGGTTCTTTATTGGGCTTTGACACTAATGAGTTTGGGATTAATCCATCTTTTTCGGGTACAGGTTATAGTGGGTATGGTGTGGGTTCATCATCAACAAATTTTTATTAGATATTCTACCCATAATGTTTTACAAGAGCGCCCACATTCACAAACATAAGTGAAGAGGGTAGTGGTGGCCTTAGTAAAAATGAGAGTGTGAGTATCATCAAGTTGTGTTTTGGGACATTGTGTTTTGGCTGATCTTTTCATTTTACCTTGTCCTTTTCTTTATTTATTTTTTTAATATTCCCTTGCTTATTTCAAGCACAACAAAGTCATATGTATTAAAAAAAAAAAAAAAAAGTTGTGTAGCAAAGTGTGTTTGCTGTTGTCACTGTATTGCGAGATTTTGACCTTTGTCACATGTGACATGTTTGTAAATGGTGAAAGTTTAAATGACAACAATAACTAGTTTATTTTTATTTCCTTCTCTTTCATTGGATTATCATAATCCTAGGGTTTTAAAACCTCAAATGTTTCATGTCCGGTCACAATTTAATTAAGCAAGAAAATCAAAAGTCAAGATAATAATAGTAAGCAAAGCCCCTAAAAGGTTTGGCAATATGAAAACTAGTGCCTAGAGTGCATGAACAATTATTTTATCATTCCTTAATCAATAAGTGGAGTACATATCATCCAAGTTCCTTCCTTGTTTTAATTTCCTTCCAGAATCCAGGTTTATAATCCATAATCTTGACCTTCCAATCTTCGCTAGTTAGTCATAAAACTTGATCAACTTGTTGGTAGTGAGACAAAGCTATGCCAAAGATTGAAGTCATGACTCATGAGCAACTAAGCTAGATTCTATTCAAAGACATGCGCATGTAGCAAAAGTTCACATACCTTCGCTGTTAATATGGAGCAAAATAATAATAATAATAACATATAGCAAAATGAAGACAGAAATAGCGTGTAATAAAGGCCAGATATAAAACATAAAATATAATGGTCGAATTAGGGCTTCATTATTATGTACTGAATTTAACATTTAACATAAAATCTTAATCTATCTATATCAACTATAAAAGAGCAAGTTTGTTCTTGAAAAATGAATTTACTAATTTATCCTTATAGTTTCATTATTTATAAGCTTGCCATTACTTAAAACAAAATAAATAAATAAATAATTAAAATTTATTTAAGAATCATTAATTATATATTTAATAATAAAAAAATAAATCATCAATTATATCTTTAATAATAATAATTAAGTAAATTAATTTAACTTATATTTACTGTACCTTTAATTTGTCCCTTATAATAATTTCATTCCTAATATTTATTTATTTAATTTTTTTTTAATTTTTATATTAAATATTTATTTAAAACTTATCAGTTATATCTTTAATTAATTATTATTATTACTATTATTATTATAAAAGCCTAAATAAATTAAATTGGTTCAATTTTTTAATAATTGAACAATTTTAATTCTTAAATTATGAGTTATATTTATCTAAATATTGAAATTAAATTGAAAGTTATTCTTAAAATTTATTTATATAATGTAACATTTAATATAAAATTCTTATATTTTACTTGTAATTGTAATTCTTTATGATAATGACTAATAAATACTTGTAATTATAAGTATTAATTGTATTTAGTTGTTTGATTAAAATTATATTTTCAAATTTTATATTAAAATTCATTTAAGAATAAGAATAATTATTAATTATTATTATTATAATTCATAATTAGAATCATTATATCCTTAATTAATTATTATAGTTATAAAAAATTAAATAAATTAATTTAATGTAAACTTTTTATGATCGAACAATTTTAATCCCTTAAGTTATGAGTTATCTTTCTCTAATTCTTTAAATTAAATTGTAAATTTTTTAAAAAATTTGTTGCTATAACATAACATCAAATATAAAATGCTTATATTTTAATTGTAATTGTAATGTTTTTGTGGTAATGATTAATAAATATTTGCGATTATAAGTATTAATTGTATTTAGTTGTTATTTAATTGAAATTATATTTTTCATATTTTATATTAAAATTTATTTAAGAATCATAAGTTACATCATTAATTATTGTTATTATCAAAGGTTAAATAAATAAATAAAAATTTATAATCAAACTATTTTAATCTCTTAAGTTACGAGTTATCTTTCTCTAATTATTCAAATTAAACTGCAAGTTATTCTTAGAATTTATTGCTATAATATAGCATTTAATATAAAATACTTATATTATACTTGTAACGTTATCTTTTTGTGGTAATACCTAATAAGTACTTGTGGTTACAAGTATTAATTGTATTTAATTGCTACTTGATTGAAATTATATTATTTTTGTAACATATTGAGTATATTAAAATCACCACTAATTGGCTAAAATTATTTGATGAATAAAATGTGATTCTTAAGTAGATAACTTGACTAATATATTAATAATAATTTACGTGAATTATATATTTTGTAGCAAAGTGTCACTTTCATACTTGTAATCTTATTTAATACATACTAATATATAATATTTTACAGTTTTTAAATTTTGTGTGATCTTCTATTTGTTATTGGAAAAAGAAGGAAAACAAATCCTATTGCTAAGGGTTGAAAATTAATTTCACTACTAAAAATAAACTTTTACAATCGTATATTATTGATCATATAAAATAATTATATTTTTTTATTTTACATGCGTGTTTATTCAACTTTTTAAACAAATCGACACTCTATTACAAGCAAAATTGAACTTAAACAACAAATATTAGGAATCAATTTAATGAGGTCAACTAATAATAGATTGGCTACCAAGCCACTAATGAAGTAAATAAGGCGTCATATTATAATTTTTTATTTTTGGCTAATAATCAAATACATTAGTAATTTGTTTGAGTACTTAAAATTTTAGATTAATTTCTAAGTAAATAAAAAAAAGTAAAAACAAATAAATAAGCTAACTAAAAATTAATTTCAAATTTTTTTATTTAATTAATTTATTATAAAAATATTCAATTTCAATGAAACATATATATAAAATAAAGTATAATTTATATAAATATATAGTATCACGTGCATTAGCAAGTGCATGATAGCTAGCATATACTATATTTTGTGGTCCCTCTACGAGAATTTACCAAAAATAATACTTTTAAAACTTATAATAATAAAACTAGCACCCTAATAATATTAAAAGTTTAACATTAAACGGTTCTAAATTATCATCGTTCAATTTCAATTGAATCAATATTCAAAGAAAAATGATATTATCAATCATTTTTTTAATTGAGAAAATATAAATTTGAACACAAAAAATATTATTTTTATTATTACAAGTTTTAAAAAATGTTATTTTTGTTATCCCTCCCTCGGTGATACAGAAGTAATCAAAAAAGACTAAAAATTGAAGTCATTTATTGATGGTAAATCTTCAACTTCCATAAAAACTCACAAGTTGTTTTACCTTATCATTAACACAAAATATTAACGAAAATTAGATAATTATAAACAAATATAAATATATACTATAAATATATAAAATTAAAAAATAAATGTGTATTAGTAGTATATATGACATTTTGGTTAAATAACAGTTTGCAAATTTTAAAACCTTAACTGACCGACACTAGTCAATTTTTGCATTCTCAAAACCAAAACTAACCTACTTGGACCCAATGGTAGAACTAGAGGAGCAAGGAGGGGCACCGAACCCCCGTAAATTTTTGATAACATGTATTTTAAGTATAATATTTATGAAATTATAAATAAATTATATGCATAAATTGGGATTATTCCCCTCTAAAACTTTATTTTTAAGGTTTTAGTATTTAAAAATATACTAAAAATTCAATAATTTAAACATGTTTATACTCAAATGAGATATATAAAATATTTTTTTTGATAAAAAATAAGTAGTAATTAAAAAAATAAGTAATAATATTTTTAATATTTATATAATGCCTTTCCTGAACTAAATTGTTTTTTTTTTTTTTGTTCAAACGATACGGTACTGATTTATTAGAAAAGCCACTAGGCAGTTTAACAGTACAAAGAGTACAAATATCAAGATTGCTCACAAAGATAATAAGTAAATAAATTTTGTAAATATTACTAGCACACAATAGCCACTAACAAGTTTACGGTCAAGTCGGCCGCCATGTTAGCTAAAAGCTTTGGTAACCAAACGCCAATAGTATTCAACAACTGCAAGAACACCTCCCGGGTCAAAAACCTTATGATTAAAGATTAAATTATTTCGACTTTTCCATATGCTCCATAAACCAAGTACCACCTTAGCCAACAACTCAGCTCCATTAGTACGAAGTCTTGTCCATTTGAATAGATCTCGATAGAACTCTAAGAAAGATCTATGACCATATTGATGAAAAGGAAAAGAAGAGCATATGGTGGAGAGAACTTGTTGCACTCGAGAACACCCTACTAATAAATGGTTAACCGTTTCCTCTGTAAGGGCGCAAAGTGGACAAGAAGAGACCTCAATAGGGCAGTGAAGTTGAAGAAGCGAGTGACGTACAGCCAGTGCCCCATGCAAACATCTCCAAATGAAATGTCGCACCTTAAATGGCACTTTAATTTTCCAAACTGATTTCCATACCAACCGGTCCAATCTATTTATTGTAGAAGCATTAGACAAGGGACGTCCCACGACTTCACATGCAAGTGGGTACCCAGAACTGACTGAGTACCATCCATTAGGTTCAAAATGCCAACATAAACGATCACTCGACCCAAAACCCAAAACAGGTGTTTCTAAAATGCATCTTGCCTCTGTAGGTGAGAATAATTGATTAACTTTATGAACATCCCAACCTCCTGACCCTGGAAGAAGTAAATCATTCACCCAAGTGACACCTGCACTCCTAGGAGATTGAGGGCAAAAGCTAGGAATACCAGGGACCCATGGATCATCCCAGATGCGGATGAGTAGACCAGAATGAACCTCCCACCGAAGACCCGCGTTAAGAACCTTTCGTGCCTGCAGAAGACCTCTCCATGCCCACGAGGGAGATGAACCCAGACCAGCAGTCAAGAAAGATTTATTTGGAAAGTATTTACTCTTCAGAATACGACCCAGTAAAGAATCTGGATGTTGAATGATCCGCCAGCATTGTTTGGCCACCATAGCCAAATTGAAAGCATGCAAGTCTTTAAAACCTAGACCACCAGCCTCACGAATATCGCATAATTTCTTCCAAGCCACCCAATGTATTTTCCTAGAAGGACCTGAGGATCCCCACCAAAATTTTTTCAAGAGGGACTCAATATCACTACATAACCCAATAGGAAGAACAAAGCATTGCATAGCATAGTTAGGCATGGCGCAAGCAACAGATTTCAAGAGAACCTCTTTGCCCGACAAAGAGAGTGATCTACAAGCCCAGTTTTGTAGTTTGTTATGAACCCTGTCTAGGATAAATTGTTGGATCCGTTATTGCTTGGACTGCTTGAACCTGTCAAACATAAAATTTGATTTGGCTCAATTTTGATCGAGTAAGTTGATTTATCTATTATTATATATATCCACTCCTATTCCTTTGTTGTCCTAAACTCAAAAACGCTTGTGTGGACTATGAGTCTTGTCATTAGGGAGGAAATAATTACATGAATTAGACTCCTATCACTGGGTCTCATCATTTTTACTTGGATAACAATACGACTGTGTTTTTGTAGGATGATTTTACATTTTTATCCTTCATTCATTTGAAGTCTCTCACGCACCTCTTTTCGTAACTCTCTTTCATAGGCACAACTCTCTGACACTCAAATCCAACTTCCTCCGCCACACTTAATGCCAACTGACCTTTTCACATGAAGGCCCATATTACATTTGATCTACAGATCAAGAACAACAATGTAAGGACTAGGGACATATTGACATTTTAAGAGATAATAATCCTTTTGACATCTTACTTTCAACAGTTTGTCCCTTACCTCCCTCATTCATGAATTTTTCTATAAGAAGATGTTATTGTATGTAGATAAAATAGATAGGAACGAAATTACTGATATATTGAAATATACTATAATATATTGTTTAGGTGGAATCGCAGACTATTAGGTTGTTTTTTTTAAGACATTTTGTGGCTCTGCTTAAAATATGTAATTAATAGTCAGCTTTGTCATCCCCAAGATAAAACAACGCCCGTAACTCTTTTTTCTGTCTCAAAACTTCACTACACAAATTGAAGTTTGGAATTTTATACCTATAAAATTACGTTGCTCGGAAAAAAATAGGGGATAGAAAGGTTACTATATCGAAACTTTTTTGGATGATTACTGTATCAGAATTTTTAGAAGAACAGAGAAAACTTGAGAAGGAGTTATTGTTAAATGTTTATGAGTTGTGAAATAATGAGAGCTTTGATGCTCCATTTATAACTAAAATTTGCAGCTAACAATTACAAAAAATGGGAGAATGAAAACGTTCAAAGTACATAAAAAAATGGTCACAACATGCAATGTTTGTAAATGAGGACTAACTCAGTTTGAATAAGAACAAAAAAAATTATAACTGAATCTAATTCTATCTGACGTTTGAAAAAATAATTTAATAAATATTTTTTTTTTAAAAATAAAGTATCGCCTCACACATGCACTAGGCTCAGTATTGTCGGTCGACGGAGGTACTCGTGTGGGTAGAACCAAAATTGCCTAGATTCTCTCCCCTTCCACAAAAATGGGTATCCCTTGAGACTCAATCTCAATTGTAAATCTATCTACTTATATGCACCTCTTAAGATATGTAAAAAAGTAACGTGTGGGATAAAATTTTGAGAGAGTAAACTCAAAGCTCTTTTTTCTCATCTTTTATTTATTTATTATTTATTTATATTCACAACTTTTTTTTGCTAAATGGACTGTTGTCCACCAACAAGTGTTGAACTTGTGACCTCCCTTTTATTGGGAGGGATGTTTTGCCATTGGGCTACAAGGCCACCGGCATTTATATTCACAACTTATTTCCAATAGAAGACTATTTTTATATATTTTTTTTGTTTTTTTGTAAAACCTTCCAGCTTTGCCTCTTTGGAGGAGAATCGCCTTAACATTTTGGAGTTGTGACACTTATGGTTATTATGAACTTTAACACGAGTAAGTCCCTCCAACACAAGCTGTTTGTTTAAATGTCTCTAATAAATATTTTATATCTCTAATTGATTCAATCCCTCACATTTCAAGCTAACTGCTCGTGGACGCTTGTTTTATTCTGATTATAATTTATCTGGTACCTGTAGGATTTATCATTGGCAAGCACTTATTAAAGCATAAATGCTTGGTTATAATTATTGGGTTTTATTTTATTTTATTGGTATTATGCGTGAGGCTAATTGGTGAAGAGCTACTCTTTCAGCTAGGAATGCATCTGTAGTGTTAGATGGCCATCGAAGTTTCACTAATGGTACCTTTAATTTATGAATAGAAATAGAATAATAGTTTAGTGTTTTTAATTCTCATTTAACAATATGTCAGGCATTTAACCTCAAAGCACTATGAGATTTGAGGACAAAAGTTTTCCTCTAAATTTGTTTCTGATAGAAACTCCAAGATGTTCTAATCAAGGTGATATATATGTAAACATTTGAGGGGGACTAAAATCTTTTTATTTTTTTTATTTTTATATTCCAAGTAGAAATTTTATTAAAATATTAAAAAATGAAAATATACATCTTAATGTATAATTAGTAAGAGCAACGGTGAACTCTCTTTAACCTAATACTGAATTTTTCATGTCATATTATAATAGAGACATAGAGTTAGTACTAAAAAAATAGAGTTAATACATTATAATTAACCTATAAAAAATTAAATAAAAATATAATAAATTAATAAGTATTAATATCATTCATGTATGAACTAAATTTACCAACTAAAAAATCTAAGTAAATAAAAAGTTAAATAAAAAAATCAAAATTTATAAGGGTTAAAATTAAAACTAAAATAAATATATAAAAATGTAAAAAAATAAAATATAATTTAGAATTTTAAGCTTGAAAATATATTTAAAAATATAGGTTAATAAATAATATAAGACTAACTAATAAAAAAATGAATGAAAAATTAAGGATAAAGAAATATTATAATTTTTATATAAAGAAAATTTCAAATAAATTTAAAATTTATTAAAATAAAATATTAAATAATATAATATTAGATAAAATTAAAATTTAGATTAAAATAAAATATGAAAAATTTTGAAATATGAATTATAAAAACTTAAAAGATTTAGTCTGAAACTTATTATATATTTCTTTTTTAATTTTTAATTTTTTATAATGTTGAATTTAAATTAAATATTTGAACTTTTTTTAGATTATCATATTTAACAAAAAAAATTATATATTATACGACTACAATTTTATTTGTGTCACTAATAGGTACCAAATATATGAAAAAATGTGTATATATTTAACCATTTTACTCACAATTTATGTTATTTTTATCCATATATTTGTTAAATATTGTTAATATATACCAAAATATGTATATAAAAATTACACATAATGTATTATTATAAATAAAATATTTATTTAATATTAAAAATATACATATAATTAATTTTTTATAAAAAAAAAAAATTGATCATTGCTGCAATGTAGTCCTTGAATAGCCCCGCTCCTACATATAAAGCTTATATACTCTATCAAAAATATGCATGTAAGC
This sequence comes from Elaeagnus macrophylla, assembly GCA_029378325.1. Taxonomy (NCBI): domain Eukaryota; kingdom Viridiplantae; phylum Streptophyta; class Magnoliopsida; order Rosales; family Elaeagnaceae; genus Elaeagnus; species Elaeagnus macrophylla. The sequence goes on along the minus strand of CM055640.1, from coordinate 62,631,173 downwards.
ATTCCATTCTCTTTAAAAAAAAAAAAAAAAATGTTGCCTTACATATTCTCCAAAAAAATGTTGCCTTACATATTCTCCGCATAACTAAATGAATGTTTATTCTCGGGAATCTCTTGTGGTCCAGTGGTAAGACTCCCCCTCCCCCCACTAGGAACCCAAGTTCGAATCCCACCACGGGTGTGTGAGTTGTTTTCTCTTTATTAATAAAAAAAAAAGGGCCTTTAGAGCCCTTTTTAAAAAAAAAAAAAAAAATGAATGTTTATCTCACACGTTTTTCTCTCCTTTATACTTCTAATCTATATAGATCACCACTTTAACTAATAACAATCAATAATTTCTCATATCATATGCCAAGTCAAAAATAATTTCTGACAACGTAGGTTAAGTTAAAAGAAATGTTGGTTGACTTAGAAGCACTCTTGCTCTGCTGTTTGGAGGTCCAAAATGAATCTAAGAGTCTGTCCTACTTACTATTGAAGACCATTTTTTTTTTCCATAGAATAGATCAGTAACCCCTCTGTCTTCCAACTTTTGACTTGTATGAATGCATAGGAAATGTCTTGATACAGTATGAACCGACCCATTATAACTTGATGCATAAAAGGTTAAATACACGACAACATAAATCAATTTATTAAATAACATTTTATTATTACTTAATAAAATGGGTAGTCTAGTGGTCGGATTTTTGTAGCTAAGTGTTGGATCTCTGTCCTCACACAGCAAGATGCAAGTTCGAAGCTTGTGGGACGCTCTTGTTTGTCATTCGAGAATGGGCATAGTTTCCCCACTCTTCGAACACATCGCTCGAGTAGTCGAGCACCAGTCCCCCCAGTACCTCTAGCTAGCCTGTGGTTGGTAAAAAATAACAAATTATTAATGATTATGGTGTATGGTAGTGTACGACATTTGTCCTATTCTCCCCACCTAGGTGAGGTTTATTACTATAAAAAAAAAAAAAACCTATTAAACCAACACGATTTGACCTCAATAAATCTTATAAACTTATTTTATTAATGATTTTAGTTATTTACTAGGATTGTTTGTATGAGTTATGAATTATTTGGATTAATTTGTTAAGATCTGATTTTTTTAAATTGGTTAAAAATGTTGATTTTTTTTACGACCCAATCCGAATTGTCTATTTTATGAGTGGGTCGTGTCAAGTTTGTCAATTGTATCAAAAATTGTTAGCTCTATCTGTAATTGTGATCGAACTTCTATAGCAATCTTTACAATTTATTTCTTATATATTTTTAACCTCTTTGTAAGGCGTTTCGGATAGTTTTTAACAGTTATATAGCCTTCCATGCAATTTCTGTAAAGTTATGTAATATATTATAGATGTTGAATAAAGTACCTGCAAAAAGACTTCAACATCAATAGCATCGAATTCACTAACACAAAACCTCACATTCACATTTCTTTGCCTACCAGCTTCATTGTTAAACATATTCAGTAATTGATTTTGTAATATATGATACAACATATTGCAGCTTGAATGTAACTTCATTAATGAATAATTTATAATTCAAAATTGTGCATTTAAAATATTAGGTTATTCTGAAATAGAGAGGATGCATGTGCCAAAACGTGAGATATATCATTTATATTAACCATTTAATATTATTATATTAATTGAACATAACTGTTCAAATTTTTAAAATAATATAACTAAATGATTAAATTATAAAAATGTCCCTAAATTTTTTCACATTTTACACATTGGTCCCTTATGTTTTTTTTTTCTTATAAATTAGTAACTTTTTAATTTTCACACTTTCGTTCCCTTAATTTTTGTTCTTATAATTTAGTCCCTTTATTTTTATTTTACTTTTTAAATTTTGGTTCCCTTATTTTTTTATACGTTTAAAGTTTAATTTTAAATTGTTCTCAAATTTGAAATAAACGTGAGAGAATTTAAAGTAACCAATAATAAGAAAAAAGAGTAATGGGACTAAATTGTAAAAAATTAGAAATAATAATAGACCAAACTATAAGGAAAAAAAATAGGAAAAGTAAGTGTAAAATATGAAAACAAAAATTAGGAACCATTTGTGTACTCTTGAACCTAAATAAATATATACTTATTAAAAAAAGTTACTTATGTTAAGTTTAAATATGTATTTTCCCTATAAAAATAAAAAATAAAAAAGCTTCTAACTGTAAAGTTTTTTTTTTTTTTGAAAAAGAACCCATATGGCCCTTAAATTTATACATCTTAGTATCTAAATTTTTTGTTGATATAATTTAATCTTAAATTTTAATAGTTTAAGATATCATGTACAAAAATAGGTTTCTAAACTATTACTTTCGGACACTTTAATCTCTAATTTTTATTAAGATGAGATACTTTAGTCTCTAAATTTTATTAAAATGAGATACTTTAGTTCCTAAAATTTGAACTAAATTATACTTTTTTTAAAAAAATATGATTTGAGTGAATCAATTGAAAATTTAGTAGCTACAGTATCATAAAAAATAAGTTTAAAGACTTTGGTGTCACCCTATCTAAGTTTTTCCCACCAAACTTTTATTTTAAAATTAAAGAATATAATGAACGATTATCCTAAAGTCAGGTAAAAACTTTTATAATAATGAAGTGTACATTGGTCGTACACATATTACTTAATGTACTAATTGTATAAAAGAAAATGGATGAATTTCACTTCAAGTTAGCATATACATCAATTTGTATTTCAATGTAATTATATAATAAGCCTTGAAAATATGAAGTTGAATTCTGTATAGGATTAACGTGTGAATGTAAAGTTCAGTAGGCGTTTAGACAGTGTGCGAATATTTTGACTATGTTGAGAAATACGAGGCTAATCCTTTACAAATGCTATTTGAAACCGCGTTTTTTTTTAATTTAGTTGAAAATGATTTTAAAAATTTGAGAAATTATCAAAAATAGCACCCCTTAAAAATTATAATAACAAAATTAGCACTCTTGTGTTCAATTAAAATTGAACGTTTAATATTGAACGTTCAATATTCAATTTGAACGTAAAATATTGAACGTTCAATATTAAATAGGTCTAATTGTCGTCATTCAATTCTAATTGAACGGATAATATTGAACGTTCAATATTGAACGAGTCTAAATTATCGTCGTTCAATTTTAATTGAACACAGGGGTGCTAGTTTTGTTATTATAATTTTTAGGGGGTGTTAGTTTTGTTATTTTCCCTAAAAATTTTTAAAATATTATTTATATTTTTAAGATAAGTAAATAATACTTATTTTTAAAATAAATATTTTTAAATACACGTTTTGATTATAAAATAATTATTAAAATCCTACTCGGTGTCTTTTGTAACATTTTTTTTCTCAAACATAGATCTAAATGATTTTCTTAAATTACTTTTATTCAAACTATTTTATTTTAAATCATTTTTTTAAATTACTTTTAAAATTAACACATTTAAATGAGCCTATAATTGGTGCCATTTCTTTTTTCTTTTTCAGCTTGTGTAAGCAGCCATGTTCCAAAGTTTAAACCATTGAAAAAAGAATTTTCATAAGCACGGGTGCCTTTATTTTAGTCCATTATCGCATAATCGGTGGCAGAATCAAAGAAAATAATGTTTTTCTAATGGAAATGATTGCAATAATGTTCCTGATTTAATGGGGTTTTTTTTTTTAAATAAATAAATAATAATAATGTTACACAAAAGTAAACGGTATATATTTTACTCTCTTATTTTCAGCACCAATACGTCATCTTTGTATATATGAGAAAAAAAAAAAAGAGTAATCTCTGTATTTCTTTTCCATGAACAAAGATTTTTATCGAGTGAGAGCAGTAACACTTTTTCCTTTTCGTTTTTTAATAACCACTTTTCACTATTATGCTTCTAATAAAAATAAAAACCTTATTCATTGATTTCAAAAATACTCAATTTAATATAAACAATATATGTTAAAAAAATACATATTTAAAATAATTTAAATTAATATATTATTGTAAAACTAAATAAATAAGAACTAAGAAATAGAAAAAAAGAATAGAAGAATAAATTTAAATTATTGTGTGTTTACAATATACTACTAAGGATCCCATTTATAGAGGGTTGTCAAGGTACAATACGGATTTCGAATACTAGATATAACAGATATTAAATCTCTATTTAAGATATACAAGAGATTAAATCTATATTTCAAACTTTGAATAATAAGAGATAAATCTAACTAGATAATATCATAACTAGATTTGACATCCAAATTATAACACTCCCCCTTGGATGTCAACCACATAAAGAAATATGGCTCATTAAAAACCTTGCTAGAAAAAAAAAAACCCAGTAGGACAAAACCTAGCAAAGAAAAAAAGAGTACATAGTTCTCATGTGCACGCAAGGTCTGCCTCGTTAAAACCTTATCAAGAAAACCCAGTGGGATAAAACCTGAGCGAAGGGAAAAGAGTATAGTACATGTGTGAAGTTACTCACCCTGATGATTATGAAATGTCTTTGAGTCTACGCATTATGATCTTCTGTACTAGCTTCTCAAAAGTTGTTGTTGGAAGGGATTTGGTGAATAAGTCAGCTAAGTTATCGTTTGATTGAATTTGTTGAACATCTATGTCGCCACTCTTCTGAAGCTCATGAGTGTAGAAAAATTTTGGTGAGATGTGTTTGGTCCTATCGCCTTTAATATACCCTCTTTTAACCTGTGCAATACAAGCAGCATTATCTTCATACAATATTGTGGCTTTTCTTTTAATTGAAGGTAATTTACATGTATCTTGAATATGTTGGATCATAGATCTCAACCATATGCATTCACGACTTGCTTCATGTAATGCAAGTACTTCAGAGTGATTTGATGATGTGGCTAACATAGTTTTCTTCGTAGATCGCCATGATATGGCAGATTCTCCACATGTAAAAATATATCTAGTTTGTGATCTTGTATTATGTGAATAAAATAAATAGCCAACATCTGCATATCCAGTCAATTGCATTTTTTATTCCTTTGAGTAAAACAAGCCCATTACAATGCCTTTTTGTTGGTGTTGAACTATATATTGCCAGTAAATTCGCTGAAAATGCATTATCTGGTCGTGTACAATTTGCAAGATACATAAGGGCACCAATAGCACTTAAATATGGTACTTCAGGACCAAGAATTTTCTCATCATCTTCTCGAGGGCAAAATGGGTCCTTTTTTATATCAAATGATCTCACAACCATAGGAGAGCTTAATGGATGTGCTTTGTCCATGTAGAATCGCTTTAAAACTTTTTCAGTGTATGTCAATTGATGAACAAATATCCCTTTTGATAAATGTTCAATTTGTAGTCCCAAGCAAAATTTTGTCTCTCCAACATCTTTCATTTCAAACTCTAATTTTTTAAATAATTGCATGTTTTATTTATCTCCTCAAGGGTTCCAATAATGTTTAAGTCGTCAACATATACGGCGACAATGACAAAACCAATATCTGATACTTTGATGAAAACACAAGGACATATTGCATTATTCACAAACTCTTCCTTTAAAAAGTATTCACTGAGGCAATTGTACCACATGCGACCAGATTGCTTTAACCGATATAATGATCTTTGTAATTTAATAGAATGCATTATGTTGGGTTTTGAAGAGCTTTCATTAGGAAGTTTAAATCCTTCAGGAACTTTCATGTATATGTCACTATCAAGTGATCCATATAGATAATTAGTCACTACGTCCATAAGATACATATCAAGACTGATTAAGAATTGAAATGTGATCATGTCTATTACGGGAGAATATGTTTCTTCATAATCAATTCCTGGTCTCTGAGAGAAAGTTTGTGCAATAAATCTTGGTTTGTATTGCACAATTTCATTTTTCTCATTTCGCTTTCTCACAAAGACCCATTTGTATCCTAGTGGTTTAATTTTTTTCAGGCGTTTGGACTATAGGCCCAAAGACTTTGCGCTTTGTAAGTGATTCTAATTCAGCCTGAATTACTTCTTTCCATCTTGGCCAATCTTTCCTTTGTCAACATTCATAGATGGATTTTGGTTCAGGATCCTCATTTTCTCTTTATACTTCAAGAGCCATATTGAAAGCAAAGGTGTTGTTAACAATAATTTCATTTCTATCATATTTTTCTCCCATATTAACATAATTTATAGAGATCTCAATATTTTTGATATTTTCAAGTACTTGAGACTTTACATGAGTCATTTGTTTTATAATTTGGACTGATCATTATTGTCAATTTCTTCTCTTACATCCTCTTTGATCGCAATTACTTGCATCTTCCTTTTTCAAGGATTTTTGTCTTTTGCACCAAGGAATCGACCACGTTTTAATTGAACTTGAGATTCATTTGAAGCTGAGTTTATAAATTGTCCTATTGGGACATCTATCCTTTCACGGGCATTTACTGTCGATATATGTGATTTTGTTACTCTTTTAGAGTCGATGAAGGTATCAGGCAATTTATTTGTTAAATTTGTAAATGAACAATTTTCTGAACTTCAAGTTCACTTTGGTTTGTTCGCTGGTCAAAATGAGATAATGAAGATACATCCCAACAAATTTGATGACATTCGTTAAGTTTTGATTTCTCTCCCCCTAATGTAGGAAAATTTATTTCATCAAATTGGCAGTCGGCAAAGCATGCCATGAAAATATCACCTGTTAAGGGTTCTAGATGCCTGATAAAAGATGGAGAATCAAAGCCAACATAAATTCCTAACTTTCTTTGAGGGCCCATCTTAGTTCAATGTGGTAGTGCAATTGGAACATATACAGCACAACTAAAAATTCTTAAATGTGAGATGTTTAGTTGGTGACCAAATACTAGTTGCAATGAAAAGTATGTATGATAAGATGTTGGTCTTATACGGACCAAGGCTCCAGCATGTAATACAGCATGTCCCCATGTAGAAACAGAAAGTTTCATTCTAATGATTAATGGTCTAGCAATTAGTTGGAGACGCTTAATAAATGATTCATCTAAACCATTTTGGGTGTGTACATGGGCAACAGGATGCTTAACATCAATATCAATCGACATACAGTAATCATTAAATGCTTGGGATGTGAATTCGCCAGCATTATCTAAACGAACTTTCTTAGTAAGAAAATCTGGGAATTGTGCTCTTAACTTAATGATTTGAGCAAGAAGCTTAGCAAATGCTTGATTACGAGTAGATAAGAGGCAAACATATAACCATCTTGTTGATGCATCTATTAATACCATAAAATATCTAAATGGACCGCTTAGTGGATCAATGGGTCCACAAATATCTTCTTAAATTCTCACTAAAAATGAAGGAGATTCAACATTAACCTTGGCTACTGATAATCTTGTAATCATTTTTCCTTTTGCATATGCAATACAAAGATAATTACTTGACAATTGAATCTTTTGATCTCTCAGTAGATGTCCATTTGAATTTTCTATTATTTTTTCATCATTGTGGAACCTGGATGACCCAATCGATCATGCCACAATGTCAAAATTTTGGACTCTTAGTTGTTTTGATTCATTACTACATATGATTCAATTGTGCTTATGAATGTATAATATAAGCTACAAGAGAATGCATTGAGCTTTTCTAGAATAAGCTTTTGATTAGAGACAATAGATGTAATGCAAAGATATTCTCTATTATTCTCATTGATTGTCTCAATATGATATCTATTATTGCGAATATCTTTAAAACTTAACAAATTTCTTTTAAATTTGGAGGAATATAATGCACAATTTATTTCAATTTAATCCCACCAAAAAGGACAATATTAACTCTTTTGGAGCCTTCTATTAATTTTGTTGTGCCAGAGATTGTGTTCACATTTGCTTTTGTAAATTTCAAAAAAGAAAAATATTTTGCATCTCGTAGAATTATATGCGTTGTTGCACTATCCACCAAGCACATATTATCATTCTCCTCAAAATAAACTGTTTTGCTTTGAAGATCTATTTTCTTTTCACATGCAAAAATAAATAAAGTAAATAAGACATTCTTTCTTATTAAAAAAAATCATTAAATAAACACAATATAAATTTTATTAATATAAAATGCTAACAAGAAAGAAAAGAAAAAAAAATGCTAATAGGGAATTTAGTCATACCAATTATTGAAAAGAAATAGAGACTAACATAAAAATAAATAAATAAATCTTAGACAATATTTTCTAAATCTTCAAGGTAATCTGAGATGTCTAATGGATTAGAGGCACTTGAAGCAGATTTTTTCATAATAGGGGTAGTATTTTGTTGATCATTAAAATCAACAAAATTTGTTTCCATTTGCTTCCCCTTTCCTTTAATTGAAGCTTGGTAGAGATCCACAAGCTGACTGGGGGTACGACAATTTTTAACCCAATATCCTTTTGCACCACAACGGAAACATGGTTGTCCATTACCCTTAGGGGTTTTCTCCTTTTCTAGTTTGCTTTCATGTTTATTCCATTTTCGGTGGTATGTGAAGGAATTCTTAAAATTTGGACGATGTCCACCATACTTATTATTTCTACCAAGGCCACGACCGTGACCACGTCCATTTCTTTGTTCATGATTGTGGCTATTAGATGTAATGGCATTTACCTCGGGTAATGGTACAGAGCCCGTAGGGCGTGCCTGATGATTTTTTATTAATAGCTCGTCATTTTGTTCAGCTACAAGAATGCATGAGATTAGCTCTGAGTATGTTTTAAACCTTTTCTCTTGGTACTGCTGTTGTAGGATCACATTGGAGGCATGAAAAGTGGAGAATATTTTTTCTAACATATCATTTTCAATAATTGTTTCTCCACACAATTGTAATTGAGAGCTAATTTTAAACAGTGTCGAGTTGTACTCACTAACACTTTTAAAATCATGTAAACACAGGTGCATCCATTCATAACAAGCTTTGGGGAGTATGACTGTCTTTTGATGGTCATATCGCTCTTTTACTAACGAATCTTTTACTGTTAAATATTGGACCTTCAATCCTTCATCGAGGTGATGCCTCAAAAAGATTAGTGCTCTTGTACGATTCTATGGAGAGGCTACGTTTCCATCTTTAATTTTTTGGCCCAATTTATTGGCCACGAGGTAGACCTCAGCATCCAGAATCCATGACAAGTAATTCTTTCTAGTAATATCAAGGGCAAGAAATTTCAATTTTATAAGACTCATCATGATAGCTATTAAATAAATAATATAATTAGTTCATATTTAATTCAATTTTTTTAAATGATAATAACAATGATATAGCAACATAATTAGTATTCACCAAGAGTACTCTCATGAAAGAATGGTGGGCGAAGCCTCCTTAAAAACTACCATCCTAGACAGAATAACGTTCCCAAGAAAGATTAGTGACATTTAGGCTTTTAAGAACTAGTCTCCTAAACATAACTCCCTTAGATCTTACTTTTCATGCTACTACACAGTTGATGATATGAAATATATATAATATCAATAATTATTATTAAAAAAATATATAAACATGTATATAAAAATTAACAACTAAGCGACTATTAATAATTTTATAACTACAAATAAATGTAAAATAAATACAATTATATATTCAATATGCAATTAGTTTCCTAATTGATCACAATTTTATATTAGTTACAATTCAGCATAATTAATTGTACAATTTGGCAATCAAAATATAACATTTTTTAAAATTTAAATTTTGTTTAAAAAAAATAATAATATATTAATTATTTATTGAGTCATAATCATAAATAATTTGACATATTCAATTTAAAGATAACATTAAATAAATAACTAAATAAAAATTATTGCTAACAATTTAATGAAGAATTTACTAGGATTTTACATATAATATTATCTTTAAATGAGGTAGAAGCAAGATAATAATCACAATAAAATTCGAAAGAAATAGTTCAGAGAAAAAAAAAAAAGGAATTAGCTAATTATCTTTATTAAGTTGAATACCAATTTATAAGTATTTTTATATAAATATGCCAATATAAAAGTAAATCACAAAATTATCTAAATAGCAATTAGATTATATATTCTGAATCTACAAAAATCAAAGCAAATTCAAGTAATATATATTATATTTTATCACATTCTAAAAAAAAATTGATTCAAAATTAAGAAGCAGTTTAATGGAATCTAAAAAAAATATTACTAAATCTATTATTAAACTGATAAAAAAAATTTACTGGTGAAAAAGGCAACAATAATAACATAAGTCAAGAATATGGATTATCATTAAATAATAGATAAGCTATATAATATTTAATAATTGCATAGAAAAATAATTCCATAAAAGCAACATCACATCTATGACTTATCCATTATAATTAGTAACATATCGGAGACTTAAAATAGTTAAAATCTATCCTTATCTTCCAAGGAGAATAGAATCTTAAATGGCGATTAATATATTCAAAATTTGAACTTACTTATCAGTTAAAAAAAAATCACAAAACTAAAATATGAGTTATAACATCGCAACAATTATCGCAGTTCTAAGAAAATTGCAGTAAAATATAACATCTACATATGAAACAAAAAATATGAGATGCATTTTTTTTTCCTTTTTAAATAATTGAAAATAGGTAAGAGCCATTGCAAATGTCATAGATATAAAACATTGGAGAATGCAAACTGATTATAATGGAAAATATAAATCATTTTATTCAAGTAATTATAGCATACACAACAAAGAATCAAACTGAAGTATATGAATATTCATTGGAACAAGTAGCCATTATTTTAAGAATACAACATGTGAAAACAACAATATACATATGCACAAAGAAACAAACCGAAAAAAATGAGTTTTTGATAAATTAGAAGAGAGAGAGAGGAGATGAAAGATAATTTAGCCAAAAAAATATTTATCAAGAGTTCAGAAGTTTAAAAGCTTTCGTGATGAAAACGTGTTATGAAACTAAATAAATAAGAACTAAGAAATAGAGAAAGAGAATAGAAGAATAAATTCAGATTGTTGTGTGTTTACAATACACTACTAATGATTCTATTTATAGGGTTGTCAAAATACAATATTTGGAAAAAAAATATTTTTTTTTGTGTGAAATATAATAAAAATAAGTATATAAAAACAAGAAAAGTAAAAAAGGAACCTTGTAGCAAAAAAAAAAAATATTGTAGCAAAAAAAAAAAAAAAAGTAAAAAAGGAACCAAATTGGACAAAATGGAGTTGAAAAGGGGGATGGAGAGGGTCCAAAATTGAAACTAAAGTGGGATATGCTTAAGGGTTAGTTGATGTTTAATAATTGTCAGTTAACAATCAATCAACGTCAATCAAAGATTTGATGACATCAATGGACTACTCAATCTAAAATGTTAACTCAAAAAATAAGGTTCATAATACATATAAATATCTTATTCTTGCATAATATTGGACACTAATATTTTTACCTATAACATCCCCTTAAAGTAGGGGCATTAAACGAGTCGGTCCAACACAACACGACCCGTAAAACACTACACCCTTCTACCCACAAGGTTGGTACAACATGGTCTATTAAATATTTGGCACGACTTGTGGCCCGCAATCGATAATGGATTGATTTGTGCTTTGCTACCTAACACGAAGCCTATTTCTTTTAAAGTTGATTAAAAAAATAAATGATATTTTTTTAAATATAAACAAAGCAAGACATGATCCCATGGTTTAATTTCTAATTATGTATCAAACGAAAGCTGAATGTGTGTTTTCAAAAGAAGTTATTTAAGAAAGAGTTACGTCTTTTGAAAATTAAAAGACATATATATGAAAAGATGTTATATATGTCGCTTAAAAATAGTTGTAACTTAAAAATGAAAATGTACTTTTTTTGAAAGGACATGATCCTTTGCTTATATGTATTTGAAGATAAACAATTTTTTGAAAAGATATAACATAAATGAAATAATCATTCATGTCTCTTGAAATTGAAAAGACATATACCTTGAGTTAAGACATGATTTTTTGAAAATAAGTGACTTAATTGAAGAAGCATAATTGACACATTTTAAAACTCTATAAATAAAGTTCAATCTATGGCCAAAAACAAATATTTTTAAAACATTCCAATTTCTAAGAGGATTATTTTCTTAAGTCCTCCTCTAACATACTTGTTCATATTTTTATTGTAAAGTTCGGACATTCTGTAATACGTGCAAATATTACAGATTGTAACAAAAATTCTGGATTCATTATATTTTGGGGACATATTGCCTATAACCTTATTTTCATACTCAATTATTATTAAAAGGGTGACAAATTTGTCTTAAAGATATCGCATTTCAATCGAGTATTGTATTCAGAATTTTCATCTTTTATTTTCTCCATTATTATTTAAGAAAATAATTTTTCTACATATTTTTTTATATTCCTTCCTACATATATATATACTAGTAAAATGCATATGCTTAATATGTATTATATTTTACTTTTATGTTTTATATTTTTTGTTATATATTTGTGTGATATTAAAATATATATTCATTAATTTTTCAATAAATAAAGTATTAAAATTTAATAACTATTTAGTTATGAAAAAAGCTTCATTGTGAGACGTAACAACATCAAAACTCATTTTAAGACGCTCAAATTAAAAAAAAAATTATAAAAAGAATTAATCATCACAAAATAAAAATTATATAAAGCATGAAAAAATTGGCATTACAAGCCTAAAAATATAAGTTTCAATTATAAAATAATTGATATTCATGTAATAGAAAAAAAAAAAAAAAACTCTTATAATAAGAAAAAGAAATAAAATTATAACATAACGTAATTATTATAATTAAAAAGAAAATTAATAATACTTTCGGTTATTAAACTTGAATGATTATATCCAAAAAAAAATTAATTATAATAATATTTATCTCTTATCTTTTAAATCTTTTACATTCTTTAATTATTTGCAATATTGTTTTTCATTATCATTAAATATATAAAATAAATAAATAAATAATAATAATAATAATAATAATTTTATAATTAAAGTGAAAATTTAAGAACAAAATCATTCGAAATGAATTTTTCGAACCCACTATTTGAAAAAGATAAAATAAAAAAAATTAAGTTAAATATATAATTATGTGTTTTAAGTTACGTGGGACTTTTTGTAAAAAAGTAAATTATAAATGAGACATTTACTATCTTATCTTTATATTAAGATAATGTAATCATTATTAATAATTATTAAATAAATAAAATAAATAATAATGATAATTTTGTATTTAAAGTAAAAATTTGATGATAAAGTCACCCAAAATGACAAATGATGTATAGACAAATATATCTACTAATAAGATCTATAGAATTGGCCTAATATATTTATAGTTATATATAAAAGTCTGAATCATACTTAATATTTTTTAAATAAAATTATATTTTTATTTTAAATTATTGAAATTAGTTTACCTTTTAAGATCAATTGTCACATTAAATAAAATTTTAAACATAATAATAGAATAAGTATTGTATCTAATAAGTACTTTAATAATATAAGGATTATCATATTCAATGAGAATTTTAAATATTATTTTACTTTCACAATTAATTTTAAAGCATAAAAAAATTAATTTTATATTTATTTTAAATATATTGTAAAAATTAACCAAAAAATAAAACAAATAATATAATTCAAGTAAAAGGCACGTATTTTTAATCAATATAATAAAAACATAACAAATGGACCGGCCCATCAAGTATGGCCCAATGGGTCCGAAATAATATATTAATACCCACTAGCTAAGAATTGAGACACAACATGGCTCAATAATTGGCACGACCCTCCCCATTTGACACCCCTATTTTAAAGTGTGTCTTTTATCTCAACACTTCGAATTTCACTTGTTTTTTCTTTTGCAAAGTTCACATATTTTTTGTGAGATATGCCTATAAAAAAATTTGGCCTATTAATCAATTCTCATTATAAATTTTATATTTTATAAATTTCATATGAATCATGGCAGGCTAATCCTAAAATATTTTTCTCAAATGAAGGTAAGACTCATGATGCATGTAAACACCACATTATTATGATTTTAAGCAATGTGAGACAAATTAATTTGTATCTCTAACATTAGTCATAATCACTTAATATTAGAATAATTGTTCTATATTGAAAAAAGACAATATTATGAAAAAGTTTATAAAAAAATTAGTAGCTGTACTTATTGGGATAACCTTTTTAGATTGGAAGATTCATGTGTCTTATAGACTTTTATATAGTATCAAAGCTTTAATCAATAAATGGGCCAAAAATCTTGAGTTGCATCTTGCACGCAAAAAAAAAAAAAGAATGAGCCTTGAGAAAAAAAAAAAACAAGTGATCCAAATAGAATAAAATATAATAAATAGCTTAAAAATACAAAATGATGGATTTTGCAAAGGACAAAGACCCACACTTTAAGTGAAAATTTTATAGAAATTGTCACATATTGACCAAAGATAATATTATAAAAGAGTTTATAAGAAATATGAATAGCTCTACTTATTGATTAACCTTTTAAAATTATAATAATTCATAATTTTTATAATCGTTCACACCTAATATGTTAAGTTTTAAAGAGGAACAAATGAAATTCGTCTACCATTTTTAGTATTTTTGAAAACTTTTAATTACTAAAATATAATATTTAAAAAAAAAAAAAGGCTAAACATTTACCCAAATTTCAGTTTCATATTATAAAAAAGTATTCAAATATTTTCTACAAAAAGTACCTATATTTTATTTTCGTTTACATATAAATACTTTTTTAATATTAATGTATGTTATGTAAGTAAATTTCACTGATGACCCTATGTGAGTTATAATTTCTTATGGTTAATGATATTAATTAATGCATGAGTTAAAAAGAAACCGCAATTTATGTAAAATTATTAGTATTAATTTATTTATTAAGTATGTATTAATCTTGAAAAGTCTCCATGTGTAAGCAAAAATAAAATATTAATATGTTTTTATAGATAAAAAACATTCGAATATCTTTTGTGTAAAATGAAATTAATTTTAGCTAGGTACTTGAAATGTTGTTTAAGCCTCGAAGAAAAATAAAATTTCAACCATTTTCATATTATTGATATATTATTTCAAATCGCATTTACCAAAACTCGAAACATTATAATATTTTTTTATGCCCATCTGCATCTAACGTAAAATACATTTTAATATAAAAAATATTTCAGCATGACATCAATAGGTGCAGTCCGTCAGGTTTTTTAGGCTATATGTGCATATTAGTCGCTAAAAAAAGTATTTTTTTTAATTCATTTAACTTATAAAATAATAATAATAACCAACACAACACAATTTGCATAGTTATAAAAAATAACATATTATTTTATATATGATTGAATTATTTTAAAAATCACATGTTAGTTGACAATATATACTTAATTTATCAAATATATTTTATAAATTATGTATAATATATACACATGTTATATATGCATCTTATGTATAATTAACATATTATTTTAAGATTAATTTAATTATATACATACTATACGTATTATTTAGTTCCCATGCTACAATAATCCCTTGTTTTCATCGGAGGTATATTTTTAAATTAGTTTTCTAAATTTTAAAATGTTTTTTTTATTTAAAAAATTGAGTTACATCAAAATGTCACAAGATATATATGTCCTTACATTTTTTTTATTAAGGGTAAAAATGTGATTCACTATGCAGATTTTTTTTTGTTATTAATTATAAATAAAAAGAAATTAAAATGAGAATGGGATGCTAACAAAAATTAAAAGTTTTCTCCAGCAGCTGTAGCTCAATGGACTATGACATCAAAGTTTTGTGTGAGGCATATAAATATAAAATTAGTATTTGAACTTTAGAATATGTAAATTGTGTAATATTGTTTTAAAAAGAAGTTAAAAGTTCATTAAATTATATGAAAAGTATTAAACTTTTGATAACTAAATAACTTATTTAAAATTTTAGAAAGTATGTGTAAAGCTAGTGAAAGTTTGAAGACATAAATAGCTTAAAAAACATTTAAAAAGTAAAAAGAAAAAAACATATATTATCAAATTTATAAAGGTTCACCAAATTGTATAAATAAAAAGTTAGAGATGACTTTGGTATAAATTAAGAAACAATTAATAAATAAGCCAAATAACAAAAAGAAACCTGCATGCCATGTAACTAGCTGGATCCATTTAGTTGCATTCTAAGCATAATTGTTTCTCAAATATAGTTTTTTCTTTCCAAAAACGCTCTCTCTCTCTCTCTTTTCACTTCAAGAAATGCCTAATCTACTTAAAACTATGCCCATTTAGGGAGAAAAAAAGCATACTTAAACACTTCTATTAGAGGATTTTTATATTTATTTAAGAAAAGCTTAATTGATGTATTAAATTTACAAAAAATAAATTAATGCCCAAAAAAACATACAAATTCTCTAGTACAATCACATATGTTCTGATTTGATCATGATTTGATCCGTTGTTCAAAAGATTCAGTTTGATTTGCTTTGCTTTGATTTGCTTTGATTTGTGGATTAAATTAGTTATGGATCTATGGATCAAATAAATATTCACAATCTGATCCAAACTATTTTCATTTTTTTCTAATACATTATTTAATATGGTGAATTATATATTTTAAATTGATAAATAAAAATAAGAAAATGTTATAGATTTATATGAATTTTTTTATTAGTTATTTATAATGAATATATTTCAACTTTTATTCAACTTTTTCATTAATATTATAATCTATAAATTAAAAAAAAATACTTTTATAACAAAAAATTTAACATTATTAATTTTATCTTATCTAAAATTATAAAATAATAATATTATAAATTTTTCTAAATAATAGTTAAAATTTGGGAAGTACTTTTATAATGCTTGACTTTTTAAATTCTAAAATTATAATTTTTAAAATATTTAGTTTTGAATCGATCCATGAATCGATTTGCCCCAATTCGATCTAATATATTAATCTTGTATGCTTATCATGATCCAATCTGAAAAAAAATTATTTTGATTTGACCCTGAGCGGATCCTGTGGAGTAGATATCCATGAAACTCTGATCCAATAAATCCTTGCCATCCTTAGTGAGTACTAAGATGACTTGGATTTGAATCTCATGTAATATTAAATAAGTGTGAGAGTGTATAATATATTATTTAAAAACACATACAACTTAGTTCATTATCTTGAAAGGACTCAACAACACAAAACTCAAGCATATTCAATCAATTGAGAGGCACTAGTTTATTATTTTTTTTATAGGGTTCGGTACTTTAATAGTCCACATATTTAATGAAAGGTACACATGTGAATCAATATTATCAAACTAGTATACTAATAGTCTCTTATTTAACAATGTTACAATAATTGTCCAATTTAAAAAAAAAAAAAAAAACCATATTTGTAGAAGAATAATTTTATTTTTATGAAAATATTTATTATTTTATGCATTTTCTTATTTATTTTTGTTCATTTTGATACGAAAATATCTCATATCATTCTAGTAATTACCGTTAATCTTCATAATTCTTTTCGTCCTGCCCTTGATATCGCTTTATTTCTCTGTTGACTAACCAACTTTCACTATTTGTTACAAAATAATCCAAAATTATATTTTTTTATTTATTTATAAATTTGTAGTTAAAAATACCACCAGTTCATTTTCTCTAATCTCACTGTTCGCTTTATTCTTTTTGACTACCTTATATTTTATTAAACTTAAGGTAAAATTGGCTTTGATCGAACACAAGGTGGTCGAAAAATGATAAGGGGTAAAAAAATCAGAATGAGTGAATTGATGATATTTATGATCATTGGCAGAGATTATTTTTCAAATGAGTTAGTGGTTACCTAACTTTAGTTTCGATAAAAATTATATTTTTAATTATTCTACAGTAAACAGTGAAGGGTGGTTAGAAGGCGGAAGAATATGGTAGTGTCAAGGATAGGACAAAGAGAATTGTGAGGTAGACATGATTGCTAGAGTGGATAAGATTGTTTTCTTAATAAAATGGACCAAAAAAAATATATAAAAAAAGACATAAAATAATAAATATTTTAATGAATACTACTAAAGTATCAAACCCTTTTTCATATACCAATTCCACTGCTAGAGATGATAGATTTTATTTTCTCGATAGCTTCATCTTCAATATCATGTATGAGGTCCATTTCAGCATTTGATCCTTGAAATCATTACATTACTTCAACTTCAATCATACTTCACTTTCTATATTTTGTTGTTCAAATTACCCATTAAATAAAAATAAAAATAAAAACTATATTTTCAAATGAATGTGGGATCAGATGAAGGAACAAATGAAAACTCAAATCTGGGGTTTTAAAATGTGTGAGATCAAATATGCTAGAATTTTGTGTTAAAAAAAGATCAAATTACATTTTTGTCATTTTACCAACACTTTGGAATTCCATTCATCATTGAAAACTTGGACTTTACTGATATCATTTTTTAAAATAGAACTTTTTTTTTTATTTTGACAAACTTAAAGAATGTAATTGATATTTAACTTAAGAAAAATAAAGTACTAGAAGTTCATTAACTATAATTAAAAGGTATAAAAATTTACTAATTTTTGGGTGTGATACTAAAAATCTAATAAATATTAAAAATACTACTAATAGTTCAAAAATTTTAAAATTATCATAAATTTGTTCACGTAATGTGTAATGAGTGACGTTTATTGGATAAAATTATGACAATTTTAAAAATTTTAAATTTTTAATGTATTTTTAATAGTTATTAAATTTCTGAACCTACACTCAAAAATTGGTAAAATTTTTATACTTTTTAATTATAATTATAGTTTGTAAAATTTTAGTATCTTTCACCCTGCACCCAAATAACTAACAACAATGACTAAGAATGCACGTGACCTATTTAATTTTTTTTTACTTAACTAGGAAAGTATATAATGCCTACCATTAGCAAATTTATTATGTACGGATTAAGAATCTAGCAGGCTAGCACCAACTCCTACCTAACCCGACAACCGACCCATTTTTCAGGGTCTATAACGAACGAGCAAAATGCTTTTTATTATAGTTTAATGCATTTATTTACATTTTTGGTAATTAATTGTCATAGAATTGTTTTAATATTTTATATTTATAATTTAACATTTAATTTAATACTAACAAATAAATTAATGCATAAGATAATGTTATATATAATCTTCCAACCAACAATCTAGACTCATAAATTAACATTACTATCCTGAGAATTTCGAGAGAGAAAAAAAACAACAATATCGTAAGATGGAAGAAAAAGTAACAATTATGTTCCTTTTACATTTAGTGAAGTCCATCTATCAAATTTCTATCGTTATCAAATGCTTGTCATTCAATAAAAAAAATTTGTTGTCGTAAGCAGCCATATTTATATCAAAAATATATTTTATTCGATACACTTTACATAATTTAATTAATATTTTATTAATAAAAATTTCATAATTATTTTTATCCTATATTTTAAATTTAATATTAAATTAATAATTAATACATAAATTAATATATAATATAATTTAACGTATACAAAATATTTATCTCTTCTCCCAACCCAAAAATCCATATATTAAAAAAAAAAAAAACTGAAGATATTTGTCTTCTTAAGCTAATTAAAACCAAGTACTTTTTCATGTTGTCAGATATGTTTTTTTCATCCTATGTAAAATTTCAATTTGTATGATGATATATTCTTTATCAAATCAATCGCAACAAATATAATGACAAATAAATTTATATTTATATTAATTGTAATATAATACACAATAAAATTATTTAAAAAATTTAATTATTTTTTAATTTTTTAAAACAATTTTATCATATATTAGTATATAATTAATGTGAATACAAAAATGAATACAAATATATGTATTTTTAGCATTTTTCAATCAATCATTTATTATTGTTCTTTTATCTCCATCATTTTTTATATTTAAATTCGATAATATAATTGACTGCTGTTGGATTGATAGAAGCGAAAGTGTAAGTTAAAGAATTGTTTTAAGTGTGATCTAAGATTAATCTCTTCACGCAGGTACTAGATGATAGTGTTCTTATCATGCATCCTTGTATAATTATAGAGAAAAAGCCTTAATAATATCGATAATACAATGAAAAATTTATATTGTTCCAAAAACAAAAGGTTAGATAAATTTTATATGCATTAAAGTTTTTGTATGCAGATATAAAATATATGTATTAGATTAAATATTAAATTAAGAGAGTAAAATATTAAATTAATTATAAGATTATTTAGTAACAAATAATTAATTATATTGAAATATGTTAAATAATGTATATATTAAATTGTAATAAAAACATTTTCATTTAAAGTAGATGTATAATTTTAGAATGGTTTAACTGATTGATATAAAACTATGAATCAGCTGATGGAATTTTTGGACATTCCATATAGCACTATAGTATTTTGACATTTTATATTGTGATACAAAAGTCAACTCAATAAATAATGCATAAAATATGAGTTTACACTACAACAATATATACATTTAGGGACGGTTATTTTTTAAAAAAATTCGGTGAACCGTCCCTAAAAGTGGGATTTTGGGACGGTTGGGCGTAATTTTTCGTAAAAGACATTAACCGTCCCCAAAAGTTTTACCTTTCGGGACGGTTAATAACCGTCCCTAAATGTCCTTTATAAACATTCCCGCACCAGCTATCGCGATATTATTCTGAAAACCCTAAGGAAAGCAGCCCCCCCAGCGCTTGTGTAAAATGGAAAATTCAGTCCGTTCGTCGTCGAAAGACGCTAAGTTGCAGAAAATAACTGGGTTTGCTTTTATCAATGACGACTTGCTTCAAAACATTCTGTCCAGGTTACCTGCTGTTTCCTTCGCTTCTGCTTCTTGCGTTAGCAAGCCATGGAAGCGTGTCTGCAATCGGGTTCTTTCACGCCCCAAACTAGTCTCTGCACTTTCTCTCAATCCTTCTCCTCGGGTATTTACTGACTTTTTTGTTACGTTTGTTCTTTTTCGTGTTTGTTTTCTGAGAAAGTTGGCAACTTTTTGGAACTGAGCATTATTGTTTATGTGGGAACTGAAAATATTGGTTATTATGTGTTAGATGGCTGTGAGGGAAGTTCTGGATAAGGTTCTAGCTGAACCCATTAAACCCCATTTTGCTATTGCAAATGTGGGAAAGGAATTTCGCTTGTCTGAGGTCTCCAAGCTTGTATGTGTTATTCTCTATTTTTCCCTCAAAATTTTCCCTTTAATCAGAGATATAAAATAACAAGAAATGACTTTGAATTGTTGGTTTGTTAACAGATTTCAAAGAGGTTGGGATCGAAAACCCCAACGATTGTGTCAATTGTAAGTGGAATAATTGGAAGAGATGCACAAACTGATGAATTCAAAGAGGTCCAATACTGAATTCAACTATTTATTGCTCAATTTGTGAAGCAGATTAAACTAACTATTTTACTTTGTTTTTTTGTTGCTTGGGAAAATGGAATAGGTCCAATGGATAGATACTTGTGGTGAGCTAAGCGATGGAGATGGGAATATAAGTGCTGACGATGTTGACTATGGTGTAGTTCTGACCGTTGGTTATTTGCCTGGAATCAAAGTTGAAGTTATACCAATGTTAGGATCTTCAGAGGTGAAACATTAACCAAAGGAGACATTTTTGTTTTGATAAATGCATAGAAACTTGTAAATCCTTATAATCTGAACTATAAAAGTCTTCAAATGTGACTAAATTTTTATTGATGTCAGGAGCCTCAAGATGCAAGTATGGAGAAGTTTGTCAAGGATATAAGGGAGTTTACTGTCTCTGCTTCAGGGTCTGCTACCCCTCTTGGAATTATACTGTTTGGAGTAAGTTGATGTATTTTTCTTTCTTTGCTCAGCTTTTACCATCTTTGTCGTTCATTTATGATGGATGTGTTGCTTGGTTATGACATGGTACAGGAAGCTCGTCTTGACATGAAACCAATTGTTAGCATGTTGGGTGAGTTTGGTCTAGGATTCATTGTTTCTTTTGGTTGCCGAGAAACAATACTTTATGAGAAATATGTTAACATGATGAAACTCTAGTGGTGCTGAATTTCTGTTCATCCTATCTCAACTATTGCAGAAATATATTAAAAAAAAAAAAAATGGTTGGCGCATTCAGCTTTTATAGCTTTTGATAACTCATAAGAGTCCCTTCCTTTGAAAGTCACTTCTTTCTTTCTTAGTAATTTGAAATTCACTTCTTGACAAGCACTTATTAATTTTTCAATAATAAAGTACACGACTGTTCGGCTTTACCAATGTCCGCGAATGCACAAAGATGGTAATTTCAACGTTACTATACCTTGCAGTGAAATTGTTTCAATTTAAGTCAATGTTTATGCTGAGGAGGAAAAGTTAGAATTTCACCAATTTGAAGAGGTACTTGAATTTGAACTGAAATTATCAAGCAATATTCAACTGAAATTTTCTTGCCAGCTCGCCATCTGTTTGCAATTTTACCACCGTTACTAAAGCTTAATCATTTTGAAATTGAATAATCGGTGAGATTTAAAAACTGAACATAACAAGGTATGACTCAAATATTTCTAAAAAAATACATTGTGCTTTAACTGTAATGTTTATTGCTTGGAAACCTAGACGCTAAAAATCCCGTAATTATTTAATTTAGATAGTTTAGTCTCTTAATTTACATTGAGTACTAAAGCTTCATATTTTTTTTTTGAAAATGTAGCAGTAGTTTTAATACTATGTATGAATAAGCATTTTAGTTCTATAATTTTTGAGTTTGGCATTTATAATTGCGTTATTTATAAAAATTAGACATTATAAATTTTCAATTTTAATACTTTTGTTGTATTAATAGTGTTTATTTTAAAACTTGCAAGAGTTTGCATCCCTTAGGCCGCTTCTGTTAGAGAGAAATGCTCCGGTCGTCCTACATGGCTTACGGCTAGAATAGAAGGACAACAAATTGGCTCTCTATGTCCTGTGATTGTTTATTTAGAAAAAAACTCTTGTCTAATTGGCTCTATTTTCTTGTTTGAGTACGTTAACATTTCCTTCATTTTCCAAGGTACTGGATAATATTAATCAAATGTGTTTTCAACTTTTTGGTTGCTTATGTGTTTGCAGTAAAGATGATGAGATTTCCTAAACGATTATCTTGGCAAATTTCTTATATCTGCTGTAATTCTGTTTTAATATAAATCATTATTGAATTGCACAGGTGGTAACAAGTATTTAAGAGAGGCCAACTTTTGAGCATTTTAGAAAATTTGTTTCTGATTTTTGCATGCTCCATTATGAATGATTGTTGCAATGGACTTAAATGCTTCGCCAGTTCCCGAAGAAGATGAGGAGACTTTTGAAAGGCATATCGACCATTGTCATGCACCAGAAGAGCGTATAGAGACAGCAGTTGATATAGCTCGCCGGGTATATCTTGTTTCTGATTCACCTTTGTTCATATTTTTCTTTGTATTTATGTCTTTTATATTTTTTCTTATTCCATTGCATAAAGGGCTGCTTAATCATTGGCAGAAATTCACCTTTAATCCTAGGTATGGACCTCTCAATTTTTCTCCTGCAGTTCTGCTATTTTATTTTAAAGTGGCTCAAAATTTACATTTTGATTTATCATGGTCGTGCATTTGAGCTTTTCTGTGGGAATACCAGCAAAAGATTATAACTGATAGTTTGGAAGTGGGCTTTCTGCAGTTATTTGTTTTGAGCATTTGTTTGTGGGTTTATGTAGTATTTAATTCATTAGACTCCACTCTAATATTATCCTGTATGGTTGTATTGCTGCTGTTGAGTACTGCGTTTTTTCCTACATCTTTGTGCATAGCAGTGACTAGTAATTTAAAATCACTCTCATTGTTCTGTACTGTTGATTTGTTTATTATTGTCTATCTTGAAGTGGAGGATTGCGGCTCAAGCGAGATATTACCGAGTATGGAGAATTTGTACGCAGCTTCAATGCTCCTTCAGTGGATGAAAATTTTGAATTACTGGCCATGTAAGTAGTCAAATTTCTTTTCCAGATTATGGCTGTTGGCTGATGAGCTTTCGTTATTTTGTCATACATGGACTGATGAGTTCCTCTTGTCTCCAGCTTGGCCAATGCCTTCATTGTTGCTCCTGAAAGTCTCTCAACTCTATTTGAGGGTAGTCTCTCAAAATAATACTAGTAGGTGCCCAACGATATGAACTAGTTGTACAAATTTATGTATAATTTATATGGGATATTTAGTTGATAATTAGACCAAATTTTGTAATTAATTACTACTTGTTACTAATTAACTAACTAGGTCTGTTATATGTTTAGTTTAATGTATATATTGGAGAATTTTTAACTCCAATTATTTTGTGACTAATCACTAATTATATTGTAATTATTAATTAATTAGTAATGATATGTAAACAGTAATATTGTCGTTCTTATGATTTTGAATATATATATTTTTTCAGCGTTTTACAGGTAAATTATTTGTATAGAACAGCATAATATAAAAATTTTAAAAAAAAAAAAAAAAACTTTTAGGGACGGTTATTAACCGTCCCCAAAAACCTCAAACAAAACTTTTAGGGACGGTTATTAACCGTCCCTAAAAACCTCAAACAAAACTTTTAGGGACGGTTACTGGAAAACTTTTAGGGACGGTTAATAACCGTCCCTAAAAGTTTCCCAGTAACCGTCCCTAAAAACTTTCAGGGACGGTTGTTACACTTTTAGGGACAGTTACATTTTACTTTTAGGGACGGTTAATAACCGTCCCTAAAAGTGTCACTTTTTGGGACGCCCGCATACGGGACGGTTACGACCCGAAACGTAACCGTCCCTAAATGTCTTTAGGGACGGTTAATAACCGTCCCTAAAGGTCTTTTTTGTAGTAGTGTTACTTAATACTTGGTTAAATTTAAATTTTCGAGTGTGAAATTTAACTCGGAAATTCAAATAGTATAATACAATTGGCTACTCCATATAGTCATATAGAAATGTTGGTATACTAAAATGAATTACCAGTAAAATGATCATATATATGCATAACCTATATGGTAAAATTTAATATATGAAAAGATCACGTAATTAATATACTTATCTTATATGATATATACATGTAAACATATAAGTATTTAAAATTGAACTTTATTTTATTAATTATTTTGTAGTGTAATAATATATTTTAAATAAATATTTAAATATAAAGTATGTAATTGTATGTATGTGTGTGTGAAAATTGTTAAGGAAGATCGCACAAAATAAGAAGTAAATATTGTGAATTGATAATTAGTTATTTACTTACCTATTTTGTATTTGATAAGTCATAATTATAAGCAATAGAATACTTGCCTATTTTGCATTTGATAAGTCATAATTATAGACAATAGAATACTTGCTTATTTTGTATTTGGTAAGTCATAATTATAAGCAATAGAATAGGATCGTGATTTACATTTTTTAGTATAAAATTGTAACTCTTATTTTGTGAATATGAATGAATTAATTCTTCTACATTTGATTTCTCTTCATAAATGTTTATATATAAGGTATAATTTTGTAACTTCATGAAATTCAAATCTCTGGCCTTGAAGAATTATGAAATAATATATTTTAAAAAATAGAAGTTGACTTTAATACATTGCCTATAAAAAGAAATGGTAAAATTGAATATACAATAATGGTGAGCGGTTAAGCGAAACACGTCTCGGAAGGTATATTAATATACAAGTGTAAAGAATTGAGAAATTATTCATTTAGTAAATAATATGGTATTATTTATTAGTTTTATTGGTGATTATTATAATAAATAGTGGGCAGCTCTGTATTTAAATAAAAGTTATTGTATTTACCTTATGGGTTGAAGCATACATAAGCAATAGTTTAAAAGTAATGAATAATTTTATAAAAAATAAGTAATTATGATGTACGTGTTAATTAATATTATATTTGATGTTAATAAGTAATTTCAACATTATATCTTCCTAATATAACATTAATTTAATATAAATATAGTATTTAATATATGCAATAATTTTATATGTCTGTGATATATCTATAGTTGCATGCATGATTTATTCATCAAGTGTCAAATGAGTCAATTTTTAAATTATGTAGGAATTATGTGTTTTTAGTTTAGTATGAGAAAAAAAAATTGAATATATACAATAATGATAAGTAGTTAATTAAGCGAAATACTTTTCCAATTGAGAATAACTTTTTATAATAAAAAAAATAGGAAAATAATAAAATTAACACCCATGTAATAACAAAACTAGTATCTTGTGTTTAAACTTATATTTTTATAATTAAAAAAAAATAATTAATATGTCATTTTTCTTTGAACACTCATTCAATTAAAATTGAACGATGATAATTTAGACCTATTCAATATTAAACATTCAATATTTTATGTTTAAATTGAACGTTCAATATTATTGAGAGTGCTAGGTATTATTTTTGATAAATTTAAAAAAAAAAATTAGAATTTTTGAGAGATTTTTGTAATAAGCAATTAAGTGAGAGTTGACCTTGGGAAGTACGGGATATTATAATACATATATTTACAAGTAGAAACAAAAGAAACCTGACTTATGAGTTGGCTATAAAACCAAAGCAGCTGGGTGTTAGTTTGAAAAAGATCATACACAAAGCAGGAACAAAAACTTGTTTATAATTTGAGCCAAAAGAGAAAAACTTGTAGTTATAAACTAGCAAAAACATAAATATGTCTGCAGAGAAAGAGAGAGAAGATTTAGGAACAGAGACAACTCATGAATTTGATCAAACCAAGCAGCTCAAAGATCGAAAGGTATCATGGGCAAAGCTCACCCGTGTAGACTCCCTCAGTATGGAAGCGGGAAGAGTTTCCTCCTTCAAAACTCATTACAATTCCAAGGTCAGTAGTGTATAATTGTATATGTACATGGAATGGTATCTAATTTTTTTCACGTTTTACATTTTAATTTCTTTATTTTTTTCCCTTGTATTTTGTACATTTATTTTTTAATTTTCCACACTTTAATCAACTTATTTTTTATTTTTTTATTTTCATACTAATTAACTCACTTTTTTACACAGTTTATTCAAATTTTTGGATAAATGTGTGGAAAAAAAAAAATGAAGTACCAAATCATATGAAACAAAACTAAAGAGTAAAAATGAAAAAAAAAAAAAAATCATTAAATAAAAGTGAAAATTAAAATTTAAAAGAAAAAATAATAAGAGAATTAAAATATAAAATAAGAAAAATTTTAAGGAATATTTTTTTGTAGTTCAAACAATATATATATATTAACTAATTTTTTACGCCATTATTTTTCAAGCATTGAGATTTAAGATAATAAATTTCTTATATTTTTTCTCTCCTATTTTTATTTAAATCTCAATCGTTAATAGATAATAGTGTAAAAAATTATATAATAAATAGTGGTTACTAATTCTATCTCATATATAAACCTAAACCCTAAGATCTAATAAAAAATTTAAACCTCAAAATTTAAAAATTTGTAATTATAGTTAAACATGTAATGGATAACGTTGCCAAACATATGTATGTGTATATATACATGTGTGTGTATATATATAAAAGATACGGACAAGATAACAAATTGTACATGTGTGATGATCATCAGGTAAATTGGCAAAGAACATTGAGTTTAGCATTTCAGAGCATAGGAGTGATATATGGAGACATAGGAACATCTCCACTATATGTGTTTGCAAGCACTTTCACAGATGGAAATATTCACCACAACGATGACATTTTGGGAGTGTTGTCACTAATAATCTACACCATAGTCCTAGTACCGATGCTCAAGTACGTATTCATAGTCCTACAGGCTAATGACAATGGTGATGGTGGAACCTTTGCTCTTTACTCACTCATATGTAGATATGCAAAGGTTAGTTTAGTTCCAAATTATCAGCCTGAAGATAGAGAACTCTCCAACTACAAACTTGAAACACCCTCCAACCAATTGAAGAGGTCTCTAAAGATCAAAGAGATGTTGGAGAAGAGTAAATTTGCCCATATTCTACTTTTTGTAATAACTATTATGGGGACTTCGATGGTTATTGGAGATGGAGTTCTTACTCCTTCCATTTCTGTCCTTTCTGCTGTCAGTGGGATTAAGTCGCTTGGAACAGGTACTTTATTTAATTACAAATTTGTAAATTATTAAATGAGTACGAATTGAATGACCTCAGGGAAAAAAAAGAAAAAAAAAACAAACAAATTATTCTTTTGACTTTTAATTAGTTTCCAAATTCTTACAAGCAACAAAAAATAGTATTTTATTGTTAAATAATTACAATAATTGCCTATGAATCAATTTTAAAAGCTTACAAATTGAAATTTTGAGGGAAAACTTGATGAAATGACCTGGATTTTTAGAAAGTAAATTAATGGTAAAATATATTACAAATTTGCACTATCTAATTATCATATGCTTAATTAAAATTAAATAATTAATTTAATTATATTATTAATGTTAATGCAGATGCTGTTGTGGGGTTGTCAGTAGCAATCTTGATCCTTCTATTTTCAGTTCAACGATTTGGAACAGACAAAGTAGGCTTCTCATTTGCACCAATTATATTGATATGGTTTTCATTCATAGGAGGCATTGGTCTCTACAACTTGTTCAAACATGACATTGGTGTCTTAAAAGCTTTCAATCCAGCTTATATTTATCATTATTTCAAGAGAAATGGTAAACAAGGTTGGGTTTCTCTTGGTGGTGTTTTTCTTTGCATCACTGGTACTGAGGCTATGTTTGCTGATCTCGGTCACTTCAATGTCCCCGCTGTTCAAGTAATTCGTTAAGCTCGTATTTGAATCCGTCAACCGTCTTTTAGTACAGTTATAAAAATTATATTATAATTAATAAGCTCTAGCTTCTAGATAGCTAGAATTTTTTTTATGTCTAATATTCACAAATCAACTTGAATTATTGCAGCTGAGTTTCTCTTCAGTTGTACTTCCTGCTTTACTAGCAGCATACACTGGGCAAGCAGCATACCTACGCAAATACCCCCAACATGTGGCCAACACTTTCTATGATTCTATACCTGGCAAGTTTAATTGAGACAAATTTAATTTTATTATTAATTATTTGAAAAATTAATTAACTAATTTTCTGCTTTGTACATGTTGGATCTAATTAAATTGTTGTAGACGCACTGTACTGGCCAACATTTGTTTCAGCAATAGGAGCTTCAATTATAGCCAGCCAAGCAATGATATCTGGGGCGTTTTCTATTATTTCTCAGTCACTCAGTTTAGGTTGCTTCCCAAGAGTTAAAGTCGTTCATACCTCTGCTAACTATGAGGGTCAAGTTTACATTCCTGAGATCAATTACTTGCTTATGATTTTGTGTGTCATTGTCACTGCTGCCTTCAAAACTACTGAAAATATTGGTCATGCTTATGGTAAGTTAACTGGTAAACTGTACAAAAATTACCTGGTAGTTCAGTTGGTCACTGTTTTATATTTATTTTTCATTTTGCAGGAATTGCGGTGGTAACAGTGATGGTGATAACAACTGGGTTTGTGTCTTTAATAATGCTAGTTATTTGGAAGACAAGCATAGTGTGGATTGTTCTCTTCTTTATAGTGTTTGGTTCTATAGAGATGGTATATTTATCAGCTGTTATGTCCAAGTTCATTCAAGGGGGTTATCTTCCACTAGCTTTTTCACTTGTGTTAATGACAATCATGGGTATATGGCATTACATACACAAAGAAAAATACATGTTTGAGCTCAATAACAAGGTTTCTAGCAATTACATTAGAGATTTGGGTACTAACCCCAGCATTAATCGGGTTCCAGGAGTTGGTCTCTTTTACTCTGAGCTTGTTCAGGGCATTCCTCCGGTATTCCCTCACTTCATCAACCACATACCATCTATCCATTCTGTTCTGGTTTTTGTGTCATTGAAGCACATTCCTATAAGTAGAGTTGCATCGGAGGAGAGGTTTTTGTTCCGACATGTGGAACCAAAAGAGTATAGGATGTTTCGATGTGTGGTGAGATACGGATACAATGATGTGTTGGAAGAATCAAAGGAGTTTGAGCACCAATTAGTGGAAGAATTGAAGGAATTCATCAGCCAACAAAATTACATACTTGAGCCACAAATGGGTGATCAACAAGCAGTCACTATGCTAGTAGAGTCTAAAGATATTGGCACAACAAGAGGGTCGGGAAGATTGTCAACTATTCACATTGACGAACTACAACAACAGTTGGTGGCAAACCCATCTCGTGTTTCTTCAGCTTCCATACATTCATTTAATGCTGTTGCTAAGTCTGCAACTTCTTCTGGCCGAATTGTCTCCGGACCCATCCAAGGATCTCAAGAAGAGATCCAGTTTGTGCAAAGGGCAATGGAGAAAGGAGTCGTGTATCTCTTGGGCGAAACAGAAGTGGTGGCCGCCCAAAAATCATCCCTGTTTAAGAAAATGGTTGTGGACTATGCCTATAATTTCTTGAGGAACAACTTCAGGCAAGGGGAGAAGATAATGGCTATTCCACGGTCTAGGCTTCTGAGGGTTGGAATGACTTATGAAATATGATAATACAAATTAAGTAGGGGTAAAATCTTTATACAATTAAATAAACGTGCACCTGATATAATGTAATCCAAGAAAATTCAAGTTTTTTTGTTTGCTTCTTTGTTTGTTTGTTGATTTTAAGTAAATTCAAGTTTTCAAGATTGATTTCTACAATGTTCTAATGTATCGATAAAAATAAGACGACAATGTTGTAATGTATATGGGATAATCAGCCATCCATCACCTGTAATCAGTGCAAATGTAAGGATGTAGAAAGGTGAAAATAAATATAATTCAAAATCAATAACTGAATAATGAATTGGAGAAAACTTGTAATACAAGGGCTGTGCAGACTACTAACCTTATCCCAAAATTTAAGAAACATGCCCAAAACCCAGCTAGACGATTAGATCCCACTGTAACTACCATAAAGTAGAATTACACAAGGGAAATAGCATCCTAGATAGCAGTTTGATATACATAAAATACCTATGAATTATAAACTCAACCAGAGCACTCCTTTCTTTTATGGAGATGTTGGTGCAAGAAATCCTATCGCCACGAATTTCAGCATGATGTCTCCAACAATTTTCAATCAGCCAGTTAGCAAATATCATTTCAGCCCTATTATCAGAAAGTTCCTTCCACAACAACAATTTCTACCTCAAACCTCAGGTAGAATGTCTCCGTGAATGTTCTGCATCTGATGGATTATATTTCATCCCAAAATCAGTAGTCAGCATCTCTATGTCAGGTGTGACCCCCCAATTAGTTTTATGATCCCAGTTTGCAAGCCTTGGTGGCTCGGTTTGACACCTCTCCGATCCATTAACACTTACAGTATCAATCTGACTATGTATGTCTTCACAATCTTCAGCTGCAACAGCTCGTCGCTTTCCTGTCTCTATATCAATGCTTGTTTTGGGCATCTCTGGGCTTATTGAATTGCCCAAAGACAAAGAACGGTGGAAGATAGAAGAGTCATCTTCGACCTTTGCCCTGAAGTTGTTTTTAGATTTTGGGATTTTAGATAATAATGTTTCTGCAATATTATTAGCGCACCCAATGTTGTAAGGATTTGTATTCACGTCATATTTATACCGGAAATTCTCATATGTGGTCTACAAAAGAGCAAACTTCTTTAGAAAACGAAGAACGGTTAGAGCAAGAACGGATCAGGAGATTGAGAATTTGAGAGTAAGAACCTGGTTTGTGCAAATTAAATAGAAATGAAATGATGTGAGACCTCCAACGAACCAAGCAGCAACAAATGTATAAAAAATAAGAATTGCTGAAACAGGGGAATTTTGGAAAGCTCTCCAGATATTGCAATGGTAAACATCCATCATTTTCGTTATGTTTACCCAGCAGAAGGCAAAAATATAAAGGCACAGCAAGGTGGTTGAAGACACAAACATGAAAAAGAATCTGTAATTCCTCTGTAAAGAAAACATTTAAACCCTGTTAGCTGCTTCATTTGAGTTCCAAAACTAATAAACTCTTCTTCACATCAATTGAAAAAAGAACGCAGATCTTAAAGCCAGAAATGCAAACTCCCACTTCTTGAATAAGAACACAGACTATATAAGAAAACTATTGACAATCAGAGCTACAACACTCGCTTTTGTCCCAAAAAAGAGTGAAGACACTGGCCGGCTTAAATACACTTTCACATGACAAGTTGTATGGCTTACTTCACAAAAATGAGCTCTTACTCTATATTTAATGATATTCAAGAACTTCCAAGCATAGGAGTGCAAAGCCTTCCCAATCTTAAAAGCAAACAATGAGGACAGTATGAGACATACCCTCCCAATACATTGTCCAACCCATGGACAATGGTGATCAAAACGCTCCACGCAGTTATTGCATATCGAGCAATGCGAACATCTTGGTGGGCGATAAAGCATGCATGTTTGACAATATTTGACTTTAACTACCATACCATTAACAATTACATCTTTTATGTGGAAAATATGACTTCCTGGCCTATCAGAAGAGACACTAGATGCGTATTCTTCATCTTCCACTTCTGGGGGATGCAAGTTGCGAGGAATTATGCCAGGATCTCTTCCTGCCGTAAGGAAGAGAAGAGCAATATCCTGCAAGTTGTAAGCCACAAAACTATTGAACCGTCTACGAAAATTGGTCGTACAAGGATATACAAGCACTAATATAGGAAATGAAAAAAAAAATCCCAAATCTTTCAA
Source organism: Elaeagnus macrophylla (assembly GCA_029378325.1). Lineage (NCBI taxonomy): Eukaryota > Viridiplantae > Streptophyta > Magnoliopsida > Rosales > Elaeagnaceae > Elaeagnus > Elaeagnus macrophylla. The sequence goes on along the minus strand of CM055640.1, from coordinate 62,598,470 downwards.
ATCAACCGTAGATATATTTATAAAAAGTTAAAACAACACCTTATGAAATGATTATCCAAAAACTATGGAAAAATTATCAATCCTTCTCTGATATAATTATGTAAAAGCAAGCAAATATAAGAAGGAAAATTGTCAGAATATGCCTAAATCTTGGGCAACATCTGAACTTTAGACCTACAATTAGCATATAATGGTTCGCAGATACCAAAGTGATAATGACACTAAATCTCTTGCAGCTTTTTGATTTTGTTAAGACAAGATCTTTATTTCCTACTAAGCTACGAAATTTCATGACAGGAGATTTTTTCTCTTTTCCCTGGCTTCATTTTGGATTTTGTACTTCACAGACTCACAGTATCCTAAGGAGACATCAGGTGATGTACGCATAAATGAAACAGTAAATAGCTTCTTATGTTTTCTTCAAGGGCTTCCATAAACGAACTTAATGCTATTACTAATATTCAAAGAAATGTAAAAACTATAACAAAGGAACAAAAAAGAAAAAGAAACTTATATGACTTTGATGAGGATAGGCAAACCATCTATTGAAGGGAAAAGGAAGAAAAATGAGGGGAAGAAACTCACATATATTGTGAAGATGACACATATTGCAACAATAACGTTGCCTACATTTTGCTTGAAATCAACATTTAGTCGTGGAGAAATGAAAGCACAAAACAGGATCACCGGAATCACAATTAGGGACACTGTAAGGAATATTGACCTCACATCTGGACCAAATACAAGTCTTCCATTGAAGCAAAATGTCTGCAACATGTGACACATATGAGATGGTTGTTTGGACATCAGAAACACTGAGAAATTGTATATTTAGATCCTCTAAAAGATTAAAAAAAAACCAAATGTAGTTTGTTATAACATATAAAACAAAATTATTGCAGGAAACAGCTGTACAAAAATAGATATATATCTATGGAAAATGATAAAACCATGATTTAAATGATAAATGACAAACATGAAATAAAGTTTGATGAGCTAAACTCAAAGAGTATTGGTATAATAATCATAGGAATCAGTTTTAATACTTATCATCATCATTGTGATAAACATGTACACAGATATCCTAACGCACCTATTATCACTTGCTACATCAAAAGTAGTAGGGTATACAAGTCCCTTTTCAAAAGAAAACAAACACAAAATCCTTGATATCATGTGTTTGCTTCTTAAACACATGACATCATAAGAGAAAAAAAAAAAGTTAAAGCATCTTTTAACAAAAAGTAAAAGGGTTGATTAGGCATAATTCCCTGAGATTTGTTTAAATAGAAAACCATGTACACAACTTTGAAAATAAAAAACCAGTCTTTACACATTAAATTTAACACTTTTTTGAAACTAGCCCAACTTAGGTAACCACCTCTTTTATTTTCAGTTTCTTTTTACTTCCAACAGCAGCAAGAAAAGTAACAATTGATGCCCATGTTTGATCAAAGGAAAAGTAAATAATGACATTTGGCCACTATGACATGCATGCATAATCAAAGTGTATCAATGTGTCTATTTTTGACCCAAAAATGTGAATACTTCTCTGAGAAAATACGAATGTTTGATAATATGCGCCTCTTTTCATTTCTTCTTTAAACACTAATAATGGCAAGGTTTTCTTGAGATCAAGATGTGATTGGTGTTATTTGAATATGTAACTTAAAACAGGGAGATGGATTCTTATCGGCTAGATCACTAAGGTGAACCACTAATGACTAGGATTTAAAACATTGCATCACATGGGCAGAAAACACATACAATGATTCACCATACCAATGAAATGTTTTAAGATAGACATAGTCATCTTGCAATGGAGGATAAAAGGGTACAAACAAAAGCAACAGAGCTTACATTTCTTCCTTTCCATACTTGATATATTCGCAAGGATGAGTCATGTGTATTAATGATGTGTCGGTTTGAACCAGACAGTTGAGGAGTCAATGACGTTGTATACATCCTTGGCTGCATGAACCCAGAATATTTGTTTTTACTCTACCCAAAATATCATGAAGATAAAAACTAAAAAAGAGGGGGCATTTGAGGCCACCTGAGTGTACTAGGATCTTGAACTGCAACTAAATAGCCTGCATTGAATTAACTAATTTTGCAATAAATGATTATAGGACGAGTGACAGAACCAGTAAAGTAAGCTCAGTTATTTCATATGAGAAAATCCTATTGAAGTACTTCGCACGCAAGATATAAGGAAGTTTAAGGTTGGAGGAAAAAAGTAAGCACTATTAATGAAAAATACCTAAAAAATATATCAATAAACAAATATGATATAGAAAATGTAGAGTATATTGGGAGCATGCATAGAACTGTACAAGCTACGCTATCTAGATAACTTAAGGTTGGGTTTTCTGTACCATCAAAAGAGAAATGAGAGTTTTTAATGAACCACTTAGGATTATTTGTTTCTTACAAAGTCATATTATCTCTCTCTCTTAATTTTATCATATTATATCTCGATTCTTTCAGTATTGGCACTATTGGAACTTTGGGACATTCATAAGCACTGCTCAATCAACTTATTTTTCACTAAGTTAGGAATTGGACAAGGTATATTATGAACATTCAGATCACGTTTGTAACTAAGATGCCACTAATCTGCCATAAACTTCAAAGAAATTATAAAAACTCGGAATCGAGATTACCTTTCAAATTCCATCCAAATGTTAACAGAGATATGAGGTTTTGATTCCTTGTATTCGTTAATAGGAATTGTGGAAACACATCCGAAACAAGTCCTAAAGAGCTGAAATCAACTTATTGTAATGAATCATTGATGGAATAATAAGTAGAATAGACTGAAATGAAAATGCAGAATAAAGAATCAAATATCACGAAGAGAATAGGAGAAGAATAATTTTCAAGATAACTCTGTGAAAGAGAGAGACAATAATAGATGAGAATGTGCAGTCATTCGGACATCTGAGTTTCGGGTTCCTCCAAAACCCAGAGTCTGAAGAATGGGGCTCGACCCGATGGTTATGAGAGAAGGAGCCGAGTCGGGGCGATTTGCTGACCAAGCGAGTTGGATCCCATTTCGCGAACCTATCGCTTATCTTGGTCTCTCTTACTCTAGCTATTTTTCTATTGATATTTTTTTTTCTATTTATTTATTTTTTTAATAATTAATTATACAACATAATTTTATTTATGTATAGAATTTTATTTTTAATTTTTAATCAAAAAATATATTTATTTTTCTTATAACGTAAATAAATACATATTTTTTAATATAAGAAGAAAATAAATATATAATTTTTTTTATTAAATATAATTAAAAATAAAAATAATTAAATAACTAAATTATTTATGTATCGAAAAGTTTTTCAACCCGTATAAGTACGTGAACAAAAATTGGTCAAGCTCACAACAGAGTGATTGTTGGAGGACGAGGACAGGGGCTAGTATGCTTATTTAAGATGTTTACGCACTAAGTAATATTGAATTAAATTATACTATAAATAATTTATATAATATTTGTTAAAAAAATAGTATAATATAGTTAAATAAAATTAATTATAAATATTTTAATAAAATAATTTATATTTAAATAATTTTTTATATAAAATTTATTTAAATTAATATTTAATTTATTTTTTATTACATTTTAAAAATAAAAAATATATATTATTTTTAATTGAGATAAAAAAAATTAAGACACATAATTTTATTAATAAAAAATTAAGATAAATTAAATTAAGTATTCTGTACGTAGACTCACATCTTATGACTGTACGATACAATTTAATTTTACATCTAAACGTATAATAGTAAAAAAATTATACCGTCAAGATCTTTAATATTGTATAACAAATATTTTGCTACTACTGCTATTGTTTTTCTAGGGGCATTCATGGCAGTTTGGGGAATGGGAAAAATGGCTAAGAAAAAAAAATTAATTAAAATTTAAGAATATATATTTTCTTTAAAAATAGGTATGGTGCGTATGGCATGAATTTTTTATATTATATAATACAGTTTAATTTTATAATAAAATGCATAATTATTTAAAAATTATATAATCAAAATTTTTAATAGTGTGTAATAAATGTGTTGCTATTATTGCTATTCTTTTTCTAGGGGCATTCATGGCAATTTGGGGGATGGGAAAAATGGTTAAGAAAAAAAAGTTAATTAAAATTTAAGAATATATATTTTCTCTAAAAATAGGTCTGGTGCGTCTGATTCTTATCCCAAAAAAAAAAAAAAAGGTCTTGTGCGTATGGCATGGATTTTGCCTATCTGCGACAATCTTTCTATGTTTAATGTTATTTTTGAGTGGTATGTATATAATAACAGGTAATATTTTTGTGGTCAAAGAATTCCGAAAAATTATAAAAAATAACATTCTTAAAATTTATAATAATAAAATCAATATCTCAATAACATTAAATGTATAATATTGAACGTTTAATATTAAACGAGTCTAAATTGTCATCATTCAATTTCAATTGAACGTGTATTTAAAGAAAAATAATATATCAATCATTTTTTAATTGAAAAATTATAAGTTTAAATACAAAAAGTGTAATTTTTATTATTACAAATTTTAAAAAATGTTATATTTATTACTTTTTCAATAATTTATTTATCTTAAAATATAGGTTAAACATTTTTTTTTTTACGGTACTTAAGCTTAGGCTATTTTACATTAAATAGTAAAGATGTTTCAAATTTTGATAATATGGTGTTTATAATTTTTATTTTATTTACACATAAATATATTTTTAAAATTAAAGGTTATTATATCAACTAATTTTATCATGCGTTAAAATTTAACATATATTATGTTAATTAATTAATATTAATTAATTGAAATAACAAGTCTTAATCCTAAAAAATTACTTATATTTAAATAAAATAAAAGGATAGGTAGCTTTTGTTGGAAGAAATAGTTCAAAGATATATATATATATATATATATATATTTTGCCTGTTTTAAAGATAAATAAATTTAATAAATAATATTAATATATAATATTTGTTACTTTATTTAAATGTATGGATATTAGTATATTTAAAAATTAAAATTTATAAAATAAAAAAAAATTAAATTAAAATAAATTGATATATATACTATTAATTTATATATTTTAATAAATAAAAAAAATTGTTTAAATTATTTATATGAAAAACGATCATTTCATACATACACAGATTTCACTAAACAGCTAAAACATTATAAATTGTGAGCAATTATTATATTTTCGAGCAAAGCTACCAAAATAAACTTTTTACTAGATAGACAAATCTTAAAAATTAGGGAAATAATCTAACATAATGTCTTTTTAATACACGTACATACTTTCACCACCTAAAGTATGCGTAGCTTCCTTCGATTTTTTTTTTTTTTTTTCATCGTATAAAACACTCATAACGCTTTGTTCTATCCCAAACCTATTGGATTTATTATAATTTACCCATACAGTTTAATTTCTTTAAAAAAAAAATGTGTTTATAACTTGATGGTTGTCTATATTTAAGGATTTACATTTATTTTGTCAAAAAAATATAATAAAAAATTACACGTAACGTTTAATGTCATATAACACATGTCATTTTTGTAATCTTTGTTAAGAAAATAAATAAAAATTAGACGAAAATCCTTAAATGTAATACAAAACATTAAGTTTGAGTATTACTTATCTCACATTCCTATCTCTTGTTTGGTTGTTTTCCAGGAAGATAGCTAGAAAGTGGCTCTAGCAATTCATGTAATCTGACTAAGGGGCTGTTGTGTGAGACAACTCCTGTATATTAATTTTGGTAATGGAATAAATTCAAAACAAGCTGCAATTATATTATTTGTTCTCATGCACAAGTTTATTAAATCAATAACCAATTCACCAAATCCAACTCTTTTTTAATACATTTGGTACCTCTTTCGTGCATATATGGAACTGTGATAAATAATAATTAAGAAAAGTACTAAACAATTATTCTTTTTTAAACCAAGCCCTAAAATATTTCACTTCATAACAAAAGCAACATTATCCTATCAATACAATAGTTGTCATCTTTATATTAAAAATAATATAGGCGATGAGTTACAAGTTTTTGTTTTTTTGTTTTCCTCTCCATTCACATGTTCACTTTTTAGGTCATATTTTGCTTGCAAAAACATAACTTTAGTGTGTCATTTGTATACCATTAATAAATTTCAACACATAATGCAATTTATGCTACTTTATCCCTTTTCAAATTCTCCAAAAATGATAGCCGACAAAGATATGTTCAAACAAGGCCCATCATTCTTGTGGTTGATAAAGTGATATAGTTCAATTGATAATTGTATTGGTATAGAATATAGATAAATATGTCAATTTATACGGTGAGAATTAAAATTTGTGAAAGTTTTTTATTTTGACAGTTATGTGGAATGTTTTAGGAAGGGGTCGGGTCAATGACCCTTCAATCTTCATTTTCTTTTAATTTTCTTAAAATATATTATATATTTATAAAATTTTATATTTAAATAAAATAAATTAGATTAAAAGTAATATTATAAATATAAAATTTTAATATTATAATATATGAAACAACAAATATTATAATGCTAGTTAAACTAACAATATTAATAATTTAATTATAATTATAAATTATATTTTAAATTTAAACTTATTAAATTTATTTATATAATAAAAAAATATACTTAAAATTTTAAAATTATGTACTTTAATCTTGGGACTAAAATGCACATTTTAATGTAAAATATCTTAATTTTATAAATAACAATGATCATTTGTGCTCACCTATATATTATTCACTATAATAATAATAATGGACTTTTGGAACGGTTTTAAATTGAAAAAATTGTTTTGGGGAAAAATTTTTAGGAGCGGTTAATAATATATTGCCTTTTGGCATAACCGTCCCTAAAACTAAACTAATTGCAATTCCTTTATTAAACCCAACAACCTCACCCATTTGTCTCGCGAAACCTAAAATATTCACAGAAAGAGCTTCACTTTCCTTCGTTCTCGATCGACAGCCGCACAACCCACGATCTCTGGCACACTCCCAGCTTTCATCGTTCCAGCCACCCCCACTTCTAACCAGCGTCTTCAACAACCTCCAGCAGCCCAGCCACAACGCAGCGTCTCTTGCAAGCCTCTGTTGGTGTTTAATCTAAATTTTGTTAATTGGTAATAAAATGCACAAAACCATAAACAAACTACAAAGGTAACCTTTCAAAGAATCGAGAAACGAGCCATAAAATCCAGAAACATGGGAATGACAGAAGACTCGGACACGGTGCCCCTAACACCAAAGACATTTGTGTATATATAATAATAACAAAATATAAGGAGAAAAAAAGTAAAGAGAAAGAAAATAGAAAAAAAATATCATTCACTGTAGTATAATTTCATAATTGTAGACAAAATGTATTTTCTTTAATAATTTTATAATAGATCAAATGTATTTACTTCAATAACATATTGCATTTAAATATTAATTTACAATGTACATATATTATTCTACAAAATAACTTATTTTTATAAAACTAAATAAAATAAGAAAAAAAGTATAAAGAAAGTAAGTAGAAGAAATAATTATCATTAAATGTAGTACAATTTCATAATTGTAGACCAAATGTATCTATTTCGAAAACATGTTATATTTAAATACTAATTTGCAAGGTATATGTTACTATACGAAATAGCTTATTTTGTCAGTCATTACAAAATTAATTAGAAACTTTACATTTATAAAATATATTGCAGTAATGATGATAACTCTTATATTTAATTTATAATAAAACTCATCATTTTGTTCTTCTGTAAGATTTAACATTGAATATGTTCTGATAACATTCATTAACATTAATAAATATACTGGGCATTAATTATCTTACTAAATAGTACCAAATGATTATAAAATGAAGAATAATATGAGACAATTTTAATATCATACAACCAAATAATAACTTAATATATAATATGCATATATATTTTATTTTTAAAAAGTAATTCAATACAATTTTATCTCTCTTTAAGATAATTAATTATTTTTTTCATATTTTTAGGAACACATAAAATAAATCAGCATACTTTATATCCATAACAAATTCATAAAATATGTGAAAATATGTTAATGTAAATGAACTAGATATCTATTAATATTCATGTAGTCTTTACATTGCTTTAATAATAATGTTTATGAACTATCACAATAATATATGGCATTTGAAATTAATACTTTTATAAGCAATAAGTACTATTAATTTATTCACATAAGTAACTATATATAAATCAATATTACGTGAGTACTATTAATTTCAAATTTAAAAGTTTTATAGATAAAATATGCAATGAAAATGCCCCTCTTATTACCCTAGTTTTTTGTTTAGTTGATGTTTTTACTAAGCATAGTTATGGATAATATTTTTGCTTAAGAAATATAATCATGGCTAGTTGGTTGATATGCAGGTTTTGGGGTATGGGTTGTCATAAGCAAAATGCATTTGACTGGTTTGGAATTTGTTCTCTTTGCTTTCATTGCCAGATTAGTCTTATATTCTCTTAAACGACATAAAGAAGTGGACGATGAACTCCATTTTCAAAAGGTCTAATAATTATCAGAATTTTCTGATTATTATTATTCTGCTAATACAGTTCTATTCCAATTCCAATCAATTTATTTTCTTGCTACAGTGCATTTCATGAAAAGGAGCATAAATCAAAAGGTTTTACAAGGATGCAATTTTTTCTAATAGCCATGGCAGCAAGTTTTGTGTATTATGCATTACCTGGCTATCTATTCCCAATCTTGACATTCTTTTCATGGGTATTATTGCTCAATAAATGGGTTCGGGTTACCATGGTCTCAATGTTGGTGCTTTCACTCTTGGTTGGGCAGGAATTTCACCTTACCACGGCAGTCCTCTTGTCACACCTTGGACTTCCATTCTTAATGTTGGGATTGGTTTGATAATGTTCATCTACATAATTATCCCTATTTGTTCAATACTTTTGATGCTAGGAAATTCCCTATATTCTCTAATCTACTCTTTACTTCTTCTGGACATAAACATGATATCACAAAAATCTTGACACCATAATATTATCTCAACATTGCTGCTTATAATAGTTATGAGAATTTGTTGTTTTAAGTTAATTACTGATGTTTCGTATTAGACTTTTGATTCCAATTGTGATTTTTTTATATTTAATTTCTTTACTAAATTCATATTTTGTCTAAAGTAAGTTGCTTACGTTACTTATTATCATGGTTTTGGCTGTTCCCATTTTTTATTTCCTATCCTTCAAGTCTTCACCAAGATTTTATTATTATTTATTTCTCTAGTAACATGTTTTTCTTTCTATAAAGAGTGTATTACAGAAGCCTATTAGATTAATTCAAGGACCTCCTGGAACAGGACAAATTGTTACATCTGCAATGATTGTGTATCACATGGCTAAACAAGGCCAAAAACAGGTGAAGTCCTCATCATTCTCCAACTTTCTCCTCCCATTGAGAGATGTTTCATTTTCAATAGAGTTTTTACTTTCTTGCCAAAAAAATTTAAATGAGATTTTGGTTTGTGCTCCTAATAATGTGGTTGTTGACCAATTAGCTGAAAAGATCAGTGCCACTGGACTAAAGGTAGAGTCGTATTTTTCTTGGAAATTCATAATATTTATAAGGTTTATCTTTACCTTATTAGATAAGTGCCACTGGATTTATTTATTTGTTTTCTATTGTTTATTATCATTTTCATTATGTCCTTTTAAGTTTTAAATAGAATAGAGCTTATAGGAAGATACCAATGGTCAAACTAGCTGGTGTACTAGTATTTCAGCATTAGTAGTGCAGTGATGTCGGTCATCCTTTGATATTTTGGCTAATTGTAAATCTAGTATTTTCTTAACTTTTATGTCTAACAACATGACAGATTTTCCATAATACCTTCTCATATTTATAATTTTTTTTTCTTTTCTAAATTTATTTTGGTGTTAAGGTTGTTAGGCTTTGTGCGAAATCAAGGGAAGCTGTAAGCTCTCCTGTTGTGCATTTGATACTTCACTACCAAGTTTGATACTATTCTCAAGACAGCAACTAGGTTAACCTTGAGTAATTGAATCGTTAATTTTTTTAATAAATGTTTTTGTTGTTTGTTGTTATGTTTAATGATGCTTAGGGGTCCTTGAACATGTTGAATCTTTTCAGAAACATTAGTTTGAATAATTTAAGTTTGTTTGTATGCAGTGATTCTCTTGTATTTCGATGAAACATTGCAGCATATTAATACAAGTGACCCCATTTTTAACATATGTTGACGTGAAGTGTTTCACTTGCATGAGAACTATCCATCAGTGATGAGAAAAAGTACAAAGCCCTAAAGCAAGCAACTGAAAGGGTGATATTCACACATTTTGTGTTCTATGTGTTATTTCTTTCTTTATTTGGATTAATCCATGCATATGTAAATGTATGAATAGGTATTTTTTATTCCTATCATTTATTTGTAAGATGCGTATTTGGATATAACAACTTTGATTTTAGTGATACATATATATTAGTTAATATGTTTATTTGAATATATATATATATCGATTTTGATGTTTATGATAAATGTATATTGTTCAAATGTGTATTTGGATTCTTTGACGACATTATATAATTATTTATAACTTGAACATTATATATTTATTTAGTTTGCATGAAAAAATATACACACAAAAAAAAATATTGATGTTTGTTAACTTAAATGGTGTACTTTTATCATTAACAAAATTAATAGAACGTGAGATTGTAACTTAATATTTAAGGTAAGAATTAGATCAATTTTTATAATTAATTACTAATTGTTAGTAATTAACTAAATCTAGGAACTATTTTTATGTTTAATTTCATGTAGATATTAGAATGACTCTAATAATTTTGTAATTAATTATTAATTATATTATAGTGATTAATTAGTAATGTTATTTAAATGATGATATTGTTATTTTATTATAAATTACTAATTATATTTTTTTTTTTATATATTATATTAATTAGTAATGTTATTTTGTAACTAATTAGTAATGTTATATATATATATATATATATATATATATATATATTGAGAATTTTAAAATTTTATATGAGAAGTTTATGTTTCTACGATAAAAAATAGTATATTGAAAATTAAAAAAAAATTTAGAGACTGTTAATAAAGATTGTCTCAAAATATTTTAAAGACGGTTGTTGAAATATAATTTAGGATAATTATTAACCGTCCCAAAAAATAAGAGTTTAATCATCCCAAAATGATTTTAGGGATGGTTACATTTTACTTTTAGGAACGTTTAAAGCCTTACTTTTTGAGACGCCTGCATACGGGACAGTTATGATATAAAAAAAAAAAAAAATCCATCCCAAAAAGCCTTTAAGATAACCATCCCTAAACCCATTTTTTACTAGTGATTGGACTAAAATGTTAATTTTCACGTAATATCATAACCTTAGTACCTTTATCTTCTTAAAATTTATGAATATTTAAATTATTGAAAATATTATTGATATAAATTTATTTATTAGTTCCTCAATATTAATAAAAAATGGGACATTGATGGAGAATAATCGTCTGGTTGATGACCTAGGGATTCGTTTGTTATGCCATATTAAATAGAATAAATGAAAACCTATTAAATTGAATAGTATTTAACTGAATTATAATAAATTTATACAATATTTGATAAGCATTTGGATTAAATAGTCGAATAAACTGTACAATGTTTAGCAACATTATATAATCGCATAAGATAAGCATATAATTTGTTATATATATATACACAATAAACTTATAATTACATATTTCATATAATTTACTTTTTAATTTATATTATTTGGGATTCTTTTTATTTTATATTATGTATAAAATTGAATTAATGAAAAAATATTGAATTATTATTTTAAAATGATAATATATACAATTATTAATTAAAATTTTATATTATATTGCACATATGAAAGAACCCATTCAATTTTTTATGTTTAGATTAATGAATAAAAAAAAAAAATTTGAGATACTTTACTATTGGAGGTTTTGGTCTATTTTCTACTTTGTTGAAGAAGGTGCTGGATTGAAGAAAAATAACAACAAATAAAATTATTACTTCAAAAAAATAAAAAGAAAATTTAAAGAAAGTAATAGTATCTAATAATGTTTCTTTTAAAAATCATAGAATAAACTAATATGTTAACTAATATAAAGGTGATAATTTGTGCTATAGTTCGATTAATCGAATCGAACTCGAATCGAAATACACAAATCGAATTAAATTTGAGCTTGTTTTGGCCCAACTCGAATAACCTGAAAAAATTTGAGCTGAGTTAGGGCTGGATTAGGACCAGTCTATTAGCTCGAAATAAAATACAATAAAATAAAATTTTAAATAAAAAAATAAAAAAGACTATATTAAAATTAAAATATTTTTTCATTTCTTTCAGTACTTCTCTTTTATAATATATTAGTTATTTTTCTTCTCTTTTCTTTTGAAAAATAAGCTGATAATGAATAAATAGTTATAATTATAATTTATTCATTTTCTCACAATATTATGCTATATTCTTTTATGCTAATGCATTTAGCGTTTAAATCTGTCTAACTCTTTAAACAAAAATAAATAATATTTATATTTAATTTAAATTAGTATTATAAAGTTTATATTTTTAATCGATTAGATATTAGTTTTTGAAGTAAAAATTTTAATTTTTTTTATCAACTTGTGTTATGGTATTCTCTTTTTTACTTGTTCATTGTCTTGAGAATTATATATTATATAATAGTCAAAGTTTTATTCTTGTGTATATAAAAAAAATTATATTTTCGTGTAACATTTTAATTTACTTTAACTGTTCATTTTTTAGTAAGTACATTTATTTAATCTACTCATCTCTATTTATTTTGTTTAATAGCTAGAATAAATTTTATTTGGACTTGAAAACTCTTTATTCTAAATATGAGTTTTCATGAGGGCATGACGGCTTCTAACTTTTGTATGCGTGAAATTTAATGCATTTATTCATTGCTTAATTAATTTAATAATTAACGTTTTGCTTTAATAATATATATATATATATATATATATATATATATATATATATATATATATATATATATATATATTATTTTATGTAATAATGTTTGAGCTTTAATTATTAAATATATTTTTTTAATAAAAAAATCATATTAACTAAAAAATATATATAATTAACAATTTAGGCTAGTTTGGGTCAGTTTGAGCCAGTTCGTTTGTGGTTGGTTTGGATTCATGCTCACCTTTATTAGCTCAAATTAAATTTAAATTGAGCTAGAATTGTGCTAGTTTGGGTCAGCTCAAACTAGCCCAATTTGCACGAATTGACACTCCTACTCCTGTAGACCCACCTTCTACCACCGATTACTTTCTTTTTTTTGCATCTTTTATCGAATTCTATGTAGGCCTAATACTTTATTCACCTGTACGAATTATTATTAGCATTTATCATTTATCATTAAAATAAAGAATTTTTATAAATTTACATAATTTTTATAAAATAATAAAAATTTGTAGTACCTTACAAAATAGTAAAAATTTAAAATATCTTACAAAAATAATAAAAATCTATAATAGCTTACAAATAAGATAAAAACATATATTCCTTAAAAATATCAGAAATAATGGAAGTAAAAACATAAGACATTTTTGGATATTTTTCACAAGAAATGATATTTTGTAAAAAAAAATTTAAAGAAATACAAAAATTAAAATTAAATCTCAAAGAAGGAGATGGATTTAAAGAAGAATCATTCTCCAAACTAAGAAAATTATTTCCAAAAAAATATATAATATATTATGGCATAAGTAATAAAGAAATGAGTATTATTATAGAAGATGTAAAATAAAGATTTAATATACTATTAATTAATAAAGAAACCATTATGAAAAAATTATCAAAAATCTCCAAGAAAGACAAAAGGAAAAATTAGATACGTTCATTTAGGAGGAATATAAATTTCAATAAAAGCATACTTTAGAGAAGAAATAGATACACTAATTAAATTATCATTATTAGATAACAGAATAACAAACAAAAGAGATGCTTTGTTAAGAATGATTAATGAAAACGTAAGATACCATAAATTAAAATTTACAGCATATCCTAGATTTACTGTTAGCATCCAAGATAAAAATTTAAATCAAATACTAAGTTTAGCCCTATGACTTTGAACGAGGAAATTTAATAAAAGATGAAAATCACTCATTTTCAATCCATTACCTAGTAGGATATTCATTAACAAATAATCATAATAATTCAATATATGAATAAAAGGAATTTATAAAAATATATAAAAATTTCAAAAAAATAGGACAAGTAATAAGAAAATCAAAAATATTAACAGAATATGAAGTACTTGATGAATAAAATTTAGATATTAAAGAAAAACTTCTCATACCAGTAAAAAAAAAATAAATACTCAAGCAGAAATCAATAAAGAGAAAGAGGAATAGAAAAACTAAAAGAAGTAAAAGAACTAGTTTATACAATAAAATAATGATGGTAAAAGACGAATTATTAAGAATAGAGTTAGAAGAAAATAATAGTTTAATAAGCAAATGTAATAACCAAGTATTATATAATGAAAGCCTTAATTGCTATAGTAGAAAAAATAGATGTCATAGGTGAAATGAATATTAAAAATATGCAAGAATTAAAAGAAATACAGTTAGATATGTATAAAGGAATTATAGAATTAAAAAGAGATGTTAATAATATACTAAAAGGAGGAAATAGATCAAAATGTGACCCATTAACAAGATTAAAAGAACCTCCTAAGAGATCTAATGCTTTAATACTCAAGAATGATAAAAGAAAAAATGAAAAATCTAAAGAAATAATCACAATCTAATAAAATATAGAAAAATTTTGAAAGAACAAATCATGAATCCTGAAAATAAGGATATAGAAAAATTAATTAGTTTATTAACTTTAACAAATGAAAAATTAGAAAAATATTCTGAAGAAAAACTTCACACAAATAAGAAACAAAATGATATGATAGTAATTAGTGAAAGTGAGTCTGAACAAGAAAAAATAACCCAAAGAATTCATATGGAACCTGTATTAATACCAAGACCAACCCTACAAAGAGGAGAAACATCTGACCCATATAAGGAAGATAGAAATAGACAAAGATCAAGAGAACCTGAACTACTAAGTAGAAGAAGACAATAACCTAAAATGAAAGAATGACTATATTGGGGAACTAGAGGAAGTATTCCACCAGAATTTAGAACACATAAAAATTATAAATCTGATATTTTAGATTTAGATTGCATAAGAGATAGAAAAAAAAGCCTTAAAAGAATGGTCTAGTGGAATGAGTGTAATTATACAAACTTCTACGACCACACAAACAAATCCTTCAACTTGTAGAGTCTTAGTAGCTCAGAAAATGTCAGAAAATGTAAAAGTTTGGTTTTTAAACTTAACTGAACAACAAGATTTAAGAATGCAAGAAAATTCAACAACAGAAAGAGACTACTTAAATATTGTAGTAAATGAAACATACAAAGAATTTATTGGAGAAGATAAAGGTATAAATATTACAGAATTTAGTGAAAATGAAATAAATGAAACTAAATGGCATTTATCAAATATGGAAATATATGACATGTGTTACATAAATTTTTTTATTTGTGAATATAAAATGTATTATCATAAATTACTACCTTCTATACAAGAAACTTATAAGAAAATATTTTTTCAAAAACTACTTGAAACATTACATAAAACTATGACAGAAGGATGGAGTGGAAGAGATAGTGAAATAATAGCTGATACCTTAGGAGGAAGAATAAGAAGTCTTAAGGTTTGGATAATAGTAAAATGTCAATAAAGAAAAGAATTTAACTAAATAAAGGAAATGATAAAATTTGTTGTGATTCAAGAGATTTTAGAATGCCATAAAAATATGGTTGTAACATAAGGTCTTATAATAAATATAAAAAGCATAAGAAATTTAGAAAATTCAAAAGATATAAATTTAGGAAACAAAACTTTCAAAAATATAGAAGAAAATATAATAGAGAACCTTATAAACAAAGATATTTTAAAAGAAGAAAATATAATACACCTGAAAAGAAAAATTATTGTCCATGAGAAAAAAAAAAAGAAATATAGACGTTGGATGTGTAATGAGAAAGAGCATTAAGCTAACGAATGTCCCAATAAACTTCAACATAAGAAAGAATTTAACAAAGAATTTTTCCAGAAAGTAAAAATTTTAGAATAATCTTTTAAAATTGAACTAGAACCAATAAAAGAATCTGATATAGCTGATACATGCAGTATTTATCTAATAGAAGAAATTGAAGAGGAAATAACAGAATCAAAAACATATGATTATAATTATGAATAATGGATGAAATATTAAGCATAACAAATTCAAATAGCACATATATAAAAATAGGATTAAAATATAAAGGATATAAAAATTATCATTTACATGCATATATTGACATAGGTGTAAGTATGTGTGTAGCTAGTAAGTATATATTTCCAAAAGAACTTTGGAAACAATCACCAAAAGAATTAATAGTAAGAATTGCAAACAATATTACAATAAATCTTAATAAAGTCTTAAAAGACACAAATGTATTAATAGGAGGAGAAATTTTTCATATACCCACAATTTATCAACAAGAAACTAGAGTGGATATTTTATTAAGAAATAACTTTTTAAACTTGTATCAACTATTCACCTAATATTTAGATAAAATAAGCTTGACAACCTTAGATTAAGAAACAATTTATGTATCAAAAATCAGGAAAATATTAACTGTTTTATCACCAACTTTTATGTCACAACATAAAAAGGAAAAACATGGTGAGGATACAGAAAAACAAAAATCATATTTAGAAAATATTTCTTTAGATATAGAGGTTGATCAAAACTCCTTTCTAAACGAAATACAAGAAGATAAAGCTTTAACATAAATAAAAAAATTATTAAAAATTGTATGTTCAAAAATCTATTAGATCCAAATATCAATAAGTCTAATGAAATAGCAAATATAAAATTAAAAGATCATTTAAAGGTTATAAGAGTTAAACCAATGATTTATACTTCAGAAGACGATAAGAATTTGAAAAATAAATTCAAGAACTTCTGAAATTAAAAGTAATTATTTCCAGTAATTCACCATATTTCAGTCCAGCATTCTTAGTAGAAAAAGAAGTTGAGAAAAGGAGAAGAAAAAAATGGTAATAAATTTTAAAGCTTTAAATAAAGAAACTATTAATGATGATTATTTTATTCTAAAAAAGGAAGAATTATTATCACTCATTAAAGAAAAGAAATATTTTTCAAGTTTTGATTGCAAAAGCGAATTTTGGCAAATAAGACTTGATGATGAATCACAAAGATTAACAGCATTTAGCTGCCCCTAAGGATAATTTCAATGGACAGTTGTTTCATTTAGACTTAAGTAAACACCAGGTATTTTTCAAAGATATATGGCTAATATTTTCAAAAAATATTACAATTTTTGTTGTATTTATATAGATCATATTTTAATATTCAGTAATGAGTTATCAAAACATTATTTAGACATTATTAATGTTTTACAATAATGCAGAAAATCAGGAATAATATTATCAGAAAAGAAAGCAGTCATTGCTCAACAAAAAATAAAATGATTAGAGTTAGAAATAAAAGATGGAAAACAACATCTATAATCCCATATTTTGAATAACATACAAAAATTTTCTAGTATAATCAAAGATAAAAATCAATTATAAAGATTTTTAGGATGTTTGACATATACAGAAGCATATATAAAGAAATTAGCATAAATGAGAAATCATTACAAACAAAGCTTAAAAAAGACTATATTTGGCAATGGACTGATCAGGACACAAAATATATGAATAAAGTAAAAGCACAAGTAAAAAATTTACTAACTTTATACCATCCAGGACCAGATGATAAAATAATAATAGAAACAGTGCATCACATAAATATTGGGGAGCAGTATTAAAAGCAAAAGCCGATGACAAAAATAAGTATCTTTGTAGATTTTCTTTAAGATATTTTCAAGACTCTGAATTAAATTATCATAGTAATGAAAAAAAATATTTAACTGTTAAGAAAGCTATAAAGATATTTACAATATATGTTATAAGTTCAAAATTCATTGTTATGACTGATAATTAAAACTTTGGACTTTTTTAAAGAACTAATATTGCAGGTGATTATAAACAAAGAAGACTAATTAGATGGCAACAATAGTTTAACAATTATAAATTTGATGTATAACATTTGTCAGGAAGAAAAAATAGTTTAGTAGATGCTTTAACTAAAGAATTAGCACCTCTAACTATGTTTTTTATGACAAGAATGGATCATCTTAAAATAGAAATAAAGATCAAAGAAAAGAAAATTATGATTCATGAAACAAAAATCAAGTGTCTCAGAGATTAACTAGAGGTATTACATCTTAAAAAATAAGCGTACTATGGTTAACTCAAAATTGCTTAAGAAAAACTCAAAAGGAAAAGAAGTTGAAACTTCAACAGAAATTGAAAGAAAGGGATTAAAATTTCAAAAACAGAAAGTGAAGAAATTAGTAGTAACAATCCAGAACTTAGTAAAAACTCAGAACAGAAAAAAGAAAAACGAAAAAATTAATTAGGTAGATAAAGTTGAAAAGGAAGATTCTAAAAAGGTTTATGTAGTATACAATTGACTAAAATCAGGAATTTATACTAATTCACCAGTAGTAAGTAAAGCAATAATAACATTTAGTGGAATCATCCACAGAGCTTTTACTAATAAGATAGAAGCAGAAGGAAAGTTACAATAATTATGAAGTTCTAAATCTACTATCACTAATAGAAATAGCAAAAACTATTCCCAAATAGTACAACAACTAACAAAAGGAACTAGTAGATTAAGGAACCTCGAAAAAATTTAAAAACTAATAATTTTCAAAGAAGCAACAAATAATTTTTCTAAAAAAGAAAAAGAAAGGTATAGGAATTTAACAAAATAGCAATAGTTAAGCCTATATAATCTAGCTAGGAAAACTACTGAGGAACAACTAAATGATATTAAATTTTATACTATAGAAAAAGATTTTCTATCATATAGTAAATTCAACATTTTAGAAGGAGTTAATCCAGTATTAGTCTATAAGGTATTTTATGTTGGATTAATAGAAAATATATATCTAGAAAATGAATTAAAAGAATTAATATATTTTCCTGAAAACTTCAAAAAAATTTAGTAGAAACTTCAAAAAAAAAAAAATCAAAGCAACAGACAAGCCTATTCATTTAAGATGTTATTGGAACCAAGAAATACTAGTAAGTCCTTATCATTTTATTAAACTTGGAATAGCAAATAATAAAAGAGAAGTTACTCGACCAAAAGCTTTACCAGAAAATGAATTTAACATTAAGAAATTATGTATAGAAAGAGGACAAATGTTAAGTCAAATTTATCATGAAATGCAAAGAATTAATAACTCTTCATAAATTAAGATCAATTACAGTATAAGTAAAAGTATTATTACTTCTCAAAGTAATATAGTTATCATCGAGAAAAACAGTAAAAAAGTAATTTCTTATGAAACTAACTTCAATTGCAATAAGATTGAAGTAAGTGAATAAATCAAAAAGGTGCTTTGCCATTATTCCAAGCAACAATCAGATGACCACAAATGCATATATTGCATTAGAGATGAGGAAACCTACGTGGACACAAGCTCATCACACAGTTCAAAGTCGACAAAGTAAATCATGTAAGACTATTCCAACAATTGGCGTTAATAGTGTCAATAATGTAGGCGTTAAACGCCAAATAGAAAAGTTAGGAATAGTATAATTCCACTATTATAAACAGAGAACTCTTATGTCTATAAAAGGGAACCTTTTGCAGATAAGGGATTCACTAGAAAATCCTAACACTTATCCATTTTTCATTTTCATGCTTTAGCTATGTATCTAGAAATAAGTAAGAACTAGAAACCCTTTCAAGGTTACTAGTTCTCTAGTTTTGTATAACTTTCTATTTAATGAATAAAAATCTATCTTAAAATTCCAAACCAAGTTATCACTATTACATTAGGAAGTTAAGTACAGGTCTCATAAGATCAGCAGAGTCATGAATACTAGAAGCTTGGATTTGGAGTGAGGCTTAGCTGTTTGGAACAAAAAGGAGATAGCAAGGAAGCGAAAATACGCAATGGACCCATATTCAGAAACAGGTTGGTTTGCAAACAAAGACTAGCATACCTTGAAATTTCATTAATATTATTAAAATATTATTAATATTGTATGAAAATTATAATTTATGAAAAATAAATGTAATAATGAAAAGAAAATCTAATACAAAACTTTATAGAAATAAAAACAAGAATTATTCTGAAAACCAAGAAAATTTAAAAGATGTAATTTATCTTAAATATGCTCTTGTTTGTTTTAAAACATCCATAAAAGATAATTTTGAACAAAGTACAGGAAGATCCAAAATAATTTAAAATTTTTAATGATTAATAGACTATTTTTTTAAACAAGAAAAAAGAAATGATTTAGTAAAAGGACAGAACAAAGAACATTTAGATCTTGAAGCAAGCCTTAAATTAGTAAAATAGACATATAAGAAAATAAGAAAATTCAAAAATTGAGTCGGTAGATAGACTAAGAATTTGAAGAATATGAACTTGAAACTCAACAAGAAAATTATGACTAAAATATAATAGTTTGAAAGAAAATATATGAAATTACTAGAAGAATATTTTGACAATGAATGTTATAAAACATGTTTAGAAAATTTTAAAAGGTTTGATACACTTTTAGATTATTATACAGATTATGTTTCTAGTATATTATACCTAATAGACCATTTCGTAGGAAAAATATTAAAAAATTATTTTACACAGAAATTTGTACAAGTAAATGAAGAAGAATTTGATAACTAATTTTTGGATTTTATTTATTTAAAGAATATACTGGAAGATAAGTTAACTGAAACTTAAAAATTAAAATTTAACTGTAAAAATTAGTATTAGAGCCATAAACATAAACAAAACTTGAAAAAAAGGTTTTAAAATGTTTAAAATAAAATATAATCAACCAAATTCAAATAAAAAAGTAAATTATTTAAAATATTATAAAAAAAATAATATAATTAATATTACTAATTAAGAAAATAACTAAAGGATTACTTAAGAAATAATCCAGTTAATAATTTATAAAGTATTTTATAATTGGAACAAAGAATTTAACATAGTTACACCATAAGTAATAAAAAATGCTTACACAAGCACAAATCTCTAATTTAAAGAAATTATTTAATTTAGTTCGAAATACTGAAAATAAAAAAGACTTTAAGAAAAATTTTACAAAAATATTTTTAACATGTATAGAAACAAAAATAAACAAAAATCATAGAACAAATAGAAACCTTGAAAGAAAATTTTAAATATTTAGAAGACACAAAACAAAAGAAAGTTTCTTAGAAAAATTTAAAATCTTTTTATACATTATCTTAGAAAAATTAAAAGAAATTCTTTAAAAATAATAAAATATTTAAGAAAATAAAATTAATAAATTTTTGGTAAAAAAAACTTCAAAAATCATGAATTTTGACTCAAAAATCTTTAAAATTAAACATTTAGACAATAAAGTAAATTTTTATATCGCAAAGGACATAATTAGAAAAACAAAAAATACCCTAAGGATATGCAGAAAGAATCCCGCGTGAGATGTTAGGAGAATTGACCATACAAAAAATGAATTGGATTGAAAAAAATAAAGATCGAATGCCTACTTAATATAGTTCAACAAACAAGGCCTAGGTGTAGAGTAGTCGGGTTGGATTCATCTCTTATCCTAATTTTTATGTGTTATTTTATATGCTATTAATATATAATAAATATGTGGATGAAATTTTTTTAAAAAATTAAACTTTTTATACATATATTTATGAATAATTAATAATATATAAAGTAAGGTACTAAAAGTGACTTCCATCCGGATTGATCAAGCTTTACTCACTTGTTCAGATACAAATAAATGTTACAGTCGCTTTCTAGTTTTTTAAAACGACAAGTCGTACTTCGAGGACCGAGGGCTAGCCACGTAAGCACATTTGGCGGGAAAACATCCCGCAAACAAGGGTGAGGCTTTTTACCGGTAGCGGTTATCTACGTTTTACACATTTTGAAAGCCAACCCAAGGGAACGCAAACAAAAAAAAGAATGGCCGACGAAAATTCATCAAGAAATCCACCATCAACGCCGGAATCTCCGACCACCGGTGGTTTCAATACTGATCAGCTTCCACACACCACTAGTCGTACCTCCGAGAATTTCTCTTACTCCGAGGACGATGAGGCCGCCGTCGACCCTGAAATCATCCAAGACGAGCCCGAAGATATCCCCGAGGAAGAGGAAGAGGGCGAGGACCTCTTCAACGAAAACTTCATGGAGTCAGTCTCTTTTTACTTGCTTATCTTTGATATTAACCCGCATTTTTCTACTCGATTCCCACTTTACCATTCATAGTTCCTCAACTGAGTTTCAAAATTGTTTTTCGAGGGCAGCGATTATCGTAGAATGGCTGAACAAGATCAGTACGAATCGCTTGGGTTAGATGATTCATTGGAAGACGAGAGAGATCTCGATCAGATAATGGCAGATCGAAGGGCCGCAGAAATTGAGCTCGAAACTCGCGATGCTCCCCTCACTTCTACTCGCAAACTTCCTCAGCTTCTTCACGACCATGGTATTATTGTCTTCATGAAGTGGATTCCGAAAGGTTTTGAAGTTTGTCATTTCATATCTGATTTGAGTCATTGATTTGCAGATTCTGAGGAAGAAAACTTCAGGCCTTCAAAGCGAGCCAGAGCCGATTTCGGACCTCCACCTGGTTCAAGAAGCAATGAAGATGCGGACGGAACACAAAGTTCGCCGGGGAGATTACAGAGGGATGTGCCCCCCACTGATCATACCGATGAAGAACCCTACGAGGTTTTCTTTTCCTTCAATATTATTCACTAATCCTAGCTTTTTGTTTTATTTAATTGATCCCACTTCCCAATTTGATCTTGTTTCGGTACATGTAGGATGAAGAGGATGAGGAGGGCGAGTTTGAAATGTACCGCGTCCAGGGAACGCTAAGAGAGTGGGTGACAAGAGATGAAGTTCGCCGTTTCATAGCCAAAAAATTCAAAGAATTCCTACTCACCTGCGTCAATCCCAAGAACAAACATGGTGAATTTGAGTACGTGCGTCTGATTAATGAGATGGTTTCAGGTAAAACATTTCGATTTTTCTCAGGTTTAGTTCTTTTATTAATGTGTGTATTTGTTACTCAACAGTTGTACTTAGGACTCGCTTGATGTTGTAAATTTTGTTTGAATTGCAGCTAATACGTGCAGCCTTGAGATTGATTACAAGCAATTTATCTATCTTCATCCCAATATTGCTATCTGGCTTGCTGATGTCCCCCAATCTGTCCTAGAAGTCATGGAAGATGTTGCTAAAAGTGTTGTATTTAATCTGCATCCTAACTACAAAAATATCCATCAAAAGATCTATGTTCGCGTTACCAACTTACCGGTATATGATCAGATAAGGAACATAAGGTAATAAACCAAAATAAAGCTGATGGATTATTGATGTAGTAGCATAACAACTCTCTCAACATTGGTCATTTATCTAGTTTTTACTTTTATTGTCGTTACACTCAATGGGTGTCGTTTGCTTATTTTCCTTGTCGTCTGTTTACTATTTTATCTTTCCTTGTTATTAATTTGTCGTTTAGCTTCACTAGGCACTGTGTCCATTAGCCCTTGCCATATAGATGTTGCTGCGCACTACTGTGAGGACAGTTTTGATGATTTTGTAATTTTTCTCTCTGAGACCTTTGTTCCTCAATAGAATCTGAGGTACTCAATTGAAGAATTGAGCCTCTT
Source organism: Elaeagnus macrophylla (assembly GCA_029378325.1). Lineage (NCBI taxonomy): Eukaryota > Viridiplantae > Streptophyta > Magnoliopsida > Rosales > Elaeagnaceae > Elaeagnus > Elaeagnus macrophylla. The sequence goes on along the minus strand of CM055640.1, from coordinate 62,574,493 downwards.
TTCTGTTGCTTATTGAGCAGAGCTATTTGCTTTATTTGTTCCTATATCAATTATAATGTTTCTCTTTTCATTTCCCCCTCTAATAATGTCAAGTTTGCTTCGACTGAAACAGGCAGATTCATTTAAATACAATGATTCGTATTGGGGGAGTTGTGACTCGGCGTTCTGGTGTCTTTCCTCAGTTGCAGCAGGTAAAGTATGATTGCATTAAGTGTGGGGCAGTTTTGGGGCCTTTCTTTCAGAATTCCTATTCAGAAGTCAAGGTTGGTTCTTGTCCTGAATGCCAATCCAAAGGACCCTTCACTGTTAACATTGAGCAGGTAAATTACTAGGGCTTCTTCCATTAATTATTTTTTCTTTCATATAGTTTATATTTTCAATGATATTCAGAGATAAAAAAGGGAATTCTCGTTGAAATTATCATTTTGCAAGTTATTAAGACTATTTGTGATAATGCTTCTCCTAAACTAGGCTCAGAACTCTTACAAATTTTTGTTCACATTTACTAGCCTGAGATAATGCTGCACCTTTCGCTTTTGTCACTATACCCGCTTAAGCAGCTTAGGGATAGGGAGTGAATCTGACTCTTATAATAAGGTCAGAAAGAAGAGTGGGGCCCCTTTCTGAGACGGCCTGCCCCTTTATATTGTTACACGCTTCTGTCGCTGTAAGTATCCACAACGCTTAAGCACAACACAAAGCAGCTAAGGTTAAGGCTACATTAAGGTTTTAAGACTCACTACCTAACGAATTTTGCTACAGAGCAAAAGGGGTATTGGAGAACTATTAGAGCTGCTAGATAGAATCTTTCTTAATAAGAAAGAAGAGTAAGTACGCACCCGCAATAGAGTAGAGCAACCTTTTTGGTATCATCCTTGAATAAGAGAGTCAGACTACTCCCTATTATCCTATTTTTTTGCTGACTACATAGAAAAAGAAATAGGAAACACTTAATGCATTAACAATGTTAATGTACTCTTAACATATAAAGAATTATGTTAACAATTTGATACATAGAAATTGGTGGATCCAATAGAAGTACGAAATTCCGATTATTTAGAGAATTAGCAAATCGGTTCTATTAAAGAGCGCTAGTGGACAGGGAGTAGGCGAAGACCAAAGCAAGCTTCAACGCTGCTTTTGTTGTAGTAGCAAAAGCGCTAGAAGTAGCTCCTTTTACGGTAGCAAAAGCGCTAGAACTAGAAGTAGCTCCTCTTGCTGTAGCCGCAATACAAAGCACTAGAACTAGCTCCTCTTCTGAAGAAGTTAACAAAAAGAGTAGTTAGAACTTTTTACATAAAAGAGTATAAGCTTCTAGAAAGTCTATACTCTTCTAGTAAATCTTTCATGAACTTACTCATGGGTTAACAAAGAAAGTGGATTTTCACTTGCCGTTAACCTAAATAGTTAACAATATGAAAGAAAAGTTATTCTTATTAATGGTATTAGAAGCTTAGTTAAATCAGTTTTTTCTTATTATTCTCTGGGAAGAAGGCTTTCAATTGAAACATAATTTGGAGCTTTACAGAATTTTTATTGTCTTGATGCAGACAGTATACAGGAACTATCAAAAGCTTAGTCTGCAAGAGAGTCCAGGAATTGTGCCTGCAGGTCGGCTTCCAAGATACAAGGAAATTATTTTGTTGAATGATCTAAATGATTGTGCTCGCCCTGGTGAAGAGATTGTAAGATACCAATCTTAGATTTGATGTTGCTCATCTAAATGAATTCTGCTAATACATCGTTTTCACATTCCATGTGACTCATTCCAGGAGGTAACTGGCATTTACACAAATAACTTTGACTTATCATTGAATACAAAGAATGGATTCCCTGTGTTTGCCACTGTGGTCGAAGCTAACCACATCACTAAGAAACAAGACCTTTTCTCGGCCTACAAACTCACCGAAGAAGACAAAGAAGAAATTGAAAAGTTGGCTAAAGACCCCAGAATAGGCGAAAGGGTTGGTCACTTAGAATCTATTATTAGCATCCCCGGTAATATTTCTTACATTATCTTTTATTAAACATCTTGTGAAACACAGATTGTCAAATCAATTGCTCCATCAATATATGGCCATGAGGACATCAAAACTGCAATAGCCCTTGCTATGTTTGGTGGTCAAGAAAAAAATGTGGAGGGGAAACACAGACTGCGAGGAGATATAAATGTACTTCTCTTAGGTGATCCGGGCACAGCCAAATCACAGTTTCTCAAGTAAGGGATAAACTTAATTGATTTAACAGTCCACCTGTCTCCTGGGAGGGACATGCATTCAACAGATCTCACATCTCTCTCTTTTCCTTTTTTTCCCCCAATGAAGATATGTGGAGAAGACTGGGCAGAGAGCTGTATATACTACTGGTAAAGGAGCTTCTGCTGTGGGGCTTACAGCAGCAGTGCACAAAGACCCTGTTACTAGAGAGTGGACCCTTGAGGGTGGGGCTCTTGTTCTTGCTGACAGAGGAATATGTCTTATCGATGAGTTTGATAAGATGAATGACCAGGACAGGTAGATGAAATGGAAGTGTTTTCTTAATGAAACTCCACCTGCCCATAAAATATGAGAAAAAGTATCGAAATTCTTACATGTTATCTTCTAATGAAAAATATTTTCCACTATTAGGGTGAGTATCCATGAAGCAATGGAACAGCAAAGTATTAGCATATCAAAGGCCGGAATTGTCACTTCTCTCCAAGCACGGTGCTCTGTCATTGCTGCTGCAAATCCTATTGGTGGAAGGTATGCAAGTAAATAATTTCATTGTATCCAAGAACCATGAAATAACTATAGGAACCTACCGGATGGACCTATAGATGCTACTTATTTAGGGGTTTCAAATGCCTTTGACTCATGTATTTATATGTAGATATTACTTTGGATTGCTTAACACTGCACACTTGTAAGGTCATGACGATGCAATTAGTGACCTGTTTAATATGCCAATAGGCATCTGCCTCTTACATATTTATTACATTTACTTCTGTTGGTTGAAATTTCTTTTGTATCTTTTATAAGATACGATTCTTCGAAAGCTTTTACACAAAATGTTGAGTTGACAGACCCTATCATCTCTCGGTTCGACATCCTCTGTGTTGTTAAGGTACTTGTAAAATCTCTGTTCTTTATTCACCCTTCTTTTCAGTCATTTTAACATTGAAGTAATGTGGTAACTGCAGGATGTGGTTGACCCTGTCATGGATGAAATGCTTGCAAAATTTGTAGTTGATAGTCATTTCAAGTCACAGCCCAAGGGAGCTAACTTGGATGATAAGTCCTTAAATGATTCCCTAGCAGATGTCCAAGCATTTGTTGACCAAGCAGATCCAGAGGTTTATACTTGATACCCATCCAAATGTCTTTTCTTATTGTTTTTTTCCTTTTCAAATTCATGCCTTTACTTCTGTATTTATGCGGTTTTACCTTTCTCAGATTCTTCCACAAGATTTGTTAAAGAAGTACATAACATATGCCAAGTTGAATGTATTCCCAAGATTGCATGATGCTGATCTGGATAAACTGACTCACGTCTATGCTGAATTGCGGAGAGAGTCTTCAGTTAGTTTCTCTTTCACCTCATCTACTTTAGATTTTTTTCAAAAGTTTGTCTAAACTATGGTTTATCTTTGATTATATGCCATTTTATCATTTTATGTAAGAGCAAGACCTCCTGCTGCACTCTTCCTTTGTAGCATGGACAAGGAGTTCCTATAGCTGTGAGGCATATTGAATCAATGATAAGGATGTCAGAAGCACATGCCAGAATGCATCTGAGACAGCATGTCACCCAAGAAGACGTGGACATGGCAATTCGAGTGTTACTTGATTCATTCATTTCCACCCAAAAATTTGGGGTGCAGAGAACTCTGCAGAAGGTATGCCTACAGTACACACTCTAGTTTCTACTTTGATACTCCTTATTTACTTGTGGCGTAAGGACCACATGTTATTGCAACATCTCTTTGGTTCGTTGATCTTAGTTTTCTTCTGATGGTAGTTTTGTCAACCAGCATGTCTAAGACCAATGCATCTATTCAAGTATATTCTAGCATTTTTGTATAGAGAGTCTCTACGTATGACGTACCATGCACAAACAAATTACCTGTATCTATGATCACTAGATGCAACTCCTTGGTTCTTTATTCTTTTCGATCTTATTGGCTTGATTATACTAAGGTCTTTGATGGTTGGAAGTGCACTTCATGTAAAACTATTCAGACTGTACTTGATTATTTTCATTTTTTAATTTCTAGCATAAAAAACCAACACTTTAATCGCTTAGCCGATGAAACAATCTTGGGTTGGCAGTTTTGAATATCCTGAGTTGTTGGATTCCTGAAGGATCTTGTTGAGGATTTAATTTTCTTGTGCAGAGCTTCCGAAAATACATGACTTTCAAGAAGGACTACGATGAGCTGTTACTTTACCTACTTCGTGAGCTAGTGAAGAATGCACTTCACTTTGAAGAAATTGTTTCTGGGAACACTTCAGCGCTTAACTATATTGATGTTAAAATAGAAGATCTGCGCGCTAGGGTAATTCTCAAAATAAACTATGGAAAATTTGTCTTTTTCTAGATTTAAGAAGCCCTTGAGTGTATTTGACATCATGTTTTGGTTTTAACTTGTGCAGGCCCAGGAACATGAGATCTACGATCTAAAGCCCTTTTTCAATAGCGCCCACTTTTCTAGAGCAAATTTTGTCTTGGACGAAGAGCGGGGAGTCATAAGACATGGCCTTGTCTGAGAATGTCTGGAAAAATATCTAGTGTGAAGACAGATATTATGGCTACTCGAACTTTATAGATAAGTCTTGTTTTGTCTCTCATATAGCATATATCAGTGTCAAAAGGAGCACTGATCTCTTTAAATTCAACTTCTTCTTCTTCTTTTTTTGGCTAATTTTTCAAGTTGTTCTCTTGATAACTGTTTCTGTACATAAACGAAAATGAATGGACCAATATGATCGTTTTTATAAAAATGATTTGCCAAAATTGCACAACATAAGTATTTTCCTTATACTTGTGAGAATAAATAATAACCGATCTTTAGTAATAACACGATTTTTTCATATATATGCACTTCATGATCATGCATATTGTTGGCTTTTCCTAAACTTCCCTAATTTCATTTTATTGTTTTCATTTTAGTAAGTACAACATTTATTTATGTAAATAGTAATAACACATAAATTTATGCTTATTTCACAAAATTATCTAAAATTTTATTTTAAAAAAATCATTTTTCTATCACTAGCATTTATACTACCATAGTTAAATAAATATTAAGTTTGCTGCCTTACAAGTCTCTTACGTTTATGAAAGGTACGCTTTAGTCTCTTTTCATTTAAGTAGTTCACCAAAATTCAATTTCTTGACAAAAGATTCTCATGTGATTTTTTAATAGGATAGTTTTGAAATTTCAATTTTTTTTTTTTTTGCAAAAAACATTTAAAAAAAAATTTAATTATGAGACAAAAAAAAATTAAATAAAAAACTGACCAAATTTTAAAATAAAATTTACATTTTTTGTCATTTTTTTTACTTAAAAACTGATTTTAAAAAAACTATTTTAATAAAAAAATTAAAATTTCGAAATTTTCCTTCTAAAAAATCACATGAAAATTATGTGCTAAATTTTTTTTAAAGAAATTAAACTTAAGTATAACTTTTAAAAAAATTAGGTAATTTAAAGTATACTATTTAAAAAATAAATAAAAAAAACTAAAATATATCTTTTAAAAAGATAAGAGACTAATAAAATATTAAATTTAATGTTTTCTTTTCTAAGGATTATAAATATTATGTAAATAACCGAAATAGGGGTACAATTCAATCATTATTCATTCATTCATCTTAAAGGATACTTTCCAAAAATTTTATTAATTATTCTTTTTATGAAACATTAAATAGTTATGTTTAAAAAAAATTAAATTAATCTTATATTTTATTAGCTCACAACATTACTTACTTTGAAAATAATGAATAACTTCTCTAATAATGTGAAAGATTAACAAGATCTCATCCTTGGATTGGCTAACAGTTCCATCAATGATTGAAAAATATAGTTGCATTGCTAAAATCTCTGGTTAGTACTTCTACATTCACGTAAATGTAACACAAAGAAGACTTGTAACTGATCCTAAAAATTTGCTTCCTATACCTTTCTTGTAGATAATAATACATCAACAAAAATGATGAAACTGTATCATCTTCATCACTACATCAGACACAAACTGAACTCAGGGAGTACTAGCATCATTACTACACCCTTGTCACTTAGAGAAATCCAATATTAAAATATTGGAGGTGTCTAGACGCGTATCATTAGGGGCATATACAAATTATATGATTCAGTATGCCACCATCAAGTCAGTGAAGAGTTACATTCATGTCATTATGTTGGAACCTGTAGCACCTGTTGATCAAATATGCCAGTTAAATAAAAATCAATCATGTTATAGGATAGAAAGTAGAAACCATTAGGTCATGGAAACCACCTCTCCGAGTTTTTCACGGTATATTTGATCCACTTCATGGCGAAGCCCTTCTACATCCACGACATAGTCTGTGTTGAACTCCTCAAACATCAAATCCTGCAACCGTTGCTTCATATTCTCCAATGCAACATCCAAACGACAGAAGTCCTTGAAAACCAGGGCTTCAGTTGTCCTAAGTTGCAGAAGTCTCTTGATTGCCATGAGGGCCTGAAATATATTACATATGAAACATCAGAAAAATTTAAATAAAAGTGCACCTACCATTATGCGCTTTCTGTAGTGTTGCTTTGTCCAGGGATTATAACATAGGCTAGTTTATTAAGGGACATGCAAACTAGAAAATCTGCAAATCCAGCAATAACAATGATAAAGATATGCATGATCATGCAGTAAAAAGCATAAACTGCTGAGGGAATACCTTCTCCAGTAGATCAAGATCAGGAGATGTGGTTAGATCAACAACAGACTTCAAAAGAATACGATTGTTGAAGAAAGGCAGCTCATGTTTATCTGCATTTTCTAGTTGAGATTCTGCAAGATCGCCGACAAGAAACAGAGCTTTCTTCTGCAGCCTGATATCAATGCTTGAATTGCTTAAGATACCCTGAGAACAAAACAGCTAGTAAGTATTCCCACAACACAACTAAATTATTTCATTCACAGTTAGGTAGATTACCTGAAGGAGCATATCTCCAGCTTCCACATAAAATAATTCTTGACCAGCCAAATTGTTTCGGATCAGAGCTGAAACAGCATATAAACCTTTCACTGCTTCTTCTGCTAAATCAGATTTTACCATCTTCATTACCCTGGGAAGGGCCCCAAGATCAAGGACCTGGAATAAAAATTCATAAGGTATTTGAAGCAGCTTCCACGAAACAAATATGTTTAACCTATAATATATCAGAGCAAATAGAAGCCAATGAAATCTGAGAAAGGGGGCACATTGTACATTTTATACATAATACATAATAGATGAATACCATACCTGCCTCTGTACTAGAGGATTATTGTTACTGGATTTCCCAATAATCCAAGCAGCAAGCCGTCTTACAACTGGATCAGGATGATTGAGCTCTTGAATTACCACAATAAGGCCCCCAAGCTTGTTCAAATCTGAAGAGCATCAAATACTATTAGCCAATAGAACTGCTAGATTCTAGGAATTCAAACTAACTAGAAGACATGAACACAATCTCAACAAAGTGATTAAGGTTGAAGTCACGCGAAACTGTTTCGGTACATGCTACATCTCTTGAATTATGCAAATAATTCTTTAAGAAGTGCACATCCGGAGAAAATCTGGTGTATGGATGGATGGATGGATGGATGTTATAATATTATTAACTATACTCCTAAAAACAAAGCACAAGCAGTTAAACTAAAAATAAGGGCAGCAACCATTGGCATTGTCAATTGGCTCAACAAGTACTAGGAGTTCCTGCAGAGCACGATGTCGATCTTCCAGCGATAATGAGGAATTTTTCAAGTCATCAATAGCAATTTGCATTAATTGAGCATCCGATGGCATTTTTAGCCTCTCAATTAGTTCCTGTGATCAGTTACAGTTAAACTACTAAGATAAAGCATTGAAACAAATGCTGAAGGGAATATATATAACATTAAAAAAAGAACAATGATCAGGCTCACCAAATCCCACCTTAATTTCCAACTGACGCTTCTTTAGCTTCTCTGATGACAATCTCCTAACATCTTCAGCCTTTTCTTTTAATTCAGCGGGATCAGAATGACCTATCAAGCGTGAAACATTTTCTGTCAGTTTACACATAAGAAAGCAGAATCTTTTCACTGAAAATGATGAAGATATTAGATAATTATTGTCTCATAAACTAGTTATAAGTCATAATTCAACACTTTCAATCAATTTTCAATCCACCACAAATGATGTTTACACAATAAGTAAACTTGGGTTTCTATATTTCACCAAACAAAAGGAAATCACGAAATAACCAAAGAAGAAGCTTACCAATGGCCCACTGTAACATTCCATCGAGGGAAGAGAAACCGCCATCGAAATCTTGTAGGGAATCGGAGCGAGCTGAGGAGTCATCCTGGTGCTGAGGTTGAGAGTCGCCCAGTGGAATCAGATCTGCGTCCTCTTTAGCAGTGGACCAATATAGCCCTCCTCCATATGACGATCCCGTCTTATTCACTCGCTCCGCTTTGTCCGACACCGTCATAGTAATCGCCGCCGCAAAAACCAATACCCACAATGTAACGAAGAAACTTCCTCGCCCCATCTTTTTTTCTATACCAAATTCGTAAATTTGGAACTCTTTTCTTAGATGAAAACTGGTATAAATTGTGAATTCTTGAGGGTTGTTTTATTTAACTCTGGTGATTGGAATTACAACTTCAAGCTTGGGGAACAACTCTTGGATTTGATGCTTCGCTTTTAAGCAACGTGGCACACCCTCGCGATTAACCTCCCACACCCAGCATGGTCTGTACAGAGATTTAAAGAGAATGAATGCCTTTGGAAAAGTGTATTAGTTTACACGTCATCCGGTACAATCTATACCGTTGATACATGATCGTGTGGTCCTGTGAGCCCACCAAGCGTAAGTTAACGTGGCTTTTTTTTTTTTTTAAAAAGAACCTTTTGCAACTTGTAAATAAAAAAAATGAAGGGCTTTCAAATTATGTGGTTTGTGTTTTTTTTTTTTTTCTAGTAATTCATAAATCGGTTGTGTTTGGAAATAATTTTTGATTTTTTATTTCAATTTTTTTTAAAAACGCTGCTAAAATATTAACTGATTTATAAATCATTAAAGTATAAATTTATAAAACACTTTACTAATTTATTTTCCTTCCGTCTCAATAAAACCACCCTAATGCTATACCAAAATAGCACCTCATCTGCATAATTCTAAGCTGCCTCCACGTATCTGGGTAGAAGACTCATAGTGAGCTTATTGGGATCCCAAACAACAAAGTTGTTACCTCCAAAACTCCATGAAACCATGTGATTCATACAAATTCATAGGTCTTTGATAGAAATGACGGAGGACCCACCTCATGAAGTCCCTCTAATTGGTGACGAATATCTACTGACGGTGCTTCGGAATAAGAACTAACTTCTAGAAACTCCTTTATTTTGCCTGGGTTCATTATTCGGATATTAAACTTTGATATGGGTCGTCAATCTTCTTCTTCTTCCTTCTTTGATAATAGTAGTATGATTAATTTTTTAGGTTTTTTTTTCTCTCTTTTTTCTTCTTTTTGCTAGTAAAAATTTACAAAATGAATTGATCGGTAGAAATAAAGGTTTGAACCTAAAAGGGTTTGCTGGTTTAAAGATAAAATTGTATTTAAAGATACAAGGTTGTTGGGTAGATACGGGTAAGCAAGCGAATCAAAACTGCCTGTTTTTTATCAATTCAAATCCAATTCGATCTGAAGCAGATTTGAAGATTTTTAATCCGAATCCGAATCCGATCCGATAATATAGTCATCCGAATCCGAGCAAATCGAATTTTTCGGATCGGATAGGTCGGATTGAGATTATAATTTATTTTTTATTATTATCATATATAAAACACAATATATACTTTTAAATTTTAAATTGACATATTTTTTAGTAAAATTTATTTATTTATAGTCACAACTTATATAATCAAAATAATAAAAAGTATACTGTTAAATATTATTAAATTATTATAGAGAATTTAACATTTTTATTTTTTTTAAATTAAAATAATAATTTAATGTAATTGTGGTATGTATAATATTTAAATATAATACATTAAAAATAAATATGCATTTATTTATAATTTTAATAGTAATTCAGTCCGGATCGGATTGCAGCGGATTATAAAATCTGTCAATTCGAATTCGATCCGAATCCGAACAGATTGTATACTTTTCAATCCGAATCCGATCCGATCATAAAATATGTCAATTCAATCCGATCCGAATCCGACGAATCGGATCGAATTTATTAATTTAAGCGGATTGATCGGATTATTTGCTCACCCCTAATAGATACAGTCTAATGAAAAAAAATCAAAACCAAAATATTTTATTAATAGTCAGGAATTAAAAAAAAAAATTTATGTAAAACAATTACTAATGATTTATATTAAAGTTATTTAAATGTAATTAACTTATAAATCTAAACTCATATTTTTTCATTTATTAATAATACTTTTTTAGTATTGATATAATTTGCAATCACCTATATAAATTTTTATTGTACAATTTAATTATAAATTTTTTTTATGTGTATCCATTCATTTATGTTTATTAATTAAATACATATAAATTTTGGGTTAATTTCATGTTAAATTGTTATTATTATTAATTGTGAGATTTTAAATAGTAAATAAATGGACTAAAGTCTTATGTTTTGGTACCAAAATAAACTTTTCAAGTGTATAGTTGCATAAATAGTAAGATCTAAGGGAATTTTGTATAGGAGACTAGTTCTTGAAAATTTTTGTGCTACTAATCTTTCCTGAGAATGTTACTTTGTCTACGATTATGTGAGAACGTTACTTTGTCTACGATTATGTTTTTTAAGGAGACATTGCCCCACTATTCTTTTCTGTGAGTACTTTTAGTGAATATTATATATTATTGTTATGGTTATAATAATTTACACACATATATATATAAAAGAAAATAAGATATAGAATTATTCTCTTGAAACTCTAAAATATAATATTTTAAAATTGCATATATGTCATTTATTGAGAGCACAAAGATTACGATACTAATAAAAATATATATTTAAAAGTATAAAATGTAATATTTTATAATTACATATATGTCATTGATTGAGAGCCTACCTAGAATGCTAATAGAATATATGAGAAAGTATATTCAATGCCCCGTGTATGTTATTACATAAAAATATTGAGAGCAAAATTGACATCATAAAAATATTTATATGTTATTTTATGAGTAAAATATGCTATTAAAGTAGCAAAATAATAACATTTATATAAACAATATATGTTCTACATATAACTATAGATATAAGGACATTTTGAATATATGATCCTTAAACTAAATGTCATTTAATGTTGATATTGAAATGACTATAATCAAAGGAGAAAAATATATTTTGAAGGATTACAAGTGATTAATTTAATATATAATAATTACTATCCAATCTTGATTATTCAAGATTTTTAAGTGTTCAATATCATTAACTTTTTATTCGAAAAATTTTATAGAAAAAAGATTATTCAGTCATATACTTTATCGAGAGTCAAAAGAAATATATACATAGATTTTGTGTATGTTTACATAGCAACATTGAGAATAAAATTAGAAATAGTTATAAATCCTCCATATATCTTTGCAAGTTAATTTTGCTCATAAAATAGCAATAAAAAATACACACATATATTTAAATATTATGTGTTTGCATAAATTATTAAGAAAATAAAGACATTTTGATCATATCATTACAAAAAGTGAATGTTATATGATTATTATGTACATTATTTAAGCTATTGTGTTAATATTAACAATGTAGTAGTTACGTTCTTGTCATATTATAAAAATTGTTATGTCATAATGTATTTGAATTTGAATTTTATAATAAATCATGAGCTTTCACATAAACAAAACAATGTAATGCTAATTAAGGTCCAATATTTTATTAACATTATCCGTATATATCTCTCTTTTAATCTTGATGGATAAAGAAATATAAAATGAGCTTATAACTATTACCTATCAATTCAAATGATGAACATTTATGTCTCAAAGACAATATAACAATACTCATTATTGTTGAATGATATATAAGTTAGCACAGTTTCATATATAACTTGATAAAATGCTTGAAAAAATTAAAGTATGATGACTTATATTATATATAATTATGCTCAAATTTCTCAAAGTTGAGGAAGAATTTAATATTTTAAATATATTTGATAATAGTAATATTCGATACTATAATCAAAATATAATATATAAGTCATAGATAGAAACTTAACTTGAATTTTTTTGAAAGATCAATCTTAAGATTAAAATTGTACGGATGATGCATATATTGGTTTAAAGTATAATGCCACAAATACATGATTATAAGTCAATATTTGAAAGATTTTTTCGATTTATACAACAAATATAAATTAAATTTGGATAGATAAAAATTTGAATAATTATCATGACCAAATTAAGCCATAAAGAATCAAAATTAATTCAGTATATAATAAAAAGTTAAATGGTTGTAGACCAAAGTCCAAACTTTTTTTATTCGGTAATTATATGTATTATATGTTCTTAAGACAAAATGAACTCATTACATTTGATAAAAGTTAATAGTAATTCTTACGCCTCTGAAAAATCATATATTATGAAAATAATATTGTCAACCTTAGTATGGAACATGATATATTTTGGGTTCAATTTAACCCATAAATTTATTATTAAAATTACTTAATTGTAACTTTACATTAGTGAAAAAATAAAGTTGTTTTAATCTTATTGCACTGACTCAACTCATTGAGATAAACCCACTAATAAATTTAAAGACATGTATTTTAAGTTTTATTTATATTTAATATATTGGACCCTTGGAAAATTAAGAAGACTCGTTAAATAATTTCAATAAATAAAAATAATTTATGTTATTAGGGGGAGAGAAAAAATATAATGACATAAATTTATTTAAAATGTATCCATTTTATGGAACATGAGGTTCAGAAAATTACTCGATAATAGAGTACTACATAGTCGATGCATTTAAATAATGAAAAATTTAGCTGCAAAATGCTCGAGCAATTATTGAAGTCCTTATAAGATAATAAAATAAAATAGCAGCAAACATTCATAACTTATCTAAAACTTGCTAATTATATTGGTGCACAAGTAATGCTATTATTGTTAGAATAAATGAGTTAACACTCTAAAAAATAATATAATTTTTTTCTTTTTTGACTCTTATAGAATCTCAAGTACCTGATAAGTAAAATGATATTATTTCAACTACGGGAGAAAGAGAATATTAATAGTGTACAATATATTACTTTCATGTCTCTCATTAATAAACAAGAGATGATAATGATCCTTAATATTGATAAAAGTTATTAAATGTCGATAAAGAAAAGTATTGGCTAAATACAAAATATTATTTTAAGCACACACTCATTCACTTATGCCCAAAATCAAATAGATATAATATAAATACTTAAAATATTCGTTAGATATTTATAAGGACTGATTATTCAAAGGCTTAAAAATATAAAATGTGTTAAAAATACATGAATTTATTTCAAAAATTGATGAGGCTATGAGATACAAATATTTACTCCCGTACGTATAAGATGAATTTAAATGTAATTAGTACTCACATAATATTAGTTTATATATAGTTATTGATATAAATAAATCAATAGTACTTGATGCTTATAAAAGCACTAACTTCAAATACCATTTGTTATTATGATAATTATAGACGTGTACTATTAAAGTAACGTGAATCACTGCATGAATTTTAATAGATATCTAGTGCATTCACATTATTATTAAAATTTAATTTTTCATATGTTACATGACTTTGTTATAGATAAAAAGTATGTTGATTTATGTGCTCTTAAAAGGTGGAAAATAAGTTATTATCTTAAAGAGAAACAAACTTATAATGAATTATTTTTTATGGATAAAACATATTGCACATTATATATCGAGTTATTATTTGGTAGGATGATATAAAAAATTTCTCATATTTTCTTCATTTTATAATTAGTTGATACTATTTTATAAGATAATTAATGCTCAGTGTATTTATTGATATTGATGAATGTTATCAGAGCATATACAAATATTGAATCTTACAGAATAACAAAATAATGAGTTTTATCATAAATTAGATATATGAATTATCATTATTACTTCAGTATATTTTATAACTACAATATTATTAATTGATTTTTCGATGATTGACGAAACAAGTAATTTTTGTAGAATAACATGTACCTTACAAGTTATTATTTAAATGTAACAAGTGATTGAAGTAAATACATTTGGCCTACAACTATAAAATTGTACTACATATGAAGTCAAGTGACGACCAAGTAAGCTCACTCGCCATGAGTTATTACATTTACTTTAATATTTGTGAGATGGTCATATTGATGTTAAAATATATCAATTAAAAGAATATCTCATGTTGAACTATTGTCATCATCTGTGGGAGCACATATGCATACGCGTTGTACTCTTTTTTCTTTCCACGGCTTTGTTCTACTAGATTTTTCTAGAAAGGTTTTAATAAGACAACTTAAGTATATTGCATGGGAATAATGTACTATTTTTCCCTTTGCTTGTTTTTATCCCATTGGGTTTTTCTAGCAAGATTTTTAACGAGACATATTCTCAATATATTTGACATCCAGTAAGAGTGTTATAATTTAGATGTCAAATTATAAATATGATATATCATCTTATAGTTATATTTATTTTAAATAAAGATTTATCTCTATTGTATCATAAATTTGTATTTAATTAGAAATTTAATATATATTATATCTTAAATTCAAAATTCATATTGTATCTTGTAAACTTTATAAATAAAGCATTTAATATTGTATTAAAAATACAAAAATTAATGAAAATTATTTTTTATATTTATTTTTTTCTTTTAATTTTATAACACGAGGGACCTTATCTACTCTAAAGATTAAAGAATGAGTCGCCTATGGTTTCACATATTGCTAAGTTTTTTTAACACATTTTCAAGCCCATAGATAAAAAAAGAAAAGAAAAGAAACTTACATTGTTATTTGAAGACATTTCAAACATTAGGGATGTTAATTTGCTTCGCTTGAGTAGTAATTACTGAGAAAACTCTATTTTTAATACATGTTAGTAGGTTGTGCATAGGACGGCTAGTTTTTTCAAGTCAATTTTATCTTTTCAATTTTAAAAAATTTAAAATATTAATTAATCTATGATAAAAAATAACATTCAAACTAATTTATAAAATAAATTTAAAAATAATTAATTTAACAATTTTAAACTTATTATCTTAATATAATATAAAATATATTATGATTAAAATAAAATAAAAAATATATCACATAATTCTTTAGAGAAAGAAAAACAAAAACAATCTATTTTATAATTGTCATTGTTTATATTAACATTATTTTAAAAAATAAAAATATCAAAAAATAATTTGTTAATACTTACTTAAAATGTCAAAATTAAACATTTTTTAGATAACACTTTAAATCATATTTTATTTATATTTTATTTTTACATTAGATAAAATATTAATATAATTATAATTAAATTTAATAATAATAAAAATTCAGTTTAATTTATCTGTTAATTTTTAAATCTATAATCGAGCATATAAAATTAATTTACATAATTTTTGAACTTACTTCAATCAGTCAACTTCTAAAATATATATATATATATTTGATTATGACATCGAATTCATTAGTCGATTTAAAAAAATAAATAAATATCTAGCTCCTATAGGTCAGAGTCTCAGAGATGCCACGGGCATAGGGTGGGCAAGGATTTTTTCAGCCCACCTGTTCTCCAACTCATTTTCTATAATTTATTTCAAAAAATGTTATATATTTTTGCTTACATTTATACATACTCTTATTTATTATTATCTATATTTATATCTATATCTATTATCTATCTATATACTATATATAAAAAAGAGAATTATCCCTTCTTTATTTATTTAAAAAAATTTTGTTTGAAATTTTTTTTTGTTATAACTTTTTTAATATTTTTTGCTTTTAGATATAAATAATAAATATATAAAAGATGGAGTTTGTTGACATTTTTTTTCTTCTTTTATTCCTCATGACTTCTCTCTTTTTTCCTTTTTTTTTTTTTTTTTGTTATAACTTTTTTGATATTTTTTGTTTTTAGATATAAATAATAAATATATAAAAGAGAGAATTTGTTGACAATTTTTTTCTTCTTCTTTTATTCTTCATGACTTTCTCTCTCTTTTTTCTTTTTTTGTTTTTTTTTGTCAAAACTTTTTTAGTATTTTTTGTTTTTAGATATAAATAATAAATATATAAAAGAGGGAGTTTGTTTCTTCATATAAATCATTATTTTATTTATTTTTTAACATAAAAAAATATTGAATGGCTCATAATTAATTATATTTATATCTCTTTTACTTTTAGTTTTTTATTTTATTTTAAATATTCATAAAAAATGCTATTTTTATCTATTAGTTTATTTATCCTATTTATTTGTGTTTGGTATTTCTATTTATTTTATTTTATTTGTATTTGTATTTGATATTTAATTTTTTTTTATTTTGTTTGAAATAAAAAGTAGAGGGCTAAAAAAAAGTATTTGGTAACCTATATAATCTAACATTATATTAGTAGATAGATATTATTTTTTTAATAATGCTATATGTATTAAATTGTTGTATATATTAAGTAACATATAATAAAAAAGTAACTAAATTATACTAATTTAAAAATTGATTATTATATCTAATTCATAGCTAGAAGGAAAAAAAATCAAGTATCATGTTATCTTTAAGAAAAATACTCTTTACAACTAAGTATATATATGAGTATTAGTTAAATACTTTTTTATTGTTCAATTTGAAATGATATATAACAGTTTAATTAGTTATTTTTATAATTATATTATCTATTTTAGAAACAGTTTGTTGAATAGTAGAATTTGTTTGACATCAAAATTTAAACAATTT
Source organism: Elaeagnus macrophylla (assembly GCA_029378325.1). Taxonomy (NCBI): domain Eukaryota; kingdom Viridiplantae; phylum Streptophyta; class Magnoliopsida; order Rosales; family Elaeagnaceae; genus Elaeagnus; species Elaeagnus macrophylla. The sequence goes on along the minus strand of CM055640.1, from coordinate 62,557,303 downwards.
AAATAGAAGACATATTTTAATATCTTTAATTTATTAAGTATAATCTCTTACATTTTAAAAAAATACATATAACATAAATTCTACTTAATAATAATTGTGTGAATATAAATTATATAAAAAAAATATAAATGAGCACGTGCCTTGTATCCCAAAACTAGTTATATATATAAAAGAAGGTTAATCTCTTTATATTTATTTGATAAAATTTTATTTGATATTTTTCTTTTAATTTTTTTAATACTTAAAAAAGAAAATAACAAATAAATGAATCTGTTTAGCGATTTTTTTTCTCTCACTAAAGTTAATAGTCAATAGAGAACATTTATATTAATGCATTCATTATAGGTTCTTTATAGGCTATGCTTTTATATGAGAATAATAAGTAAATAATTTTTTAAATTTTTTTGATTGTTAAATTTTTTCAATATTATCATAATTTAAATTATTATTATTTAATAATAATTTATTAATGATTACTTATATATATATTTTTTATTTTATAAACCAGATAAGTTTATATGAGTAATTTCTTATATAAAATTGTATTTTTTAAACAATAATAAGTTATGTTTTACCACCGAATTGATGAATATTTATTTGATACTTTTTTGTTTGATAATTTTATACATATTTTTATTAGTATATATTTATATCTATATATAAATGAGAGTTTATTTTCTTCTATTTATTTATGTTTGGTATTTTTATTTCTTATTTATTTGTATTTGATATTTTTTTTTGTTTGAAATAAAAAGTAGATGGTTAAAAAAAATAGTTGGTAACTTATATAATCTGACAGTGTATTGGTGGACAAGTGTTCCTATATTTAGATATAAATGAGAGTTACTTTCTCCTATATTTTGTATTTGATATTTTTTTTTTATTTATATTTGATATTTTTTTATTTGAAACAAAAAGTTGAAGGTTAAAAAAAAAGTAGTTGATAATCTATATAATTTGAGAGTATATTGGTGAACAAGTATTTTTTTAGCAATATTTTATGTATTAAATTGTAATATATATTAAGTAACATATAATAAAAATGTAACTAAATTATACTAATTTAAAAAATAATTATTATATCTAATTTGTAAAAATAAAAAAAATCAAGTATTATGTTACCTTCATGAAAATACTCTTTACAAAATACAATAAGCTTCTCTTATAAAAAAAAATAAGGCTTTTAAGAAATACTTGGATTTGGAAATAATTTTTATTACCATTTTTTTAACAATTATATATTTTTACTATTCATTGAATAATAAAAAAATTAAAGAAAAAATTGTGAACTTTTTTATTAAAAAAATAGAATTTGTAAATAAATAATGGCAAAAGTAGGTGAAGTGAAGATGAAAGTTTTTAGTTACAGACCAAATATACCTAGGGGGTGAATAGGTTATTTTTAATTTTATCAAATTTTAATTATGTAACCTAAAAACAATGGCCAAATATGCAATCGCGTGTAAAAATAACATGCGAAAATAAAGAATAATACACGAGATTTTTAGATGAAAATAACCTAGGCTACAACAATGACCTAAGAGGAAAACCACCGCTCCACCAGACCACCTAACTATCCACTATGAAAACCAATGTTCAATTACAGCCTCAAGTCTTAGACAACCCTTCACAGATAGATCCCCCTTATGTAATTTACTTACGAGTCGTCGCTCCTTTCACAGCTTCTACAAGCTAGGTGTCTAGATCCGGACCAACATTTTGATCTACTTGAGTCCCACAAGATCAATCAAACCCGTTAATTTTGATAATTTTGAGTCACATGAAATACCGAACACGTCACTAATAGTACCTGAAACGTTAGCACAAATAACACAAGTGTAAAGTGTGTTCTAGAGCAGATTTAATAATGAAAAATCCTAGCTAGTAGATTCAATAGCATACGATGTAAAAAATAAATCAGCTAGCAAACCTTAGAACGATCATGTAAAGTTCAATATTATGAAACATAATTAGGCATATGAATTATTCAAACATAACCACACAATATGTTTGAACAATTAAATCAAGAGAATGCCTAAGATTAATAGATGAAGAGAAGAAGAGTTTTCTTTTAAAATCTGAATCAGATATAAAAAAATATTATATTTAGCATGGTGGTATTTTTCTCCAACCAAAATTATTTTTATAGAGTCCAATTTGATTAAAAGGAGAATTAATAACAAAACCAAATTTTACTTACATAAGAATTTTGCTTTCACAATAATTCTACTCAGTAAGAAAAGTGAAACAAATTATAAAAACACATCGATCGATCGAATACTTCATCTCGATCGATCTACACATACTCGATCGATCGAGAACCTAACTTGATCGATCTACCTACGCTTAGCAATTCAAAAAATCAACCCAAGACCACTTGATCGATGTTCGATCTATGTTTGATCGATCTAACCAATCTCCATCGATCAATGATTGACTCGATCGATCAACGAAATGTTAGATCGATCCAGTTATCACAAAACTCAACCAGAGTGCATCCAGATTGAACTCGATCGATTGAACTAGCATCGCGATCGATCGACATGTGCACAGTTTAATTCATACAAAGTGTACGTGCTCAATTATGTGAGAATGTATGCATGGGCAAATATTTTACCTGTCATATACACAATGTAGACTTGGCAACTTCATCAACCTTTAATTTTTGATTGAAAAGTGAGCCTAGATACTAAATTATAATCAATTATTTTGTTCATAAAAATTGTCAACATTCATAAACCTTACAGAAGAGATAATAAATAAGTTCAAAAATATCGAATATATGACACAAATCTAGAGGATAAATCTCAAATTATTATGTACTAACTTCTTGATAGACATTATTATAAAAAAAGAAGAAGAAAAGAAACTACTTGACAAGCATGGTGGGAAGTCAACAATATACATCCCATTTATTTCAATTCAAATCATTTTTCTTAATAGCTAGCTTTATATATATATATATATATATATATATAGTTAGGAGTTGATAAAATTATTTTTTTTATTTGATAAAATTATTTAGGAGTTTATATCAAAAAATTATTAAAGAAGTAAAACTATATTTGATTTTTTTTTTAATATTTTTATTTTGTTTGATAATTTTTTATTTTGTTGTTATTTTGTTTGATAATGTTGTTTTGGAGTTGATGTTAAAAGATATACTTCTATTTACATAAGAAAATAATATTAGACCTTATGAGCTTTATTTATTTTCAAGATATGACTGAGTTGGTTCATTTTCTACTAAAAAAATATAGAAGAAACATAAATTTGTACTTATATTTGTACCCATATTAATTATAGTATAACTTTTTTTAAAATTTTCTTGAATAACTTTTTTATTTTCAAAATTACTTGACCACTTGTCACACCATAATTAATATAAGTGTAAATTTATGTGTCTTAGCATTAGACTTCTACCTTTTACCAAAAAAAAAAGCACTCATTTTCTATCAGATCATTCTTTGTACCATTAAAAATATGTATATATACGAGTATTAGTTCAAGATTTTTTTATTGTTCAATTTAAAATGATATATAACAGTTTAATCAACTATTTTTATGATGACATTATCTATTTTAAAAATAATTTGTTGAATAGTAGAACTTATTTGATATCAGAGGTTGAACAATTTATATAGAATATATCTTTCAATATCTTTAATTTATTCTGCATAATCTCTTGCATTTTAAAAAAATATATATGACATAAATCTCACTTAAAAATATGAAAATTTTGTGATTTGAGTTTCAATAATAATTGTGTGAATATAAATTGTATAAAAAAATATAAGGGAACATGTGTCTTGCACTTGGCCCAAAACTAATATATATATATATATAAAAGAGAGAAAGTTGAAAGCATTTTATTTATTTAATAACAATTTATTTGACATTTTTATTTTCTTTTATTTATCTTACACCTATATCTCTACCTACTAAATAGTCGGTTCTTTCATATCCATTCTAAGTAGATTTTTTTCCACTTATGTTTGAAAGCCTTGAATAATTCTATTTTACTAATTTTTTGTGCGATAATATTGTCAAAATTAAAATTATTATTGCTATAATTACGATTCATTAACTATAATTTTACTAATAAATATAGCGTTAATGTGTAATTAATTATATAGATATAATAATAATTTTATAAAATTTTGTTATGGTAATAATAAAATTAGTTGTGATAATATCTTTACTAATTTTATTATTATTATCTATTAATATATATATATAAAGGGAAGTTAATGAATTCATATTTATTTGATACTTTTTTGCTTAATAATTTTATATATATATTCTACTTATTTTTATTATTTATTAATATGTGTACAATTTATTTAATATTTTAATTTATTTTATAATTTTTTATTTTATATATATATATATATATATATATATATATAAAGAGTAGTTGCTCTCTATTTGTTATCTTATTTATTGGACAATTATTTTATTTGAGGCATTTTTTTATCATCTATTATTCTTCCCTTATCCCTTACTCTTATACGGAAAGTTGATTTTTTATTTAATGCATCAATTTATTTTACATTTTCTTAATTTGTTTAATCCTTTTATTGACTATTTTTTGTATTTTGACATCTATAAATGAACTCACGAACATAAAAATTTTAAAATGAGGAAAACTAAAGACTCTGCTCTCTATTTGTTATCCTATTTATTTGGCAATTATTTTGTCTAAGGCTTTTTTTTTATTATTTATTATTCTTCCCTTATCCCTTACTCTTATATGGAAAGTTGATTTTTGACTTTTTGTTTAATGCCTAAATTTATTTTATATTTTCTTAATTTGTTTAATTCTTTTATTGATTATATTTTTGTATTTTGATATCTATAAATGAACTCACAAAATAGAAAAATTGGGTTATATGCTGTCATGACCCCCTATTTATTAAAAATCTGATATGACCCCATCCACTTGATTTTTTTACATATTATGACAAAAATGCCCTTAATAACCCCTCAGTTGGACGACTGTCCAACTCACCTCAACAGAGTTGGACATGTGTCCAACTAAAAACCAGATGAGTATATTTTAGAGAACACATATGTCCACTCGCCGGAGCTCAGTTGGACGACTGTCCAATTGATGAAATTTTGACCGGCCGGCGACCCCACTCGCCGGAGCCGAGTTGGACATGTGCCCAGAATAACCCCTCAGTTGGACGTATGTCCAACTCACCTCAACAGAGTTGGACATGTGTCCAACTGAAAACCAGAGGAGTCTAGACTGCCCAGAATAACTCATCTTAACAGAGTTGGACATATGTCCAACTACGTCCAACTTAAAATCAGAGAGCTTATTTCAACAGAGTTGGACGCACGTCCAACTAAAAACAGCTTATTTTGTACGTCCAACTAAAAATCAGCAAGCTTATTTCAACAGAGTTTTACTCTGTTCTACTCTGTTTTACTCCATCTTTATTTTTGATTTTCAGTAGAATTTTCAGTAGCAACCAAAGTCATCTTCTTCCTCCTCCTTGGAATCAAAGTCATCTTCCTCATCTTTATCATTTGTGGCTTCTACAGTAATGGAGGGCACTACTAAAATTGTTTTGATTAATGATTAGAACGAGTGTGACCTTCATAAAGAACCAATTAATCCAATGATACTACTCCACAATTGAAGATGTCAGATGGAAATGATCCTCTCCATAACTGAAACAAAGAAGTATTAGTTATTTACAAGTGAGATATACCATTGTCTCATGATAATCTCAAATAAAGGCTTCAAAATTCCAACAATTTGGTAATCTATTATTGCCAACAACATTTCAGTTGCCACAGAAATAAATAGCAAGATTTCTATTAAATTTCCCAAAACCAATTTCTGAGCGAAATGATGGTGGTAGACAGATTGTTATGGTTGATGCGAAGAGAGCGAGAAGACATTAATATTCTTCTATCCTGTTCTTCCACTCTTCCGCCTTCTCTTTTAGCCATGGCCGAATGAACTTGAGAAGGAAAACAAGGAGAGTCTCTCTCAGCCACGCTCATCGCCCAAGAAAGGGGGAGGTGCCACGTCTAAGAAACAGTCGAAGAAATCCAGTTTCGAAAAAGATTGAAAAGGGGCTGTCCAATTCCAGCAATTGCAAATCGAGAAGGAGAAGACGATAGAAGGGAAAAGGGTAGATGTGGAATTTTAAAAAAATATAGCAACTAGGGGTTATCATAGAATATAATTAATGAAATGGGTCTATCACAGCCTATTTCCCAAAAATTTAAAAAGAGGAAAACTAAAGAAAAAAAATATGACATACTCATCATCATATGTATAACAAAGAGGTGAGGAAAAACCTAAAGAAATGGAGAGCCACAACTTTTCTGCATTACATATGTCCACTTTAACATTTTTCTATGAATTTACTGTTCTCGCTTTCCTTTTATTCTAATAACGATAAGAGCTCTTGAGTATATGTACTAAAATCAAATCAAATTCATTTGTGGCATGAAATAGATGCAGAGGAGGAAATAACATAAGAAATAGATAAGAGAACTAAACTTTATGGATTTAGAGATCATAAAAAGATTTTTAAATATCTATGACTTTTGGGGAATTCTTATGATGAAGTTGAAATGCTTTAAAAATTTCCAAAAAAAAAAAATCAAATTTGACAATTTTTGTCTTCTTTGAAAACAATTTGATTTTTCTTATGTAATATTCCTCCTTTAGCTTTTAGTTTTCTTGGAGATTTTTTTTTTTTTTTTTACTGATTTTATGTTTTGTTTCGTGCATATTATTGTTAGGAGATCTACTGAAGCAAGAATACACGAAGAACCTATAAATTATCACAAGCCACATTAAACTTGACGACAACAACACATCACTTACATTTCCGCTTTTTCCTTTTTTTAGGTAGTTTTCTCTCTCTTTTTCATCTCTATTTACCAATATCTCATTCTTTTCATATTAATTTCTTGGATTTAAATATTCGTTAAATTAGTAAAAAAAAATTATTTTATAGTTCTATTGTCTGACTTGATTTATTGAGTTTGAATTATTATTGTTATTATTTTGATAATATTGTTTTTCCTTTTTTTTTTTTTTTTTCCTATCACTGGTTGAATTTCATTTTTTTACTTCTATTTTTATTGACAATTATTTTTTATTTATTGATGTTTAAAATATATACTTTTAAAAAAAATTGTTAAAATAAATTATGAGCAAGTCATATCAGTTTATCACTACTCGTTGCATTTTTTTTCTTATTAATTTTACTTTATGGCTACATTTATTTGACTTAATTTTTTTACTAATTTTTAATTATAGGTATATGATATAAAATGTAGTCGCTCAAATTTTAATATTACCTTCGTATAAGTGTACTAACTTTCAAACTTAAGAAGTTCTCAAACAATATATCTAAATATAAATATAAATATAAGTCTATTTTCTTATTGTTGAAATTAAATTTGAATATTTTTACATGAGTTCTAAATTATTATGTTACATTAAAGGATTTTGATGAATAATCACAATTTTTTTAATGTAATACTATATATATATTATTTGTAGTTGCCAAGTTCAAATTTTTATTTGAGTTTTAAGTTTTAATTTTGATAAGAGACTTATTATTATGTCTTTTAAATTATATAATAAAGATTATATTTCGTAAATCTTTGAAAGTCATTTAAAAATATAATTTTTAAATAATTTTATTATTAATAATGAGTTGTATGGCAATAGCAGAGATTTTATTCTAAATTGTGTAGTATTATTTTAACATATATATATATATATATCTACAAAAAATAAAATAATTATTATTTTTTAATATAAATTTAATATTTTTAATTTATAATTATTATTAATACACAATGCATAGCACTTAAACAAAATTAGTATATAATAAAGAGTGGCTCTTTTTTTGTCTTGTACACACGCCTCTTGAGCCAACATCTACCGCACGATTTAAACGCCTTCTACCTAGATTTTTTGTTTAGATATTTGTCTTTGACAAAGCTCAATAAACATAGCATCGTTGTTTTAGGAGAGTGCATGTCCTTTTGGCAAAGGTATGGCAAGACCGGGGGAGCCAGAAAAAAAAAAATAGAGGAGCTTGAAATTTAATTTTTTTTATACAAAATAAAAAATTAGTAAGAGTTATAATAGACTATATTTAATTTAATATTGAATTTTTTATGTCATATTATAATAGAAACATATAGTTAGCGCTCAAAAAATACAGACTTAACACATTATAATTAACTTTCAACAAAAATTGAACAAAAATATAATAAGTTAATAAGTATTAGTATCATTCATGAATAAAATAAATGTATTAACTAAAAAGTAAAAACAAATAAAAATCTCAATTAAACACATCAAAATTTATAGTTGTTAAAACTAAAATAAACATATGAAAATATAAAAAGTAAAATATGATTTAGAATTTTAAATTTGAGACTATATTTAAAAATATATGTTTATAAACTATATAAGACTGACCAATAATAATAAAAATATAAGACTGACTAATAATAATAAAAATAATAAAAATTTTATATAAATTTTTTATAAATAAATTCTAAAAAATTATTAAAATAAAATGTCAAATAATATAATATTAGATAAAGTTAAAATTAGGTTGAAATAAAATATGATAAACATAAACTTAAAAGTTTTAATATGAAGCTTATTATATACTTATTTTTTTAATTTTATTTTTATAATATTAAGTTTAAAGTTAAATATTTAAATTTTTTTTGGATTATCACATTTAAGAAGAATTTTTACATAATATATAACTATAATTTTATTTTTGTTATTAATAGTTACCAAATACATGAAAAAATATATATATATTTAACCACTTTATTTACAATTTATATCATTTTTATTCACATATTTATTAAATATTGTTAATATATTTCAAAAATATATATATAAAAATTATATTCAATATATTATTACAAATAAAATATTTATTTAATGCTAAAAATATACATATAATTATTTTTTTTTAAAAGTTGGCCGGAGCTGCAATTCGTCCGGCTCCACAATTCTCCGCCCCTGGCGAGGTGATATGGTGAAAAAGAAGAGGAAGAGTAAACAGAGACTGAAAAATATGGTCTCATATTTTGATTTGGCTTTACAAAAGGGTCATCTACTATATATAAGATCAGAATTATCTTATATATAACTGTAAATTCTGGCTCTTTCAATCAAAATGCATTGTGAACATTGCATACATTTTGCACATCTCCATACCAGCAAGGTAATGAGAAAACTAAGATGAAATTGTACATGTCGAAAACTGTTGTCCAAAGCGTTGGTGAAGTTATTGAGAAAAGAGTAAAGGAATCGAGAAAGTACTGTGCATAAAAGAAAAAATGAATTGAAAAGGTACCACTTATTTGTAGTTGATCTGTGAGTAGAACTTATCTAAATTTAGATAATTTGAATCTGTTTGTCATTAAGGGTCTCATCTTAAGAACAGATAGCGTTTCTCTCTAGGGAGAGAAAAATTGAAGAAGTCATTTATGGCTTAAATTTTCCTCTAGCATGAAGGACTTCTACTAGTCTGATTCTAAAAAATTTGCTACCAATTTTCACCTATTTCTCTCTTATTCAACCCCTTATCTTTTGTTTTCAACTTTTCTCTCTAGTTTGAAAGATCTTATTTCTGGAAGTTTTGAAGTAAGTTTTGCATAGAAGACCTGTGGTGGTGGTGGTGAAGGTGAAACCTCTGGGAGAGGTTTATTTTCTGTTCAAGTGATAAGGCCCATTAACTATAGTACTGATCCATATAGTGAAGAGATTGTATTTACCTTCAATAGATAGTCAGATGATAAAGATTTTAGACTTTTAAGTTCAAAGTTGCAAGAAAATATTGGTTCTTATTTTTTAAAATTGTATCTTTAATTAATATGTCATAATTAAGTATTAAGATGAAAAAAAAAAAAGAGCAAACTTGAAAGGTTTAAGTATTTTCTTTCACAAATTTCAAAGTGTCTTGATTTTTTATATAAATCTTTGTTTACTCCTTTTTATCAAAAAAAAAAAAAATAATAAATATATATATATATATATATATATATATATGTTTGTCATTCTCTCTCTTTCACATATTTTATGACTAATTTTAGTCATGTACGTTGAACGTAATTGTATCTCAATTATTATTATAAAAAATAATAATTTTTTTTATTTTTTGATAATAATATATTTTTAAAAATTATATTATATAATATAAAATAAGGCATAATGTTATTGCCTTATAACTCACATGCAATAATAATTATATTTTTAAACATTTTTTATGGATTTACGAAATAGAATCTTATTATATAATCTAAAAAATAGAAAAATAAATCTCCTATCAAAGCCAAAACTTTAAACTAAAATAAAAACTTGAACTCGGGTCAACTACAAAATAATACATACATATATATATATATACATACATATATATATATATATATATATATATATATTGTTCACTAAATTTTTTTAATGTAGCATAATAATTTAGAACTCATACTTAGAACTATTTAAGTTTAATTTCAATACGAAGAAAATAGAATTATATTTATATTTGTATTTGAATCTATTGTATGATATTCACATGAGATTGAAAGCAAATACACTTATACGAAGTAACATTGACATTTGAGTGACAAAATCTTATGTCATATATTCATAAATTAAAATTAGTAAAAAAATTATGTCAAATAAATGTAATCATAAAATAAGATTATAATAAACAAGGAAAACTGAATGAGTAGTAATAAATTGATATGATCTACTCAATAATCTATTTAAATAAATTTTTTTGAAAAAATGTGTTTTAAACATCAAATCAATCACAAACAATTATTTTACGAAAATAAAACTCAACAAATGATAGATAAAAAAAAATAAAAAATATTTTTCAACCGTTATAATAATGGTCAAAATACCTAAAAATACAAAACACACTAAGGTAAGGCTTGTTCTATAATTTAAGCTATCTCAACTCAATTTTAGGTTATTTCTAATACATATATTGTCCATTCTTAAAAATAATAATAAAAACAAAAAATTCTCTCTTTTATTATTGTAAAAAAAAAATTATTAGAGCAAATTTCATTTATATATAGATTAATAAATCTAAAAAATATAAATTAAAAAATAAAATAAATTATATAAATAAAAAGTATAAAAAAAAAAAATATTACTCATCTTAAAATAAATATGAAATTGTCAAACAAATTATATAGATAATAGATCTCAAGAAAAATCTAACTATATTTATCAAACAAAAAAAAAAATCAAATAAATGTTGTTTTGATAACTCTCCTTTATTATATAGATAATAAAAATAGATTTGGCTACTGAAAATATCTCAAGAAAAATCCAACTCTGTTTGGAAGTTTTTATTTTATTGAAGCATTCGAGTGTTGTTTTACACATCAACAATTTCAAATAAGTTTTTCATCATTTTGCTCTCTCTTTTAGTTTATTTATTTGGTTTAGTATAAAATATATTGATCTTTATCAATCATATAGAACGCAAACTAGTATTCGCTTATGTTTTTGTTTTGAATTATTTTTACTTATTTTCGTTTTACACATACCAATTTAAACCATAATTTTTTACTTTTATTTTGACATTTGGTCTTATCCATTCTATGTTCAAATTTTAATTGGGGTCTTGATGTTTAAAAAGATCTAAATATTTTATCTAAAGAAAAAAAAAGATGAAAGATGTTGGCGATTGATGAAGCTGGGACTGTGGTTGAAAAGGGATGACATTCGTATAAGAAACAAGATGCATACAAGAGGATTGTAAAATCAGATAATGAGGAGCCAAACACAAAGTCGAAAAAAATACTCAAAAATTATATTGTGTCCTATGTGATATTTTTACACTGTAATTTCTCTCTCTTTTTTTTTTCCTTTTTAGAATTTAATTTCTCTTATTGATTATTGACATCTAATAATATTTTTATTTTTATTTTTAGGGTCAAGAATTTAATAATATTATTATTGTTGGTTATATCATCATGATGAATAATAATTAATGTATCTTTCAATGTCATAGTATATATATATATATTAGCATTCTTAATTTAATATTTTTCGTCAAAACTCTTTGCAGCAAATTTGGCTTTCACATAGTCCTAACTTGTAATTTAGTGAATTAATGAGATTTTCTCATATTATTTGACTATAATCTTTACATAAATTTCTTACATAATAATTTTTTTTTAATCAATTTTATGTCATTTTTAAACTCAAAATAAATAAAACTATTACTATTATTATTACTATTACTATTATCTAGAAAATTGAAATTATGATTAAAAGGACTATTGACTTAGGATAACCTTCCATTTAATATTTTTAATTACTAATAAAAATAAAATGACAAGAAAGGAAATGGATCTTTTAGAACTTTAATTAATTTTACACCTAATAAAAACGATTTATTCTGAATAAATTAAAAATAATAAAATGACTTATTCATGCAGATATATCAGTTCTTCTTGCATTACTCCCATAAACAAAATAAATTGACTTTATTGCACGCGTATAAAACTAGCTACTGATTCCTATTCTTTGAAAATCGAACAAAAACAAAAACTCGAAAATAAATATAAGTGTCTTATTTAAATAATTATAAATTTTAGTATCAACAAAAACTAAAATTTGTATTAACTAAAAATGAAATTTGCACTCGTTTAATAAAAAGAACGGAAAGAAAAGAAAAATTCTGGAGGGATCCCATTTTTTGCTCTTAGGTATCCTAATAAATGATAAAAAATTTGCAGAAAAATTAATATTATTAAAATGACAAAATTACCCATCCCACATCCCACAAACCAACCCACATCCCTACCGAACATATGCTGAGACATCCACCACCACTGACCATTCCTACATGCTGATTTCAGTTCAATTTCAAAAGAGGGAAACTAATCGCAAATTTTAGGTATTATTTTTAATTTGATTTATATTATATGAATTTTTAATGGGTTAAGGGTTGTATAATTTTGGGATTGTAGGTGATTAAAAGGGGGAAACTGATTATGTGGGTGTTGGGAATACGAGTGTGGGAAGGAAGAAGATAAACAGGAGGTTCGGTAGAGGTAACCGAACATATTAGTATTGTTCGGTAGGGATCACCGAACATTTTAGATACGTTCGGTAGGGTCTACCGAACATATCATAAACGTTCGGTGGTCCTTACCGAACCACTGCGCGATTTGCAGAAGAAAAAAAAATTTATATCTGTTTCATTTGCTTTTTTACTCCATTTTCTTCATAAAAATCCACTTCTTCTACATTATTCATGTATGTATCTTCCATTTTTAATTTTTTGAGTTAAATTTTGGTGGTAAATGTGGGAGTGGAGGTGGAGGTAAAAGTGAGTGAGGAAAGAAAGGGTGGGATGTATGAGAATTTTTTGAAGAAAATTTTAAGAGAGTGGGATGTGTGGGGTGGGGGATGTAGGATAGTTTATTTAGTTATAAGTAAAAAGGGTATATTTATCATTTTATACTATTTTAATTATTTAATTATTTTTCGGGATGCCTAGAAGTAAAATTCGAAATTTTTTGAGAATTTTTCGAAAGAAAAACTCATTATTCTTTTTAATCTTTTCTTTTATGTTATCTCCAACAAACAAATACTAGTGACCGTGTTGTAAAATTTGAAAAAGTAAAAAAAAATTCATCTTTTGAAAACAAATTATTCAGTTGCATGATATTATTCAATTAATTTTAATTTTATAAAAAAAAATAGAAAAAAGTTCCATGTAATAATTAAATTATTTAAATAAATAATTTTATCAAAATTAAAAACATTTATTAATTTTATATAGTCTATTGCCACATGTAATAGATATAAGAAAAGGTTGGCCTTTTAGCGATAAACATTATTCTAAAAGCAAAATTTTCATTTAAAAAAAAAAAAAAAAAAAACTTTGTTCTAAAATTAATTGTTTTAAAAATAATAATTCTCAAAAAACATAACTAACAATTCACGTGTACTTCTTATTTAAAAAAAAAAAACAAAAAAACTCACTGCCAATTTACTTTCGTAAGTTAATGTCACAGTACATAATATAAGTAGCTAACGTGGCATAGACACTCGACCGCAGTACTCGGTTCAAATGAAAGAAATACGGCGCAACCATTCCATTTCGGGTACGTCTCAAGTGTTGAGTCAAACGTTTGCAAGGTAGAGGAGGATCTCATGGTATGGACTGACTGCAGAGGAAGTGAGAGTCAGTTTCCATTTTAAGGTATTTGGTTTTCATACTAAAAGCCTTTAGCGATTGCCGCCGCCAATCCCAAATCATCTTTTTTCATTTGGTAACCCTAATTCTCTAGCCGCATTTCATTTACATCTCGGTGATAATAATAATTATGTTTCTAAACCCTAATTAATTCAAAACTTTTATGCTAATTGCTCATCTAAATTATCAATAATATTGTCAACAATGGAAGGGGAACTATTGAGTTTAGCAGAGATTGAAGGTAAAGGCAGAGCTTTTGTGGCAGCTCAGCCATTGAAAGGTGGCCAAATTGTCCTTAGAGACTCTCCTATTCTTCTCTACTCTGCTCTTCCTCTCACTCCTTGTTCCAATTGTTATTGTGATTATTGCTTCAAAATTCTGAAACCCCCTTCTTCTTCTTGCCCCAATTGTGGTATTCACTTGTTTTGCAACTCCAATTGCTTATCTGCCTCTCAGTCCTCTTCACACTCTGATTGGGTTTGTCAATCTTTTCGTCGCCTCCGCGAAAACCGATCCCCATTACCTCAACAGCCCCTTGAACTCCAAGTCCAAGCTCGCTTTCTTTTAGCTGCTTACAATCTCGCTATTATGTCTCCTTCTCGTTTTCAAACTTTGCTTTCTCTTCAGGGTCAGATTCAATCTCTTGACCCTTCTACTGCTGAAGCTGCACAGTTTTTGCATTCGCTGTTATCATCTTTTTGTCCTCCTCTTGTTGAGGGTTTCTTCTCTTTAGAGCTCACTAAAACTTTGTTGGCTAAAGACAAGCTCAATGCTTTTGGATTAATGGAGCCTTTTTCCGAAGAGGGTCAGAGATCAGTCAGAGCTTGTGGTTTATATGCAAAAGCTTCATTTTTCAATCATGATTGTCTCCCCAATGCGTGTAGGTTTGATTATGTTGACACTGCCATTGGACCTTACAATACAGACATTGTTATTAGGATGATTCATGATGTTCCTCAAGGTCGGGAGATTTGCTTGAGTTATTTTCCTGTGAATGAGAACTATGCAAGTAGGCAAAAGAGATTGCTTGAGGAATATGGCTTTGCATGTGACTGCGATCGTTGTAAGGTTGAAGCCAATTGGTCGGACAACGATGATGATGATGAGATTGAGCAAGAGAATGAGTATGAGGAGGGTGAGGATATGGATGAAGACCAAGATCAAAATATGGAAACAACAGCAGCCTCAGAATCAGAAGCACAAGGAGATTCCGATTTCCCGCATGCCTATTTCTTTATAAGGTATATGTGTAATAGAAACAATTGTTTTGGAACGATGGCTCCTTTGCCACCCACAGGTGATAGTGCTTCTAATGTTATGGAATGTAATGTCTGTGGCAACCTCAAAAACGACAATGAGATTGATGATAATAGACAAGACGAGCTATGTATGGATGAATGATTTCTCTCTATTCTGATTCTTCTTCTCATGTAAGCATGCGTTTATGTCATTACTCAAACTTTTGTTGTGGCTTGTGTTTTTATTTAATTATATGTATTGTACTGTGATTGTTCGTGGTGCCCTCTAGAATATTTAAAAACATTATTCTCATGTATTAAAACCTAACTTGCATCATTTGTAACATGAGAAGAACTAAACTTAAGTATATATTTGTCTATTTATTCTTGTTGTTGGGTGAGGACTGCACAACCAGATTGATCCCTCAGTGGCTTAGTTGAAACCATTTGGATTAATCACTGAGATGTCCAATGATGGACAACTATAAGTGTGTGATAATGGTTAAATTGTGACCTACAGATAGGTTAAAAAAGAGAGAAAAATAGATTTTGCATCTCAAGTGAACTTGAAGGGAATAAAGTGCTTTTGGTGCTTCAAATGAATATTTGAGAATCGGAAGAGCAGAGTTGATTTGTAATTAGCTTGGAAGCCAAAAATGAACTCATGGAAATGACTGGTCTTTCTCCTGATAGGGCATCATCTTCTGCCTATGCTGACTGTTTATGAAGAAGAGTACCTGCATGAGTGTTTGCATGCAAGGTTTTATTCTTTTATTCTAGTGTGGTGAGTTTTTTTTTTTTCCAACAGTCTTATGTTACATTTATAATGGGTGTTTTAGTTTAAGCTAAGAGCCATGAATTTCATAATTGATAACCAGATTCGCCTCAGCAAAAGGCCTAGGCAGAATACCGGTGATAATGAGAGTTATGGATGCTGATTTTTTTGACAAGAGTTGTGTTTCAATAGAAAGGTTGTTATTAGTATGCATGTTGGACACCCTCTTGATTTGTTATGTCGTTTTTGGGCAACTTTGATGTTTCCGATGCATTTGTCGCATTTCTAGGAAAAATTGTTTGAGTCTCACAGTGGGGAATTTGATCATAAAACATAGATCTAGATCTAGGCACCCTTTTATGTAAAACCATTTTCTGCCACTCACCATCAATGTATTCTTATGTTCTCTTTCATTTTAGAAAAAAGTGTCATGAAGGTCTTTCAGATTATGTCATGTGTGTCATTTGGTCCCTTAGATTATAAGTGGTGTCATTTGGTCCCTTAGTTTTAGAAAAAGGGGCCAATTAAGGACAAAATACATGATTTTAATGATTTTTTAATTAAAATATTATTTTTTAAATTAATATTTTAATATCATAAACATTAAAATAATACAATTTTTCATTAATTGACCTCTTAAAAAATAATATTTTAATTAAAAAATCATTAAAATTATGTGTTTTGTCCTTAATTGGCCCCTTTTTTTAAAACTAAGGGACCAAATGACACCACTTATAATCTAAATGACCAAATAACACACATGACATAATCTAAGGGACTTCTATGGCCCCGCTCCCTTCATTTTAATGGATCGAACTTGTCAACTATCCATTACTAAAATTGGCTAAGGACTCAAAGACTTTTCCTCATGCGAGTCCAAATGTTTCCCATTCCTTGCAGATGGGTGCATTAGCTTCTCTCTTAATGCCACTCCAAAAGGTTAATCCAATGGAGGGTGAAACTATGATATTTATAAACACTTACTTTAGGGTCATCCACAATCAATGTGAGAGTCTATCATTTTATATTCCAACATGTGGTACTTGTATGAAAGTATCAGTTTAACTTGTTAAGAACTGGTTTGGTAACCCTTGTGTGAAACCCATTGGGAAGCAAAGAGCAGAGGCTTTTTCTATTACCCAAAAGACAGATGTCAACAATCTGTGGATTCTATCAAATCCAACGTGGCAAGTGGTATGGGTAACCTAGGTTGCTTTCAGGCCAGACGCAAATATTGTACCTAACAGGCTAACACAACATGGTGGTCGTTCTCATCAGCCCATTCTAGGTTGTTTTGACGTGAAACTCATTTAAAATATTGTTGAAGATTATGCACCGTCATTTTACGCTCATAGGAGAGTGCTTTTGTTTGTGTTTTTGCTTTTCGGTTGGTTTGATTTACTCTCTTCTTTTAGTAGGGTATGATCAGGTAAGTTGTCACTATCTTAAATAGTGGACTGATTTGTCTACTAGTGAATTTAACTTTGCCGATTTAGCAAAAACATGGGCGTTACTTAAATGTTTAATATAATTAGACTTTAATTTATAAATATATGTGTGCAACTTTTGCTTTTGTAATATGGAACTTACTCATTCCGATCGATCTATATCTACATCTACATCTATTCTAAATAAAAAAATTTAACTTTAAATAATAAAAAAAATTAAAATACCTCTCATATTAATACTTAAATAATAATATCATTAATATTCTATATAATTAACACAAATAATAACTAAAATATTCCACAATAAAAACATTAATATTTGTTTTAAAAATATTTATTATAAATATTTGTTTCAAATATTTAATTATAATTAAGTTTGTAACGGTACGATATTATTAATGTTTTCAATTAAAAATTTTATTAATGTCAAATTGTTAGATAATGTTTGTTTTAGAAATATTTATCATAAAAATTTATTTCAAATACTTTAAATACAATTAAGTTGTTACAGTTTAATATTATTAATGTTTTCAATTAAAAATTTTATTAATTTTAAATTATTAAAAATTACTAAATTCAAAAGAACAAATTAATTATCTATTAAAATTAAAAATTATAATCTATTAAATTAATATAATAAGAACAGTTATTTAAATTGTTACAATTAAGTTTGTAATGGTTTAATGTTATTAATGTTTTCAATTAAAAGAGGAAGTTTGGCTTTGAATAGCAAAAAGTCCAAATTGCCCCTTATATTAATACTTTGACAATAGTACCATTAATATCTTATGTAACTACCACAAGTAATAACTAAAATACCCCATAGTATTATTAAATATATTTATTAAAACAAAATTCATGAATAAAAGCATGAGTATATTATAATAAATTAAGTTTGTAATGGTATAATGTTATTAATATTAAAAATCGATAATTTATTAAATTAATATAATCAAGGCATTTTTTTACATTAATACATTTAATTTTGCAACGATTATTACAATTATTATTTTATAATTAAATTTGAGAATTACCTTTATATCTTTCAAGAAGGAAAATTGTTAAAAAGAAAATATCAATAAATAATTTTATTAACATTAAAAATTGATAATTTATTAAATTAATATAATAAAGATAGTTTTTTACATTATTACAGTTAACTTTGCAATGGTTACTGTAATTATCATTTTATGATTAAATTAGAGAACTTCCTTTATATCTTTCAAGAAGGAAAATGGTTAAAAAGAAAATATCAATAAATAGTTTTATTAATTAAAACATAAATTTACTAATCAATAGGTGTAATGAAACGTATTTTTCCTACATAGTAATATGTTATTAGTTAAGATATAAACGTTTTCTTTTGAGTGTGTACATATAAACGTTTACTAATTTTAATTTTTTTAAATTTAAAAATTAAAATTAAATTTAATTGTCAAATTTTTTGTCATTGATACTATAATAATTACTAATATATATATATATATATATATTGTTTCCTTTCTATTCCCAACCTCTATCTATCATTATTATTATCATTACCATTAACAAATTTGAAAATATTTCAATTCATTTACTTTTAATTCCTAAACTTTATATTATTCTTTTCATAGATAAACCTTCATATACAACTATTCAAATTTCAAAACAGTTAACAATATATACTTAGTACTAATTTTACTTTCATCATACTCAAGAGATTACTACAAATTTTCTTTATGTTTTATTTATTTTAGAAGAATGCCAGATTTTATTTAAAAAAATTATATTCACGTAAAGTTAGATTTAAACATATTAACTAAAAAAAATAAAGTGAATTCAAAGAACTAATAAATTGGTAAAGCTGTCTTTCATAAAAAATTTAAAATTTTGGATGAAACGTTTAAATTTTTTTTTTTTTTGATAAGTTAAAATTATATTAAATTAAACACTAAAGAAATTAACTCTTGTTACCTATTCCTTCATTTGGTATTTATATCGGTAAATACGTGCATCAAATCTAGACATAAATATAAATATTTTTATATTGTACTGTATGTATATATGTGTATCTTCTTCACTTTAAAATGCTTCGTGTTCTTTTAAATTATTAAAATTAATGTTACCAAATTCAAAAGAACAAAATAATGATCTATTAAAATTAAAAATCGATAATTTATTAAATTAATATAATGAGAAAAATTTTAATAAGGACATTAATAAGGACAATTTTTTAATAAATATGTTACATTAATGCATGAATATTTATTATAAATATTTTTTTTCAAATTTTCATCTCTTGATTAAATCCCCCACCTATATATAAACATCTATATATACCAATATCAATAACAAATTTACCAAACTTTTAAAAAGAAATTATTTCACCAAATCTCAAGCATACAAATTCAAATCATTCAAACAATATAGCTCCTTTTCATATTCTTACACTTACTAATATTATTATTGTTGTTGTTATTAAATCCAAATCATACAAATTTAAACCCATTTTTACTCTTTCATCATACAAATTTAAATAATTCAAATAATACAATTCTTATTTTTATATTAGTCATCACCGTCATCATCATTGTTATTATTATTATTACTATTCATCACTACCATTATTTAGGGGTGAACAAATATGGGTTGGTTTGGGTTTAGATTAAAATTGGAACCAACCCAATATGATCGGTTTTTTAAAAACAAGAACCGAACCGAACCAAAAAATTTGAAAAATCAATCCAACCCGAACCAAATTTTTTGGTTTGGTTTGGGTTGGTTAAAGGAAATTTCTTCCTCTTTTTACGGTAATGAATTTTGTTTATTAAATTTTTTTAAAACTCTTGTATTATATATAATTTTTAACATTTTTAATGTTAATTTTGTTATAATACCTAAATTTAGAAATATAGATATCGATTACTTATCTAATACCATTATTCATATCAAATACAAAGTGCAAGAAAAATTTAAAATTAAGACAAATAAGCAATAAGGAATAGTAATCACATACTTGACAAAATTTACTAACTTTCAGATCTAATAATATTGTTCACCAATGTTATTCATGCAATGAAAACTCTACCGACAAAAATATGAAAGATGATGTAATTATAAATTTATAATGGATAAATAATTAAATAATATCAAATTCGTATATCATGTGAATAAAAGATAAAATAAATGAGAGTACTTGGTAGAGAAGTGCTTGCACGAATTCCGTTTAAATATTTAAATTGTAATGACAAAAATGGACAAAACTTGTTTATCTCTCACTAACAAAGTAGAGGACAAATTTTTCTAAAATATTATCGAAAATAAAAAAGATTGCCCTCATAAACATAACTAATTAGCAACAAATAACAAATCCAAACATATAAATTTAAATCTTTAGTACATATAGACTACAATATATTACAAAATAGAGAATAAAAATAAAATACTTAAATTATCCAAAAAAAAACATAAAAATAAAATAAAATTTCAAATATGTTCCAAGCTCCCATATTCTAATATATTAATAAAACATAAACATTATATTGAAATCATTGATTTCGCTAACTCGCCATTGAGTTTATTGAGGTATGTTATTTTCCAAACATGTCTACAAAAATAGAAAATTAAGTGTAAACTATGAATTAAATAAATTAAATTATAATGATTATATATATATATATATATATATATATATATATATATGGGTTGGTTCGGTTTTTTTAAGATTTTAATAAATGAAAACCAAACCAACCCAATATTAATCGGTTTTTTATTATGAAGAACCGAACCAAACCAATAAAACTTAAAAACCGATTTTTCTGGATTGGTTTGGGTTGGGTTGGATGGGTTGGTTTGGTTCTGTATTTTTTTGTTCACCCCTACCATTATTGAAACCTTATATTTTCTTGTTGAAACATTTTTCATATAATCTAAATTTTTTTAATTATTTGTTTATTATTTATTTACAGTTAATGATAAAATCCTGATAATCAACGTTGGTGATAAAGTTATAGATAACATATATCTTCATTTCAAAGATATACTAGATTATTATTATGATTATTGTTAAAAAATCTCATCTATATTTATCCAACATTTTTAATATAATATAATTTAACACACTATTATATCATATATTAATTTAATATTTTTTATATCCAATCATAACATGAGCCATAATAAAATATAAAAATATTATTATTTCTAATATTCAAATTATATTTTTTCTATTTATTGACTTATTCAAATTTTATACATTGTATTATTATTTTTATTAAACAATAATCATAATTAGTTTTTATATATAAACTAATGATCATAATTTTTTAAATTATAATTGTAAATTGTAACTCATTACTCATATAGTTAATTTTATTTTAAAAATCTATTATTATTAATAAAGCTAGTATTAAGTTTTTATTATCTAATAATTATCTCTGTAACTTATACAACTCTAAAATGACAATAATGATTAAACTGAAAATATTATCAATGAGTAACCTTTTATTATTTAATAATTATCTTATCATTTTTCTATCTTTAACTTCAAGTATTCATACGTAGAAAATAGAAATACATCACATTAAAAAGAAAAAAAATTAAGGAGTTTAGTGGCACAAACTCCATTTGTGTTTGTAAAAATTATAACTCCAATTTTATATACCTGTATTTATTAAATTTGCTCTCTTTATTTTCTTATAATAATATAAAAACATAAAATTTATAAAAGTAAATAAATAAATTTACAAAAAAATAAAAAATAAATTATATTAAAATACATACAATAAATGAATATTTTAGTATTTAGGCCAAATTACAAGTAGTGAAGTGATTAGTTTTATTTTTTTAATTCCTAAAAATGGTTTAGAGTATAATTTTAATAAAAGTGACCGATTATATTTAACTTTAACATGTAAAATGAGTAATAAAATTAACAAATTTAACTAGTTTATAAAAATATTTAAAAATTGACACTAAATTATGAACAAAATTTAATATTTAATGACTAAATTATAATTACTTTTATTTTTCATAAAATTATCAATTATTATTTTTTATATAAATAAAATTATTAATTGTTATAAACACTTATTCCATTTTTCTTTACAAGTGTTAATGTATGAACTAAACACATAATTCATTCTTTTCTTTGCAAGTATTGATACATTGTTAATGTATACAATTCAATAGAGTGTAATTACTGAAGAAATTCTCATATAATTTTAACGAATTATATTATATGATGTATATTAGTTCATCATCATCATCATCATCATCATCATTATTATTATTATATTTTATGCTATATTTAAATATCAAAATAAAGATAATTGTTACATATGTGTCAGTTCTTGGAATTTGTGGATTACTAATTTTTTTTAAAAAATATATCATACTTTCATTGATTATATTTTTAATTTCACATTTAAAAAAATTAATAGAATTTTAATGATTATGACTACTAATATATATATCTAATTATTTCATTAACATTTAAATATGACGTAAAAGATAGCATTTATTTATTATTGCTTACAAAATATAATAAATTGTATGTAAAGCCAAAAAAAAATATTTTTTTAATAAAAGAATTAAATAATTGTATTTTAAATGAGTTAAATGGCATGATTCAATATTAAAATAATTTATAATTTTTTAATAAACCACACATTAACTAATTTATTATAACATTGAATTTTTTACTTATTTTTATGTGATGTGATATACTCTTTTTTGAATTACACTGAAATAAATAAATTTACAAGACATTATTAGTTTATTATGACCTTGAATTATTGCTTATTTTTATCAATTCTATTTATTTTTTATTTTTCTATTTGTATTAATAAATATCCACCAAAGTTACTATTTATTAATTTGATATTTTTTTAATTTTGTTTTAAATTTATGGGATGTTTTTCATGATTGTAACATTTTTTTAGGAGCCAAAAGGTTAAATACTTAATATAAGTTATATTAATTAATAATTATTATTAATTAATGACATAAATAATAATATTGAATTACATGAATTTATTATACATTACTAATTTATTATGACACTGAATTTTTGCATATTTTATCAATGTCATTTACTCTTTTTTCCCTATTTATATTAATAAATGTCCAACAAAACCATTTCATTAGTTTTATATATATTTCAATTTTGTTTTAGATTTATTAGATTTTTTTTTTTTTATAGTTATAACATTAATTTTTCTTTGTAGAATCCAAAGAGTAAAACACAAGTAATAAAAAGTAAAAAAAAAATCAAATATTGAAAACATTAATTAATATTTATTGTGACTTATTATGACATTAATAATATTATTAATTAACTAAATTTACTAGACATTACTAATTTATTATGAAATTGAATTTTATAAAAGAATATTATTTATTAATTGTTGTCTACTTATTATAATATTATTGATAATTGTTAAGGTTTAAAGAGATTTTTTTAATTGATTTATGTGGTATTTTATAACGTTATAACAAACAAAAAAAAGCGATATGTTACAATGATTATGAATTATTATGACATAAATAATAACATTAAATTAAATAAATTTAATAACCATTACTAATTTATTGTGACATTAAATTTTTGCTTAATTTTATCAATGTTACTTACTCTCTCTTTTTTTTTTTTTCCATTTATATTAAAAAACATTTCACCAAAACCATCACTTATTAATTTTATATTTTTTATATATTTATTTTAAGTTTATGTTATATATAAAATTAATTTTTTATTTACAAAAGTCAAAGATTTTGATATATATATATAAACTTATGGTTATTTTTAATTTTCTTTTAAATTATAAATTTATGGTTGTTTTAATTTACTAAATAAACATTATAGACTAATATTTATTATCGAACAAGTATGATATGTAATTCTTTAAATATTATAAAGACATCATTTTTTCAATAAGACATTTCATAATATTTTAATATCCTTTAATAATTGTAGACAAGTGACTACAATAAATTATTAAAAATGAAATTTAATATCTACCGTAAAAGAAATTAAAATTATTAATATAAAATAATATCAACAAAATAATTTATTAAAAAAATAACATCACGTGCATTAGCACGTGCTTAAATCTAGTCTATTTCTACTGTAAAAGAGTGAGTTTAGCATTTGAAAAGAATGTCTAAATTATCCCTACTTTTTCATAATTTTCAAAATTGTCATTATTGAAAATAATGTAAAATTAAAAATTAATGCTTATAAGAATTAAAGTACCAATTTATTAAAAATAATATCATTAATTAGCTCTGAATTTAAAATAAACTTATCGTCTGGACATTAATGTTTATGTCTATTACAATATCATTATTATAAACTAAAATAAAAAAAAACGGTTGAAATCTCTATATTACAATACCATTATTATAAAATAAAATTTTTTGAAATCCATTAATTAAATTCAATATATTATAATTGCTAAACGTTTTCATGCATTAAGCTTATCACATTGCATTTAATAAAAGAAATATATGTTATCTTTCTTTAACCATAATTAATTACACTATAAAAAATAAAAACTTAAAATTAATTACACTATAAAAAATAAAAGAAAATTTTCTTTTATCTTTCTAATCTTCTTATATATTATGTTTAATTCACTAGAATATTTTCATTCTCCTCTCTTTTCATGATTCCACTAAGTTTGGCAATTCAATCTAACACTCCATCTCACGTGTAGAAGAAAGTAGTTACCAATTATTTCAAGAATATCATTTGTTACGTATAAAAATTTCCTGAGTTTGTATTATTCATGATGCACTTTCAATGTGATCGAAGATTATTTGTCCAAAGGTCCTAAAGAGACAAAACCAACAACTTTCATGTTAACCATGCCCGGACAATAAAAATGTAATTTACATTTGGATATTTGGATTTCTTATGAATTCGAACTACGTATTTTTTATTTATTTATATATATTAAGAATTTGTTTTGATTTACTAATCAATTTATGGACAGGTAAGCACTTGGAATATCAAGATTTGAAAGATTAAGAGCTAAATCCAATATATTTATATGCTCCTAAACAAAAAAATTGTCATCCATAAACACTTCAAACTAAAGTGATGTTGTCCTTAAATGCATTATTTTGCCATATTTTTATGATGAAGATAGAACATCAGTATCCTCTTCCTTAGGATATACACACATAAGATATGCTTATAATTGTTATCATGCTCAGCCTTCAGTATAAACAAATGCATTAGAAGCAATTGTTTTGTATTCCTGATGATTAAATTGTAATTTTCGAATGAATCAATATTTTCCCTTCTTTCATTCCTTCTTCCTTAGTTATTTAATTTTTGTTATCTACATGGGTGAGAATTTAGGCACCTGTGCATATTCTGTATAGAAGAAAACTTTTTAGTGTTGATTATTTATAGCAAATCTTAATTATAGTAGCTAGCTCTTAATTCATTTTTTGCACTTGTGGAAGCTTTATATGCATTTAAATTTCTCCTCCAATTTTTTTTCTTCCATATTTTCCTCTGTGTGAAATGAATTTTTCCCTCTTAATAGCCATTTCAAAATAATCTTATCACAACTACGTTTTCACATGATTTTTCGTTATCATTTTCATTCAATTTATATAATCATTTATCATTTTTTATGTTTTATTCTAAAAGCATGAATTTGTAGTTTGTACTATATAATATAAAATATTTTTATTTTTTACATGCTCAGTTTAAATAAAATATTAAAATAATTTGATTTTGTCTTAAAAAAAAAAAAACATGCAATGTATGTTTCATATGTAGAATCACATGATATCGAAAACTAAATTAAAGAAGCTTGAGCAGTTGTTGCTCAATAAGGCCTAAATTTATTTATGAGATACATAAATCTAAGGTCACAAGTTCGATTACTAAGATGGTGTGTTGTGTAATGCAATTTAAAAAAAAAGTAAATTAAAGAAATAAAATAACATAAGGATTTACTATTGCAATAAATTCATAGACTAATAAATTCATTTGTAAGATTTATAAATATTGGTAATTTTCGTGAACAAATTATTGATTGTAACATAGTATAAGCATTCACCTTTTAATCAGATGATAAATGATGATGGAGCCACCAAGCTTGCAATGCCCATATGACAGGTAAAACATTCTCTCATGCATACATCCTCACACAATTGAGCACGTACACTTAGTATGGATCGTAATGAAAACAAATTGTGCACATGTTGATCGATCGATCGAGTATCGATCGACTTCAATCTAGATGCTCTCGGGTTGAGTTTATGTTAATTGGATCGATCGAGTCATTCGTTGATCGATCGATTGAATGAGGTGTTTGATCGATTTTGACCTGTTCGATCGATCGAACATAGATCAAACATCGATCGAGAGGTCTTGGGTTGATTTTTTGAATTACTGGGAGCGAGTAGATTGATCGAGTGAGGTTCTCGATCGATCGAGTATGTATAGATCGATCGAGACGAAGTATTCGATCGATCGAGTTGTTTTAAAATTTCGCTCCACCTCTCATATTTACCAAATTGACCCCTTTTAAGTGTTACAAGTTAAATACAGTTTGATTAAAATTGTTGTGAAAGCTAAATCTTGATATGAGTAGAATTGTTCTTTATTATTAATTCTCTCTTAGGTCAAATTGGACTCTATATATACAACCTTTGTTAGAGAAAATATACTACACTGAAATAATATTTCTACATCTGATTGAGTTTTTTTTTAAAGAAAAATCTTCTTCTCTTCATCTATTAATCTTAGGCACTTTCTTGATTTAATTGTTCAAACATATTGTGTGGTTATGTTTGGATAATTCATATGCCTAATTGTTCTTCATGATATTGAGATTTACATGATCGTTCTAGAGTTTATTAGCTGATTTATTTTTACATCATATGCTATTGAATTTGCTAGTTAGGATTTTTCATTGTTGAATCTGCTCTAGGATACACTTTGCACTTGTGTTATTTATGCTAACTTTTCAAGTACTGTTGGTGAAGTGTTCGGTATTTCATGTGACTTGAAATTACCAAAGTTGACGGGTTCGATTGATCTTATATGACTCAAGTAGATCGAAACGTTGGTCTGGATCCAGACACCTTGCTGTTGGAGACTGTTAAAGGAGCGATGGCTCGTAAGTAAGTTATATAGAGGGCATTATCTGTAAATGGTAGTTTAAGACCTTGCCTTGTAATTGAACATTAATTTTCATAGTGGATAGTTAGGTGGTCCAGTGGACCGGTGGTTTTCCTCTTAGGTCATTGTTGTGACATACGTTGTATTCACCTAAAAATCTTGTGTGTTATTTCTTAATTTTGCATCTTATTTTTACATGTGATTACATGTCTGGCCATTGTATTTAGGTTACGTAATTAAAATTTATTAAAATTGAAAATAACCTATTTACCCCCCCTCTGGGCATATTTGATTCGTAATTAAAAACTTTCAATTGGTATCAGAGCGGGTCACTAGATAAACTTAGTGTTGCCTAAGACCTTGTTATGGATCATTTGAGAGAGGGTTCTTCTACAACCTATCCACCTTACATTGATGGGTCTAACTACCCATATTGGAAAGCTCGTATGAAAGCCTTTTTACGTTCCTTAAATGAAAGTGTATGGAATTCTGTGCTTTATGGTTGGAAGCCACCAAAGGTTACCAAGGACGAAGTAGTCACACTTAAACCTAGGATTAATTGGACTAGTGAAGATAAAATTGGTAGTGGTTGGAACCAAAAGGGCTTCAATGCTATTTTTAGTGCTGTGTTGCTGAATGAATTCCGACGTATCTCTAATGTTGAAACTGCTAAGGCTGCTTGGGACATTCTAGAATTTTCCCATGAGGGCACATCCCAAGTTAAACGAATAAAACTTCGCATACTAGCTACAAAATTAAAAAATCTTAGAATGGAGAAAGATGAAACTTTTTCTGAATTTTATGCAAAATTATGTGATATTGCTAACTCATCTTCAAACCTTGGAGATAAAATTGATGAACGTAGTTAGTTCGTAAAGTCTTGTGCTCTTTACCAGATCGCTTCCAAGTGAAAGTTACAACAATTGAGGAAAACAAAGACATTGACATCATTAAGATTGAAGAACTTGTTGGATAAATACAAACCTTTGAAATGAATCTACGAACACCCAAAAGGAAAAAAGGAGTGGCTTTCAAGATGACCAACAAAGATGATGATGAGTGTGATGACTCCATGGATGATGAAGAATTTGTCTACTTGGCTACAAAATTCAAAAAGATGTTCAACAGAAAAAATTTTCCAAATAAGAATTAATTTAGCCACACCAGAGATTACAAAACAAAAGAACTTAAGCCCATGAATTCTGATGGTAAGAAATCTAAACTCATTGGACCTCAATGTTTTGAATGCAATGGTATTAGTCACTTTGCAGCTGAGTGCGCCAACAAGAAGAAGAAAACAGGTAAAGCTTTCAATGCTACTCTTAGTGATTTAGAAAGTGACCAGAATCAAGCTAATGATTCAAATGATGGTAACATCAACTACTGAGCCTTTACTGCAACTATTGATGGATACTCTAGTAAGTCAGACTCAGACTCAGACAATGAAGGAAGTAAATCTAACTCTATTCTCTCAAAGTTTAATGCAAATAGTTTTGAGGAATTATTTTTTGATTTGATTAATTGCAAGAAAGAAAAAGATAAGTTGAATTGTCTTAGCATGTTGATCAATTGAGTTTAAGTCTTGTAGGTATCAAACAGGAAAATTCAAAGCTTGTGCAGGAATTAGAGCAATCAAAGGAAACTGTGAAAAAGCTGACCATTGGAGCTGAAAGATTAAATAAAATCCTTGATCTCGGAAAGCCCTTTGGAGACAAGAGAGGATTAGGCTATGTGGATGAGCACTCTACACCATCATTATCAAAATAGAGTTTGTTAAATCATCTAATCTTCCCTCCTCACAAAATGTTCACATAACACAAGCATCTATTGCTAAATTTGTTCCCACCTATCATTAATGTGGTAGAAAGGGACATATTAGACCTAAGTGCAAAATACTATTGAATTCTAAATGGAGTGATCATAACATGCATGAATCATACTATGGGAATTATAATTATGTTCACTTATATAGATCACGAACTAAGCATATGAGAACACAATTTAACTCTTTTAGGACATGTGAAGTAGATACATCTAGATCCTGGTCAAGAAATCTAAAATACATTGTTTTGTAGCTCACACAACATTTAAGGCTAAGTCTACTACTGCATGGTACTTTGATAGTGGATGTTTTAGACACATGACAGGTGATCGTTCCCTATTTAAAATATTTGAAGAATATAATGAAAGAACAGTTACTTTTGGTGATGGAAAAAAGTCCAGAATTATGGAAAAAAGAACAATTCAGGTAGATGGTATACCTAAACTAGATGATGTTTTATTTGTTGATAGACTCAAAGCAAACCTAATAAGCATCAGTCAAATTTGTGATAAAGACTATAGTGTGCAATTTATCAACAGTCATTGCATTGTAATTAATCCTAATGGTGAATGCATGCTTAGAGGAATTAGATCTCACGACAACTGTTACTGCATTGATATAGCACTTACTGTTACCTGTAATCTTGCTCATAGTGATTCTATAACTGTATGGCATCAAAAGATGGGACACATAAATTTCAATGACTTTGTGAATTTGAGTAGACAAGAAATTGTGCGTGGTCTACCTAAACTTTCTGAAACTAACAAAATATTTTGTGAACCATGCCAACTTGGCAAACAAACTCTCAATTTTCATAAGAAACTTAAAAGAATTAATACAAGTAGGATACTTGAGTTGATTCATATTGACTTAATGGGTCCTATGAGAACTGAAAGTTTAAGTAGAAAGAAATATATCATTGTTACAGTTGATGACTATTGTTTTACTTGGGTAAATTTTATGAGAGAAAAATTTGATGCATTTGATGTCTTTAGTTCTTTTTGTCTCAAAGTGCATGTTGAAACAAGGAATCAAATAATCAACATTATGAGGCTAAGGATTGATCATGGGAAAGAATTTGAAAATACAAAATTTGTTGAATTTTGCAAGGATCATGGAATCAATCATGAATTTTCAGCACCAATCATCCCTCAACAAAATGGTGTAGTTGAAAGAAATAACAGAGATATACAAGAAATGGCGCGTGTCTTACTACATGTAAAGGAAATCTTAAAGAAGTTTTGTACTGAAGCAGTAAGTACTACATGCTATATCATGAATCGAGTTTATCTACGCCCAGGTATGAACAAAACTCCATATGAGATATGGAAAGGTAAGAAACCAAACTTAAACATCTGCATGTATTCGGTAGTAAATGTTATATTCTCAAGGACTGTGAACAATTAGGTAAATTTGATACTAGAAGTGATGAAGGTATATTTCTTGATTACTTTTTGACTAGTCGTGCTTTTAGAGTCTTTAACTTGAGAACTAACACAATGATAGAATCTATTAATGTGATTATTGATGATGTAGGTACTAGTACTCAAGTAGAAAATATACAGGATGAAGAATTGGATATCAATGTGCCTAGTGACCTACAAAAAGATGAAACATCCAAACAAAGATAAGAAGCGCTGAACTAAAGGATGAAATCGTTTCGAATGATCTCATACAAATACCAACACGTACCTCCAAAAATCATCATGTTGAAAATATTATTGGTGATCCAAATGCAAGCATGTTAACAAGGAGACGTCAAGTAAGTGAGATAACTTATCTCTGTTATATTTCACAAATAGAGCCTAAGAATGTAGATGATGCATTGAAAGATGAATATTGGATAAATGCCATGCATGAAGAATTAGGGCAATTCACAAAAAATGATGTATGGACTTTAGTACCTAGACCACATGACAAAAACATTATAGGAACCAAATGGGTTTTCAAAAACAAATATGATGAACATGTTGTAGTTAGAAACAAAGCTAGGTTAGTCGCTCAAGGATACAAACAAGTTGAAGGAATTGATTTTGATGAAACCTTTGCACTAGTAGCCAGGCTAGAATCAATTAGGATCTTACTTGCCATTGCATGCTACATGAAATTTAAACTATATCAAATGGATATAAAATCTGCGTTTCTAAATGGTTTTTTAAATGAAGAAGTCTATGTGGAACAGCCTAAAGGCTTTATCGATCCAAATTTTTCCAAGCATGTTTATAAAATCAATAAGGCTTTCTATGGTCTAAAACAAGCTCCTAGAGCTTGGTATGAGAGGCTCACAACCTACCTTTTAGACAATGAATTTGTTCGAGGGGGAGTTGATAAAACTCTCTTTATTAAGAGTGCCAAGGAGGATATATTCATAGCACAAATATATGTGGATGATATAGTGTTTGGGTCAACATCCACATCACTTGTTGAAAACTTTGTACATGTCATGTCTTGTGAATTTGAAATGTCCATGATGGGTGAACTTACATATTTTTTTGGTTTGCAAATTAACCAAACAAGTGAAGGCATCTTTATCTCTCAAACCAAGTATGCATGTAATCTGGTTAAAAAATTTGGACTTGAGTCAAGTAAGCATCTGAGAACTCCTATAAGTACAAGTGTCAAAATTTCAAAGAATGAATCAGGTAAGAGTGTTGACCAAACACTCTATAGGAGTATGATAGAGAGTTTATTATATCTCACAGCTAGTAGACCTGATATATGTTATAGTGTGGGTGTATGTGCACGATATCAATCAAATCCTAAGGAATCACACATAGAACATGTTAAAAGAATTATCATGTATGTTTCTGGAAATAAAAATTTTGAAATTTGGTTTACAAATGACACAACCTGTGAGATTAGTGGATATACAAATGCAGATTGGGCAGGAAGCTAAGATGAAAGAAAGAGCACCTCAGGTGGTTGCTTTTACATTGGAAATAACCTTGTATCCTGGCACAGCAAGAAACAAAATTCAATACCCTTATCTATTACTGAGGCAGAATATATTGCAGCAGATAGTTCATGCACACAACTTCTATGGATGAAGAATATACTACATGAGTACGGGTTTAAACAAGGTACCATTCCTTTGTACTGTGATAACACTAGTACTATATGCATATCGAAGAATCCTGTACTACATTCCCGAACAAAATTCATAGACATCAGACATCATTTCATTAGAGAACTTGTTGAGGAAAAGATTTTAACACTTGAATTTCTTTCCACTGAAAGACAGTTAGCTGATATGTTCACTAAGGCTTTTGACACTAAAAGATTTGAAACTCTTAGAAATGCCTTAAGAATCTGTCAAATAGAGTAGACATTTTTTATTTATTTTAAAAAAAGGGATAATAGATTCATACAATACTCACACACACAACCTTTTGTTATTTCATTCTGATTATTTTTTTACTCTACTAATCAAACCTGTAGACACATTTACATTATTCACTTGCAATGATTTGGTGTTTTTAAAAGTTTGGAGGGCCAAACGATTTTTGGAAAATTTATGCATGAATCGTGTTTTTTGGAAAATTTTGACCACAGAAATTGTAAGGGGACGTTAATCAGAGTGTATGGATACCAAAAACGTGAGATTTGAACAAAATTTGAGTGATTTGGGAGTTTTAGAATGGAGGGATTTCGTGTGGGATCGGTCAAGACTGGAGTTATATATAAAACCAGGGTATCGAGATCGATCTGTCATGAACACAAATCGATCCGTGTTCAAGTGGGATCAATCCATGTTCAAGTTGGATAGATCTAACTCCCCTTAAATGTGAATTTTTTTAACAATTAATTTTCACAAAAACAGTATGTAAAACATGTAAAGCATATCAATTTTCACAAGTGATTAAAAAAAGAACAAGATTAAATAAACATGTCATATGTCTAAAGCATGTAAGAGAAATTGTACAAGTTAAAAAATAATAATAATGAAATATGTATGTAATGGCTCTCCCTAAGTTCTATCACTCTCTAAAACGAAAAACAAATTTAATACGATTTAAATAACAAGAAGTGGTACTAAAAGAAAAAACTATATTTTTTTTTATTTTTTTTTAATGACCACACAAAGCAATAAACCTATGTAAAACGAATAAGCATACACCAATTGAAAAATATTTTTGCTTAAATTTTGATCATTCATTGTATCAGCAAGTAGAGTAAATAAGCCACACAAACACACTAACACATATAATGGCATATTGACATTCACTTAGAGTGGTATACAGTGTGAACTCTACTAGTATTTCAATTAATTCATTTATGATCAATCATAAGAGACAAAAAAGAAAATAATTCACCTATCATGTTAAATTGCAATTAAGTCTTTAATCTTATAAGATTATGTCTACTAAAAATAAACTTTTGATTAATTTTTTTAACTCTTTTTGTTCTTTCTTTTTGTACATGCCAAATAAAATTTCTTAATTTTTTTTAATTATTTTTTTGTAACATGCACGAGCCATAAACCTAATATAATGACTTTCACACTAGTTATGAGGTAGCCCTCTCTGTTCACTACAGTAGCTGCACACATCACAGTAGGTAGCCCTCTCAATACTAGTTGTCTCCCTAAGGATTAATATTATAAAAGAGAAGAAATAAGACTCAACACAATTTTGTAATCAAGACTAGCTCAAGTTTTAGAGCCTTTTAAAATTAATCATAAATTTTAATTATGACACACATGAGTGTTCAGTGAGTGTGTGAATAAGACTGTTGTGTGAATAAGTTCAGTCAATAGTATCATTACATGTGGATAATGTAAGTGTGTACAGAATTTTGAATTATAACGTTAATTATACAATGAGAATCAAAATAAGGTAAGCTACTAAAGAAATATTGTATATGTGTAAGTATTATATGAGTCTATTACCTTGTAGGCCCCTTTTTTATTTATTTTATTTTTAAATAATCTTAGTAATAAAAAAATTCTAGGAACATAAAGAAAAGGAACCTACAAAATTACTCGCCTATGGTCATTTAAGCACTCAAATAAAAGTACCTAGGTGGACGAACAATAATGGTCAGGTGACAGGAAACATGCAATCTTTTCTAACCCAAATTTTCATGAATTTTGACTTCTTTATGGCTTTAGGTTGAGATTTAATTGTCTTAGGTTTTGTAAGCATATTCTTAGACTCAGCTTTCTTATTCAAATTCATCCTAAATAAAGATGTCACATGCATGGTAGGATGATAATTATGAGCTTGTTTAATATAAGCATGAAGATAATTATTACATTGAAGAGTATTCATAAAAAATCTTCACTTAGGTTGAATATGACATTTTCTACCACAATGATGACAGATTGAAATAAACATATTCTTTTTAGAGTGGAGAGATGTATAATTTACCTTTCTTGCTTGAGGGACAGCAGATTTGACAAATAGAGATTTTGATAATGAAGGTGTAGAGTGTTCATCTACATATCCAAGGCCTCTCTTATCTCCATATGGCTTACCATAGTCTAAGACTTTGTTCAATTTTTTAGCACCTATGGTTAAGTTTTTCAAAGTTTCTTTAGCAGTACTGAGTTCTTGCTTAAGCTTGTCGTTCTTTTGCTTTGTTCCTACAAGACTCAGATTTAAAGAATCAATATGTTCTAATAATTCATTCTTCTCTTTCTCTAAGCTAGAGGATTATTCCTTATGAGAATTTACTATGTCATTGAGCTTGGTTACTTCAATAAGTAATTTATCTTTTTCCTTTTTTGTACCTAAACAATCCATGAATAATTCATCAAAGCTTGAAACATTAAATTTAGATAGTAAAGAAGCAGAATCTACTCCCTTATTATCTTCATCTGAACTAGAGTCTGAATTATTATCTTTACTTGCTATAAAGGCTCGATAGTTGGTGTCACCATCTTCTGAGTCACTTGGATTATCCTCCTCACTCTCTGTGTCACTGAGTGTAGCATTGAAGGCTCTTCCAACTTTTTTTTTGTTTGCACAATCTGCAGAAATATGTCCAAAACCACTGCAAGTATAACATTGAGGAGTAGAAAGTTTAGATTTCTTACCTTCGATGTTGGGAGCTTTTGATTCTATAAATTTTCAGTCTTTAAAGCGATTTGATTGTCCCTTCCCAGATTGATTGTCTTGTTTAGTCTTTTTCTTGAAAAATTTATTGAATTTTCGTGCTAACATGACTAGTGACTCATCATTCATGTCATCATCACTATCAGAGGATTCCTTTTTTATACTTTTGAAGGCTATGGTCTTGTTCTTCTTTAGTGGTTCAAGGGACAACTCATAAGTTTGTATTGACTTGACTAGCTCATCCAGTTTTAATGTATCAACATTTTTGCTCTCCTCTATCGTTGTTACCTTCATCCTGAATTGTTCTGTTAAAGAACTAAGAAGTTTCTTGACCAACTTTGCCTGTTCAATTTTTTTTCCAAGATTTGAACAAACATTAAAAATATCACAGAATCTAATATAGAATTCATTAAATGTCTCACTTTCTCCCATTTTGAGAGATTCAAATTGAGTGGTGAGCATTCTTAGTTTTGTTTGTTTCACCTGGGAGGTACCCTCATGTGCTAACGTGAGTGCATCCCAAGCACTCTTAGCAGATTCACAATCTAAGATGCGACGGAACTCATCCATCAATACTGCAGCAAAAATTGAGTTTAGGCCAGGGGTGTCAATCGTGTCATGTTTGTGTTATTCGTGTCGTGTTTGTTTGTGTTATTCGTGTCGTGTTTATTTGTGTTATTCGTGTCGTGTTGGTTAACATATTAAAAAATTTACTTAAATTTTTTTGTGTTTCCTATTTATAATAGTAAGAAATAACAAAACTTTTAAGAACATAAAAAAATTATTGATCAATCCTTACTAAAAAAATTCGTGTCGTGTCGTGTTCGGATCGTGTTATCGTATCGTGTCAAAAATTGTCACACCTAGTTTAGGCCCTTTTGATTTGATCCACTAAGGATGCTTTCTTCAGGGGTCCACTCTTTTTTTTTTTTTTTTTTTATGGTTGTTACACCATCTTTCGTTACCAAAGGTGGTTCCCAACCATCTAGAATAGAGTCCTAAACTTTTTCATCTTTTGTGAGAAAAGCTTGCATGCGAGTTTTCCAATAAGGGTAATTATACCCATCAAAGAGCGGGGGTCTAACAGATGACCCACCTTCCTTCATTTGGTCCATATGTGTGTTTATGAATCGAATCACTAAGTATGTCTAGTGTAGGCTCTGATACCAATTGAAAGTTATAAGTTATGGACCTAATAAGCCTAGAGGGGGTGAATAATTTTTTTTAACAATTATGAATAATTTTAATTTCTAAACTAATTACAGCGGCCAAACACACAGTTACAGAATAATTGCAAAAATAAAGAAAAGATGACACGCAAATTTTTAGGTGAAAATAATCTAGGTCAACACAACCTAAGAGGAAAATCACCGGTCCACTGTGAACACCTAACCTGTCCACTATGAAAAAATAAATTTTCAAGTACAAGAGATCTTAGACTACCCTTACAGTGATAAAGCCCCTGTGTAGTCTACTTACGAGTCGTCGTTCTTTTCTTCAAAGTCTCTTCAAGGTAGGTGAATGGATCTGGACCAACGTTTTGAACAACTCTTCTCAAGCTCTCGAACACATTCACGGAACAACCTAAAAGGTTAGCACAAATAACACAAGTGTAATGTGTGTTCTAGATGGACTAATGCAATGAATAGTCCTATCAAATGCTTCAGTCAGATAATCAGATGAAAGTAGAAGCAAATTGAAAATTTAAAACAAATATGGTTTAAGCACAGATCCGTATTAAATAATTCACGATATATTAAATATGCTCAAATCTAAAGTATTCATTCAAATATAACAGATCAAAGATCAATGCACTACTACAATTTGGGCAATATAGGAAGGCTTATAATTTAGAGTGAAAAACAAATAGGACGGTCTCAAGTATATGGCCGTCCTATAAGAAATATAGGACGGCTATTACAGAAAAAATTAGGCGGAACTTAATAGCCGTCTTAAAAAAAATTCTTTTAGGACGGCTATTAGCTGTCCTATATGTTACTATATAGGACGGCTATTAGCCGTCCTATATGTTACTATATAGGACGGCTAATAGCCGTCCTATATAGTTTCAGTACTGGACAAACACAGGAAAAAAAAAATTTTCTTTTAGGACGGCCAGTAGCCATCCTATAAAATTCTTTTAGGACGGTCAGTGGCCGTCCTATAAGAATTTTATAGGACGGCTAGTGGCCGTCCTAAAAGAAATTTTTTTTTTCTGCGTTCGTCCTAAACGAATTTATAAGAACGAGTGTAATTTTTTTTACTTATATATCTTTCTCCTCGCAAGTGAACCTAACTCATTTTAAGTTAAAAAAATTCAATCCCACGTCCTCCTTCCTCTCCTCCTCTTTCTCACCAGGATACTCATCCTTATCCCCATCCCCTTCAATATCACCACTAACAATAATTGATTTTTGCTAGCAGAGCTGGTAGCATGTGAAGGCTTTGATTATTTATTCTGCACTTATTATTTATTTTATTCTTACGCTAATCTTTGGTAATTTTTTTAAATATATATATATTCTCCACTTTGGGTTGATATTTGTATTTTGCTCGACTTTAATAATTTTTTTTTTCTTTAAATAGTTGGACATTTGATTTCTTTGTTTCCTTTTGCCCACTCTGATCATTCTTCTTTCTTAATTTTCGTTTGCCATTTTTTCGCCCATCTTTGGCCATTTTCTTTGCATTTCTATTATGAGTATTAATCTTAATGTTGAGTATTAATGATATTTGGCTTGTTAGTTTCTTATTGTAAATCTATGGGTTCAATTTTGATTGTCAGGTTGAGTCCTAAAAAGAAAGAAGGAATTGAAAAACTAAAGCGGGAAAAGAAAAATTGAAAGCCGCGCCAATTTTTTTTTTGAACCATATATATGTATATGTGATGTAAATTATGAATATTTTTGGAATGAAATTTATTATGGAATTGTGTTTCTAGAATAAAATTAATTTGCATATGTTATATATAAATTTCAGTAATGAACGAACACAGAAAAAAAAAAATCTTTTAGGACGGCTATAAAATTCTTTTAGGACAGTCAGTAGCCGTCCTAAAAGAATTTTATAGTAGCCGTCCTAAAAGAATTTTATAAGACGGTCAGTGGCCGTCTGACTGGCCGTCCTATAAAATTTTTTTATAAGACACTCCGTGAACGTCCTATTTTTTCAATTCTTTTAGGATGGGGCTTTATAGGACGGCCAGTGGCCGTCCTATAAGACTTATAAGACGGCCAGTGACCGTCCTATAAAGGTAAATTTGTAGTAGTGATGGATGAAGCAGACATGAAATAACATAGATGAAAAATATAGAGAGATGAATCTAAACCTAGCACATGAATTATAAAATCAGCAAGTATAATTTAATCAAGAGCATGGACTTTTATTTATAAGCAAATTGTAATGTATTATGGAATCTTGATAGGAATATGTCACTTGTTGATGTGTCAAAATATAATAGACAATTGAGGGCTGATTAGGGTTAAAAATTACGTGTAAAAACCTAATTAAGGGCGGTGGGATCGATCCGTCATGGAGGGGGATCGATCTGTCCATTAAAAAAGTTACGCCAATGAGACTTTGGATCGATCCAACACATATGGGGATCGATCCAACCTTTAAGGGGATCGATCCGTTTCTCCAGACCTCAAAAATAAATTGCACAGATTGAACATGATCGATTGAAGATCGAAATGGGATCGATCCAACCATAGGGGGATCGATCCAGCTCAGTAAAACTCACAGTTTAATTTTACGCAGCGAAGGGAGGATCTGTATGGGGATTGATCTGTAGTTGGATCGATCCGTCTCTAGGGGGGATCGATTCGGCTATTTAAAAAGGCTCATAAAAGTCATTTAGAATATTATAAATTAGTCAAACAAAAGGCTATATAAAATGCACTTAGATATGTATGTAAGTTACCTGAATATTACTCGTTAAAATGTCGTAACTACTATGAGAGCTATGATATTTCGAAACTTGTTGGGAGGAGTCATAATAATTAAAACAATACAATATAAAAATTATGTCTGCGAAACTGCCAACACTTGTGGACCTCACATATATAACACATCTCTTAAAATAAATATGAGAGAGAAAAAAAAATGGAAGGACGAAGAGGACCGAAACCTAAAAAAGGTTTGTGAAATAGTTCAAGAAGTACTTACTGTACTGTTACTGTACCAATGTCAATTTCAAATTATACCTACTAATTTTATTCTAACCCCAAAAAAAAAATATTATACCTAACAATTATACATTAGTAATTTAGTATTGCTTATGGATGACAATCTTGCCGTGTTTTCCATTTTTATTCATGTAGAACATAACTGTATTAGGTTTGTATTCGCGTGTTAGTACAATAAATTATTTTTCGCAATCTTTGCTTTAGTTTAGAGTACTTCCATAAAAAACGTTAATATCATTCATTTTATGTGTCTACTCTTACATTTATACCTTTTATATTGTACGGTGGAATTATTTTGGAAGTTAATTTTTTTTATATAGATAATATTGACATGTGCAGGTGTTTTAAGCTTTCGTCATATACACACAGAATCGTTAACTCAGCGGCTTTAGAAGCCGCAATTCCTTTTGCTCTAGTCTCTACTTTAGGAGCCGCAATTCCTTTTGCTCTTTCCTTATGCAGATCTGTATGCTTTCTGTCCCAATGGAATACTAGTGGAATCTTTTTCTTCTTTTCCCGTTTATTCTTTTTACATCTAAGTATCTAATACGAGGGCTCTAAATCAACCGATACTATTTTTGATATATTGATATATGTATAAGTAGTAAATAAATAGATAAAAAATTCTACATTTTAAGTAAATTTACTCATTACTTCATCAAATTTATCCATATATATATTTTATATTAATGGAAACATATACCAATACACCAAAAATGATATAGAAGATTTAGAGGTAATATGTTTTAAATATTGGTTAATCTTATGGCTTAGAAGGATTTTGATTCTTTTCAAATGATAAAATCAACAAAAACCATGTATTATAATTCTATATTTTAAATTGCACATGAACTAAAACAAAAATTTATTACTTAATTTCACATCAATTTAAGCAAAAATTACGTCCATAAAAAAGTACTTATTATAAACCAATATAATTCATATTAGACATTTTGGAATTTTTGAAACTAAACGAATAAAAGAGAAAAAATTAACATTATTGGTTAGATTTGTTTAGATTAAATATGTTAATTTGAATCAAGTAAATTTTGAACCTCCCTGTTGACACTCACTAGTTAAAATTAAGCATGGGTGAGAATGATATTGTAAATATGAAACTATGGTTGACCAGAACACACAACATATATATTTTATTTTTCATATACATATAGTTACATAATAAAAATATCATTTTTAGTACTAAAACCAAAACAAGGATAGCAATTTGATACATAGAAATAGGATAATGGGTTAACCATTTCTTTAATTGATAATCTTCTTAACCATGGGATCGATGTAAGAGATTTTGTAGTACTACTTACCAATGAGACCTTAACGATTAATATTATCCAGAATACACTAATATAAATAGATATGCTCTTCATAGACAAACTTGGGATTTTCTATACCAAGTAAGATTGGTTCGGGACTATGGGATCCTGTTCTATCAAATAGGAAAGGTCATGGTTCTTGTTCTCTATAGTGGCAAGCGAGCCCCTCAAAAGGGTGGAGTCCTGTTGTAACTACCCCTTATTCCCCATGGCACGTTGGCCTTTGGCCGTTGAAGCTAAGGTCAACTTTTTATTTTATTTTATCTTACATCAAAGAAATAGAAAATGAATATTAAAGTATATTAGATTCACATAGGTAAATGATCCCATAACCACCCTTTATTTTTTAGTATAAAAAAAATACTATGATGGCTAGCTTTGTTGCTCTATATATTGATTTTTCTTTTCACTTCCCATTACCTGTTAGTCTAAAATAGGACTTCTCTAAAGTGATTGTCATTAAAAGCACTAAATCCAACCCACTAATCATCATCTTCATTTGGCGCAAAGCCAAAAGAAGTGGAATGATTTCACCTATGATTGATCAATTAGTGGGCAACCGCAACCATGGTTTCTTTCCTTTTTTTCGTGGAGAAAGCTGACTGATGAGCCTATTGCAATAGATGGCACCGAAATGGAATTTATAGAGAACCCTACACTAGTAGTTGAGATTGACGTATCGAAATTAGCAACTCTGTTTTGTTAGTCACAAAATCCAAGAGTTCCATTTTTCTTCTTGTTCATCAATCGGTCGAAAGAAAGCGGGCACTATGATGAGATATGAAAACACTCGATCCCATTCTGACCTCAATATGTGAAACGCCTTCTCCCATATGTACTGAGATTGTTTGGGAGACATGGTCCATCCAAATCCGACGTATTCCTTTTAGGTCCTTACGAGGGTGAGCTAACTCCAAAAATTGGAATTGTATTAGATTCTTCCATCTCACTCACTACTATTTATTAGTGGTTAATGGCCCTTTCCTTTACA
Organism: Elaeagnus macrophylla; assembly: GCA_029378325.1. Taxonomy (NCBI): domain Eukaryota; kingdom Viridiplantae; phylum Streptophyta; class Magnoliopsida; order Rosales; family Elaeagnaceae; genus Elaeagnus; species Elaeagnus macrophylla. The sequence continues at coordinate 62,515,080 of CM055640.1, read as the reverse complement.
AGAAAATGTATATATTATTATAATTTGAATATTAAATCTTAAATATGATATTATATATATTTTTTTTGTTAAATTCACTTCAACTTTTATTTAAAATTTTAAATAAATATTTAATCTATATTATATAATAAATTTGTATTTAAATAAAGATTTAATCTCCATCATATATTCAAAGTTTATATTGTATCTTGCCAACTCTATAAATAGGACAAATATTTAATAATGTATTGAAAATATAACAATAATAAGAATTATTTCTTCTGTTTGCACTGTATACTTTTCTACTCTTATTTTTATTTAATTTTATGACATGTTATTAGCATGATAATTTTTATTCAAAACTCATGGTTTTATATATATGATACTTTTGGCCATATTATGCGCAATTTTTTTGTGGTTTGTAGATCACAAAAATCAAGAGTTTTGGCATTGGTTGAAATACTTTTGATTTTTATGGTTCAAGTAAAACTTTATTTTCAACCCAATATTATTTTTGGATGGTTTAATTGTTCATTGTGAACTAACGGTATTTAATAATAAATATCATTAGTTCACGATGAAAATTATTTTATAATTCTTATATAATTGGTTCGAATTAATTTGATATCTTAATAATCTCTTAACATGATATTGAATAACTTTATGAATTCTACTTACCTTATAATTTGTTAATTACCTTATATATATATATATATATATATATATATATATATTTTGTTATTCTTATACAAATTTATATTAATATAATTTCATCTATTCAAAGTTTAATTAACTAGTATTATACGATAAGATTATTTTTTATGGTATTTAGTCATCTATGCTATTGATAAATCTATTTATTTGAATATCATAAATTTTAATAAACAATTGAAATTTTCGATATATGTTACTATTAAAGATTTAGTAAGAAAAATTAAATCTTGGTTGATCAATCATTTTATGAATATATATATTAAACTTGTGAGTAGGGACGGAGCTACGATGGGCTTAGATGGAGCTGTAACTCTGGCCAATTTTTTTATAAAAAATTAATTACATATATATTTTTAGCATTAAATAAATATTTTATTTATAGTATTATATTATGTCTAATTTTTATGTACATATTTTGATATATATTAATAATATTTAACAAATACATAGATAAAAATGACATGAATTGTAAATAAAGTAATTAAGTATATATTTTTTTATGTATTTGGTAACTATTAGTAACATAAATAAAATTATAGTCGTATATTATGTAAAAAAATTTCTTAAATGTGATAATCCAAAAAAAGTTTAAATATTTAATTTTAGACTTAATATTATAAAAATAAAATTAAAAAAATAAGTATATGATAAGCTTCATATTAAAGCTTTTAAGTTTATGTTTATCATATTTTATTTCAATTCAAATTTTAATTTTATCTAATATTATATTATTTGACATTTTATTTTAATAATATTTTAGAATTTTTTTTATATAATTATATAATTATTTTTATTATTGTTAGTCATTCTTATATTATTTATAAACATTTATTTTTAAATATAGTCTCAAGCTTAAAATTCTAAATCATATTTTACTTTTTACATTTACATATGTTTATTTTAATTTTAGTTTTAACAACTACAAATTTTGATATATTTGATTAAACTTTTTATTTACTTAGATTTTTTAATTAATAAATTTATTTTATTCATGAATGATATTAATATTTATTAACTTGTTACATTTTTGTTTAATTTTAGTTATAAGTTAATTATAATGTATTAACTCTATAATTTTTTAGTGCTAATTTTATGTCTCTATTATATTATAATATGAAAAATTCAGTGTTGAGTTGAATATAATTTACTGTAATTTTTATTAATTTTATACTTTGTATTAAAAAAATTAAATTTTAGCCCCTTCCTAAAAAAAAAATTATGGCTCCTTCCCTGCTTGTGAGTAATATGTTTTGTCGTATAGTCATACATTATATGATATTTATCTATGATAGGCAATACTTAGACATAATGGTTTGCCATAAATTATTTGATTCACAATAAATATCATTCTTTATAATTTGTTAATAATATGTATCTACGATATAGGTTTCTATAACTAGAAACCAAGAATTGCTTGGTTATCGAAATGGTTTGTATCTATTTGTTTATTTAACAGAATCGTGCTATAACAATATTCAAAATGTATCTTCTTATAACATATAAGAATTGTGCTGCTTTTGCTTCATTGCTGATAACAAGATATACATCTATTTGATGCATATTTCATATTATCAATTGTATGAAATAGTAAAATTTAAGGAAATTTTATCGAAGCTAGTTCTTGAAAGTCTTAGTCTTAGTACATACCATTAATTTTTCCTAAGAACATTATTTTGTCTAAGAATATGATTTTTAAGGAGACTTCACTCCACCATTTTTTCCTTAAAGTACTCTTAATGGATACTAATTTTGTTGCTACATTATTATTATTATGGTAAAGTTTATTCAATGACTCGGGTATGTTATTAAGTTTCAACATTAAGAGCAAAATTGACTTAATAGAATATTATAGATATTATTTTTATGAGTAAAATTTGCTATTAAAGTAGTAAGATAATGACATCTATACAAATTATATGCCCCATATGACTAAGGATATAAGAATCTTATGATCTTATATTTCTAATAAAAAATGTAATTATTATTATTAAATAAATAAAATAAAAAATAATAATAACTACAATAAAAATTAAAAAAATTAATTCAAATGTATAATTATATATTTTAAGTTAAGTATGAATTCTTATAAAAAGTAAATCAAGATTCTTATGATCTTATCTTTATAATAAGATAATGTAATCATTATTATTAAATAAAATAAATAACAATGATAACTTGTAATTAAAAAGAAAATTTAATAATAAAATTTTCCAAAATAACAAATGACACATAGACATATATATTGTAACAGTATATATATTTGAAAAAAATTTCATAGAGATCCATTGCTTTTGTAAAATATGGTATTTAATCCTCTGGTTTAGAAAAAAATATTTCTTTTGCTTGTAAAAAATGTATTTTAAAGTTCCTTTATTTGTGAAAAATGTAATAGGCAAGAATAAAATTAACTTTTCATCCAATTTGTTGTTAATTCTAATGAAATAAAATATGTGTCACATACATATTTATATTTTTTGATAGATATATATGTAAAAAATTAATATTTAATTAAAAAAAATCTTTTAAATTTAAACAAAATTTTCAATGTTTAATATCTAAACTCATAAATTAGAAAATAATTTTTTTTAAAATTTAATAAAAAAAAAATTGTTAAAATCAATGTCTAATATCTTATGGTCTCAAGTATTGCGTGAAGAGCATATTCAGTTAGAGTTTGTTCCTCTTCCCTTCGTTTGTGGTAATATTTGATATTTACAAAATTTGCTAATTATTCTTGTTTTTGGTTAATGCATTAATTTGGTGATAATCTTTTGGGTGTATACTGGATTTAATTTTGAGTGACTTTTGAATATTAATATTTATATTTTTTATTTAATTATTAGTAGATTTTTTTCGTTGTATTGTCGCTAGTATAATAAATTTTTCACATTAAAAGGTTAAACTATTTAAATTTTTGTGTGCCGTCTATTTTCTTATTGCTTCTTATTTTACCGATACCAATAATTATTTATTTGTGGGATCCAAATTGGTTATTGGATTTCACTTCCGCATTGCCAATTTCATAACAAGTGGTATGAGAGTCAAAGCCTAACTTACACGTGGGTGCACACAATATGGATCCCTAATTGAATGTGGACCCGTGTCTATAGAGCACGTGATCCAAATCTAAATGAATAGTAAGCCCCCTATTGGATCAAGTTATAAATTCTGCAATATTGTTTTAGACTCATTTAGATTCTCAAGGTTTGGAGTGGGTTCTTTGGCTCTTTCTTATCACGCGTTTGAACTATATAGATCATGGATGCTAGTTTAGTGAATGCGACTTGATGGCTGGTCCTTGGTATTGGGGCATGTTTGAAGTCTAAGGAGATAAATGTGTTCTCATTCGAGAGGAATTATTAGACTTGCGAACAAGTCTCACATTCGAAAAATATGAATAATAAATTGAGTATATAATTGAGATAAACTACTCTTCTTAATAGTTAACTTTTTAGATTAGAACACCAAATCCAACAAAACCTAAATAATGCAAAACAATGTTACCAGGGACGTACCCAGAAATATTTTTCTAGGAGGGCTGATATATATTAAAAAAAATTTAATTTTTTTTTATTTATAATATCAAGATTTATAACCAACATTAAAAAAATAATATAAACTTAAAAAATAAACAAAAAAAAAAATTTATTTAAGTTGTGCCCGACAATGCTTTATAGCATAAAATTCATCAATTATCAAATCATATTCAATTTTTTTTATAAACTCTCTTTTAATATAGACAATCATACAATCTTGAAGAAATTCCTCCTCCATTTTATTTTGAAGCGATGTTTTAATGAGTTTCATAGCTAAAAATGCACGTTCTGTAGTTGCTCTAGAGGCTGGAAGGATCAATACCAAATGAATTAAACTATCAATTAAATAGTATATCTGTAACTTTCCTGTTCTAACTAGCTCTTCACACAATTTAGATAGAGAATGTATGTTTCAAAAATTTAAGTGTTGTACAACAGTCATCTCATAGAATTTCAACTGACATTTTAAATAACATATTTAATGTAATAATGGTAAATTGTTATGAAAAAAAATGAGTGCTAAATACATATAAATTTATAATTAAATAAACACTTAAATTAATAATTATATAATATTTATCGACCAAACGTTTAAAAGCTATAATTTTTAGGAATATATAATACATAATTATTAATATAAGTATAAATTAAAATATAAATATTTTAAGTATTTAATATTTTTAAAGAATAATACATAACTATAATAATTTTATTTTTTTTTATAAAAAAAAAAAAGAAGTAGAAGTTACCAAATGCACACCAGAAAATAAAAAAACAATTAATCAATAGTAGTTAGTAAAGCAATGAAAGTGGAGCAGCAATAATTTGATTAGGATTTTAATTAATATAATATATTAAATTATATTTATATTATAAATATTTATTAAAAAAATTAAAAAATTAAAAAATTAAAAAATTAAAAAAAAAAAAAAAAAAAGTTGTCCGGGCTGAAACCCGGTACAGCCACGCCTTAAGTCCGTCTCTGAATGTCACTATTATAAACAAATTATTAATCTTACGTTAACTTTTTATTTATTTCTCAAATTTAATATATTTTTAATAAAATCTAAAAAATAAATAATAAAAAAGAAGTAAGAATTGCGAATAAACGTTGTAAAACCACTTGCATGCTTATAAGTAGACAATTATTTTGCTCGAAACTGCTACAGTTTCCGATCACCCCAACGCCTATCCTCATTCACATTCACATTCACATTCACATTCACATTCACATTCACATTCACATTCAATAAAATATATGGAAATCTTTTTATATCATAATACATTAATATACTACCACTAGACTACTAATTTCAAACTTAAGCATTTATTTGGCAGTCAAGATTTTTGTTTTTTGTTTTTTTGTTAAGCCACTAGACAAGTTCACTACCATTTTAGAATAAATCACTATCATAGTTGTCATTAGCTTTGAAAAGTTAAGACACATATTCAAATGATTAATTTTTATATTTTCCTTCATTTCTTTCTATTTTTTTGTTAAAATATATTTTAAAATTGCTTTAATAACTAATCATGCCAAAACTTTTTTTTTTTCAATTGTAGTTGTAAAAAAATAAAAATTAACCATTTTGACTAAATTTTCACTTTTTAAAAATAATAGATTAAATTAGAAAAAAAATTACTAAATTTAAGTGCTCTCTAACTTCAATAGTTAGTCGACATGCACAATAATTTTTTTTTTTTTTTTTATAAGAACAATCAAGATTCAAGAGGGGACACTTCGTGTCGTGTCTACTATTTGGTCCATTCCTACATGGGAATATTCGAATTCATGTCAACCCCTGAAATTGATCGCACGATATTTTGGTGCGATGCTTTGCCACTACTTCTATGTTTATTTTTATTGTAACCCAAATTTATCACATGCCTTACGTATTATGATGAGAACAAGTTCGTTTTACAGGCCTTTACATATTATGATGAGAACAAGTTCGTTTTCACGGCCACCACTGATGATCAGTGTCAATGTGTCATCAAATCACTAGCGAATATGAATTTTATTTTAACCTTTTTCCTTCGTTTTTTTCCTTCTTCCCTAAATTGGAATCTTACAGATTGTTTTCTTAAACCCAAAAAATTAAAATTTCACGAAAATTTATAATTTATAGGGAGAGGTATCTTAGATATCATAATAATTTTTTTTACAAATAGAATTTTATGGATTAAATGAACTTTAAGAATTCTAAAGATTTAAAAAAAGAAAAAGAAAGATGTATCTATGCCCTCAGTAAATAAAAATAAGTCCGCTTATATGATTGAACATATATATAAATATAAATTTATAAAAAAAAAAATAACATTATATGAAGCAATTTTTTTAACACTTTAAAAAAAAAAAAACTCGATAGTGTATATAACAGCTCAAAATATTACCAAATACAAGGTAAATATTTTTCGTTTGAGATGATAAAATATGTTCACGCCTTAAATTTTGTAGTATTGGATACTTGAACTCTTTAGTATTTAAATTTTTTAATTATTTAATAATTATTGTTTGCTACTGATAACTTTTTAATTATTTTGTTATATTAAAAAAAAATTATGAATGTCATAAGGAAAAAATTGTTATAATCAACATAACTTTTATGTTTTGTAGATAATTATTTATTGCTATTAATAATAATGGTTTTGTAAGGTGAAGTACAACAAATTTACAAAATATCAATAACATTGAATAATAATGAATTTATTATTATACAATTGCATAAAATTGCCTCAAATAAAAATTATTACGAATAAACTTATCTAAAATAAATAATAACATATGAGCAAATATGTATAATAATAAGATATTAGTTAACAATTAGTGCATAACTATGCTCTCTCTCTCTATATATATATGTAATAACATTATTCATGATTATGCTATATATTAAGTATTCGTTTTGTAACAAGTTTTATTTTTAATTTTTATTTTCTTGTGTATGGAAATTTCTATTTTTTTAAATTCATTTAGAAAAAAAAGAAAAAAACTAATTTGATAAATTTTATGTTTTTTTTTTCCTTTTTATTTTTTTTCAAGTCACAACAAATAAATAAAATTAACTAACGAAAGAAAAAATTAACTTAGAATATAGTTTTCAAAACTATTTCTCAATGTTTGAAAAACCATAAAAAGTTGGGCAAAATAGAATGAAGTTTTAACTTGAAAATAAAATTAATTATCAAATAATATACATTTTAAAATTTTGATTTTAAAAACTAAAACTTGAAAAGAAAATAGGACTTAATTGCATTTATTATTATTATTAATTTTTCAAAACATAGAAGATGATGAGATTGGCTTAGTGGAGTAGAGCAACTTTACCCACTTAATAACTTCTTATTTTCATCGATAAATTAATTACTAAACTACTTGATACTTAAATTTGTACACAAACTTACCTAATTATGATATATTATGTAATAAAATAATTTTAAAAGTAAAGAAATTACGAAAATTATTAAAAATAACAATCCTAAAATTTATAATAACAAAATTAGCACCATAATAACATTGAAAGTTCAATTTAAACTTGTAATATTGAACAGTCTAAATTATCGTCATACAATTCTAATTGAACGGATGTTTAAAGAAAAATGATATATCAATCATTTTTTTTAATTGTGAAAATATAAGTTTGAACACAAGGAGTGCTATTTTTGTTATTATAAGTTTTAAGTGTGTTATTTTTATTGTTTTCCCAAGAAATTAATCATTTCTAACAAATTTTATCATGTGTCAGATCATAAATGATATGAATACAAATTTGTGTTCATTTAACATTTATTGATTAGGCTAAATTATACCGTTGGTTTCTAAATTTAACTAAATTTTCACTTTGGTTTTTAAATTTTATAATTTATTTTTAATTTTAAAATTTTCACACATAGGTCCCTAAATATTTAAATTTTATAATTTAGTCCCTAAATTTTTAAAAATTTACATATAGGTCTTAAAATTATAATTTAAATAATGTATTTTAGTACCTAAGATAGAATTTATGTGTGAATTTTTAAAAATTTGGAAATTAAATTATAAAATTGTAAAATTTAAGAACCTATGTGTAAAATTTTAAAAATTTAAAACCTAAATTTTAGAATTTAAAAATATAGACTAGTGTTAGTTTAATTAAAGTCTAAAGACCAACAAATTAATTAAGCCTATTAATTATTAAGGGCTCATTTAATAACTATTTATGTTTTTAAGATTTGTTTCCAACTAATTTTTTGTTATCTATTTTTTTTATAGAAATAAAAAAAATTAAGTAATGTATATTTTATATTAAATAATATATGAACACGGAACACATAAGACTTATTTGGTAAAATGTTGTTTTTCTATTTAACACTATGTTTTTTCTTTTTTCTTTTTTTAATTTTTTATTTATTTTTTATTGAAATTGACAATTAAAAAGAGGGGAAATCGTGACCTTTGATCAAAAATTAATTGTTAAAAATTATGAAACTCTTAAAAAAAAAAATTGAGATTTATTTAAGTTTCAAAATTTAGTTTGTAAATGTATAATTTCATTTAAATTAAAATGAAAATTAGAAAGAAAAATAGTTACAAAATATCAATAAATCTTGATCAAAAAAATTAAGATAAATGTAACACAGTGATATATGATTCTCCGTAAGCATTATGTAAAAGCTGAATTGATATCATAATTATAATTTAAATTTTCAAAAATTAAATTCTTAAATTCAAATAAATTTATTCTTGTTACAAAAAACTATTTATTAGCTGGTAAGGCATACTCGAGATTTTAATGTTTGTCAGGTATATTATCATTTTACTTTAAATTGAGATATATTATTTCTTATCATTATAGTATAACAATATTTTAGTTTGATTCTATATTTTAAATTAAATGTTAATTATACAAATATTTTATAATTGGTTATTTTTTACAAATTTTAGTTTGATTATCCATAATTGATTCATTATACATATTTTCAATTAAATGTTAATTATACTAAATTTAAAAGAATATTATTGGTTATCTTTTACGTACGAAGAAATTGAAAAATGAGGTAGAAAGAAATTAAGAGATTATATAGATGTGTGTTTTTGTTATAAGTGATTATTAAAAAAAGTAGTTTAAAATAAAATAATTTGATTAAAAGTAATTTTAAGAAAAATATTTGAATTTTTAAAATGAAAATGCATGTTATAAGTGATTTTAATTGAAACTTTAATAATAATTTTAGTATTAGAGTATCAATTCAAAGTTATTTCTCTTAAAAATAAGTATTATTTACTTTTCTTAAAAGTACAAATTGTGTTTTTAAAACTTTTGAAAGCACTTTTTAGATATTGTTAAATATCTTAAAAAATGCTTTAATCTATTTAAAAGTACTTTTACTAAAAAAAAAAAAAAAATCTAAAATAATTAACAATATGATTTAAAATTTTGTTAAGAGCCATGTTAAAATTTAAAAATTTAAAAAAAATTATGAGATATAACATTAACAAATATTAAAATAATGAGTTTTTAATTTAAAATATTACATCTTTAAATAAAGGTTAACAAATTATACAATTGTTACTAAATTTTAAATAAATTTATATTTAAGTTCATAAATTTTTAAATATTAAAATTTAGTTTTAAATTTTAAAATTTTATACATAGTTTATAAATTTTTAAATTTTATAATTTAATTCTTAATTTTTAAAAATTTATATGTAAGTTATAAAATTTTGATTAAAAATTATGTATTTTAGTATCTAAGATATTTATGTGTGAAATTTTAAAAGTTTGGAGATTATATTGTAGAATTTAAAAGTTTAAAAAATATATAAAATTTTATAAATTCAAAAATTAAATTTAAAAATTTAAGTATAAATTTAATTAAAATTTAAGATATTTTGATTAAAATGTTTCATAATATAATAATAAGGAAATAAATATGTCATAATTTAAGGTAGAGTCACTAATATCAAATATAAATGACGTGTGAATAAAAATGTATTTCTAGGACGCCAAGAGGACATTTACGGTAAACTAAACAGCAATCCTTCCTCTGCTATAAATAATAATATACTCGAAAGAGAGGAGGAAGAAAGGAGATAAAGGAAGAGCAAAACGGAAAACAGAAGATAACAGGTCTCCGGAGAACTGGGGTGGGAAAGCATTGAAGGCGAGAACCAACCTTTTTCTCCGAAGAACAAAAGTAGAAAATAGGAAAATCTGAAAATGCTTGTTGATTTTCTGGGAAAGTTACTAGAATCGATTTGTTAGGCATTCTTCTTTTCCTTGGTTTATTGCATTTTCACCGCCAAAGGAGATTCAGATACTTATATTCTTCTTTTGTTATCTTTACTTTTTTGATTATTTTATAAAGTAAAGAAGACGAAGAAGTCTACATTTGCAATTTGCTGAAATTATAATCAGAGTTGAATAGAAATGATGACGGGGATTTACATATACGAGCCTATTAGGGGAGACGATAATGATGAGCGAGGAATGGTGGATCCGTTGAAGATGATTGAGAAGGAAGAAAATGATAATGATTTTCAGAAACGTATCTACGTTGATGATGATAATGAATCGGCTCTGGAAACTTTGCATAAGAGATCCGCCATTGTTACGGAGAAGATTGAAGAAGGAGAAGGAAATTCATTTGCTCCAATATGCCACCGTCATCTTCAACTTCCTCAACCTAATCAACAAAAACAACAACGGCTTAGATCTCTCGACGTTTTTCGCGGTCTCACAGTTGGGGTAATGTTACTTATCTTTTCTTTAATTCTTTGATTTTCTTATGAACGCAATTAAAAAAGTTAGAATAACTATTTTTAATTACTTAAAATAGTATTTATATTAGGTTAGTGAACAAGTTTTAGTGTTAGATGTACGAGCGATTAGTTTAATTATTTAATTTAATTAATTAGGAGTTGGTGTCGGTCCTTTATGAATGAATGAATGAGCTGCAGAGATCCAACGAGCTTTTCAAGATGAGTTATGATGTTAAACTACGGTGTTGTACGTTTCTCTCTCTTCTAAGTCTGACCGTATCGTCTAGTCTACCAAATCAGGACTAGTTTTAGACTGTAGTGATTAAGGACGGTTTTAGAGCTTCAAGACTTCTTTAACTTTATCACGTCTTTTGACAAATATCTGGAAAACAGAATCTCAATTTTAAATATCTAAGTTTATATCTATCTCAACTTACCTAGGTTTTTTAATTGACTCTTATAATATAGTAGCTAAAATTGAGATAAAATTATTTTTTTAAAAAATATCAATCCCAATTAAGTGGATGCCAACTAGTGTTCTGTTTTTCTTTCTTTATTCTCTCTTATTATGCTTTCTTTATACTGACGTCAAAAAATGATTGCTTAAAAATCTTCCTTTTCTTTTATGAGGAAAGTTTGAATCAAAGAAGCAAGTTGAATGTGATTGTTCAGTTTAATCTTTCTTCATTGAAATTCTTGATACTATGATGCTTGTTCATTTTTGTGAGAGGACTATTAGGGATCAATTTTAAAATCTCATTAAATGTCTATCCAATTTTAGCATTTTGGTGGTCAACATTTCACCAACAGATCATACTATAAAAAATATACGCACATACGACTGTGCGTTGTTGTGTGTCATGAGCTCTAAGTGTTTACCTCGAGGCAGTTGCCCTGTCCATTTTTGTTTTCAATTTCCTTTTCAAGTGAGGACTGTACGTTTTACTTTGCCTCATCCTCCTCTCCTTTTCTGAAACCAAACTTTTTACCAAATTACATTTCTTTGATCATTCCAGTGACAAAATTAGTTATAACTCATAAGTAATATGTTTTCAAATTAAGTAATCTATTTTTATGTGGATGTGGGTACCAGAAACACATTTTAAAATAATGTTACCCGTTACATTAAAGGAAAAAATGATTGTATTAAAATTGCCTACCTCACAATCCAAAGTAAAATGACGAAAACAAATGTACTTTATGGCTTTTGCTTGTCAACTGAACTGACGACTCTTCACTCATTGACTATTAAATGCCTTCACAACCAGGTGATTAATTTGTTATTTTATTTTAATAGTTTTGTATTTGATGATGTAATTAGGAAAAATTGAATTCTTAGATTTGAATATTTTGAATTATGCCCAAAAAGTGGAAGATGAAAAACTTTAGCTGGACCTCCCTCTCACGAGATTCTTCTGTGATTACTATAATTCTTTGTTCTTAATAGAGAAAGGAACACTTAGAAACATCTATTGGAAAAGACCAAGATTGAAACTGATAAGCCTTTGTGTGGAACAAGAGTAGTGATGCTTGGCTATAATTCATTTCACAGTTGAGAAACTGGCATTCTGTGTTCTTGTAACTTGAAAGAATAACAGTCATGCCCTGGTTTTTGCGTGTGTGTAACCAATAACCATTTGTTGTTGTATTTAACTTATTGTTTTTTCCATTTCTGATGCAGCTTATGATATTAGTGGATGATGTTGGGGGGATTCTGCCAGCTATTAACCATGCTCCATGGAATGGATTAACCCTCGCAGATTATGTGATGCCATTTTTCCTTTTTATTGTTGGTGTTGCACTTTCATTGACCTACAAGGTATCTGTTTCGATGATGAATTCCTTTTCCATTATTATGTAATATCATGACCCATGGAACTTGGTAATTATGTTGCAATTTAACTACTTTTGAAATCTAACAAAATTATTTCCATACAGAAATTGTCCTGCAGAATTGTTGCGAGTAGGAAAGCAGTGTTACGGTCTTTGAAGCTTCTAGTATTAGGCCTTTTTCTTCAAGGTGCTTTGCTATTTTCTTTTCCTGCTCTTTAGGTTTTTTAAGCATATTTCCCTCCAATTCTGGGATATGGCAATAGTTCTTAGAATGACAGCCATGATGATTGATGAGCATGTGTTTGTCAAGTGTTGAGAACTCCATACTCACTAGAAGAGCCTGTCCAAAGGCTTAGTTAGAATTTTACTAATTGTTATCTCTTTCACTCAATCAGGAGGTTTTTTCCATGGCATCAGAGATC